>CAUEHS010000233.1:0-358848 GCA_958510865.1 Myrrha octodecimguttata | reverse complement strand
CCCTTACCCTTACCCTTACCCTTACCCTTACCCTTACCCTTACCCTTACCCTTACCCTTACCCTTACCCTTACCCTTACCCTTACCCTTACCCTTACCCTTACCCTTACCCTTATTCTTACTCTCACCCTTTTACCCTTACCCTTACCCTTACCCTTACCCTTACCCTTACCCTTGCTTTTACCCTTAAGCTTACCCTTACCCTTACCCTTATACCCTTACCCTTACCCTCACCCTTACCCTTACCCTTACCCTTATCCTTACCATTTCCCTTACCCTTACCCTTACCCTTACCCTTACCTTTACCCTTACCCTTACCCTTACCCTTGCTTTTACCCTTAGGCTTACCCTTACCTTTACCCTTACCCTTACCCTTACCCTTACCCTTGCTTTTACCCTTAAGCTTACCCTTACCCTTACCCTTACCCTCACCCTTACCCTTACCCTTACCTACCCTTACCCTTACCCTTACCCTTACCCTTACCCTTACCCTTACCCTTACCCTTACCCTTACCCTTACCCTTACCCTTACCCTTACCCTTACCTTACCCTTACCCTTACCCTTACCCTTACCCTTACCCTTACCCTTACCCTTACCCTTACCCTTACCCTTACCCTTACCCTTACCCTTACCCTTACCCTCACCCTTACCCTTACCCTTACCCTTACCCTTACCCTAACCCTTACCCTAACCCTTACCCTTACCCTTACCCTTACCCTTACCCTTACCCTTACCCTTACCCTTACCTCTTACCCTTACCCTTACCCTTACCCTTACCCTTACCCTTACCCTTACCCTTACCCTTACCCTTACCCTTACCCTTACCCTTACCCTTACCCTTGCTTTTACCCTTAAGCTTACCCTTACCCTTACCCTTACCCTTACCCTTACCCTTACCCTTACCCTTACCCTTACCCTTACCCTTACCCTTACCCTTACCCTTACCCTTACCCTTACCCTTACCCTTACCCTTACCCTTACCCTTACCCTTACCTTTACCCTTACCCTTACCCTTACCCTTACCCTTACCCTTACCCTAACCCTTACCCTTACCCTTACCCTTACCCTTACCCTTACCCTTACCCTTACCCTTACCCTTACCCTTAACCTTACCCTTATTCTTACTCTTACCCTTACCCTTACCCTTACCCTTACCCTTGCTTTTACCCTTAAGCCTACCCTTACCCTTACCCTTGCTTTTACCCTTAAGCTTACCCTTACCCTTACCCTTACCCTTACCCTTACCCTTACCCTTACCCTTACCCTTACCCTTACCCTTACCCTTACCCTTACCCTTACCCTTACCCTTACCCTGACCCTTGCCCTTACCCTTACCCTTACCCTTACCATTACCCTTACCCTTACCCTTACCCTTACCCTTACCCTTACCATTACCCTTACCCTTACCCTTACCCTTACCCTTACCCTTACCCTTACCCTTACCCTTACCATTACCCTTACCCTCACCCTTACCCTTACCCTTACCCTTACCCTTACCCTTACCCTTACCCTTACCCTTACCCTTACCCTTACCCTTACCCTTACCCTTACCCTTACCCTTACCCTTACCCTTACCCTTATTCTTACTCTCACCCTTTTACCCTTACCCTTACCCTTACCCTTACCCTTACCCTTACCCTTACCCTTACCCTTACCTTTACCCTTACCCTTACCCTTACCCTT
Organism: Myrrha octodecimguttata; assembly: GCA_958510865.1. Lineage (NCBI taxonomy): Eukaryota > Metazoa > Arthropoda > Insecta > Coleoptera > Coccinellidae > Myrrha > Myrrha octodecimguttata. The sequence continues at coordinate 357,165 of CAUEHS010000233.1, read as the reverse complement.
ACCCTTACCCTTACCCTTACCCTTACCCTTACCCTTACCCTTACCCTTACCTTTACCCTTACCCTTACCCTTAACCTTACCCTTACCCTTACCCTTACCCTTACCCTTACCCTTATTCTTACCCTTACCCTTACCCTTACCCTTACCCTTGCTTTTACCCTTAAGCTTACCCTTACCCTTACCCTTACCCTTATTCTTACCCTTACCCTTACCCTTACCCTTACCCTTACCCTTACCCTTACCCTTACCCTTATTCTTACTCTTACCCTTACCCTTACCCTTGCTTTTACCCTTAGGCTTACCCTTACCTTTACCCTTACCCTTACCCTTACCCTTACCCTTACCCTTGCTTTTACCCTTAAGCTTACCCTTACCCTTACCCTTACCCTTATTCTTACCCTTACCCTTATTCTTACCCTTACCCTTACCCTTACCCTTACCCTTACCATTACCCTTACCCTTACCCTTACCCTTATTCTTACTCTTACCCTTACATTTACCCTTGCTTTTACCCTTAAGCTTACCCTTGCCCTTACCCTTACCCTTACCCTTACCCTTACCCTTACCCTCACCCTTACCCTTGCTTTTACCCTTAGGCTTAAGGGTAAAAGCAAGGGTAAGGGTAAGGGTAAGGGTAAGGGCAAGGGTAAGGGTAAGGGTAAGGGTAAGGGTAAGGGTAAGGGTAAGGCTAAGGGTAAGGGTAAGGGTAAGGGTAAGGGTAAGAATAAGGGTAAGGGTAAGGGTAAGGGTAAGCTTAAGGGTAATGGTAAGGGTAAGGGTAAGGGTAAGGGTAAGAGTAAGGGTAAGGGTAAGGGTAAGGGTAGGGGTAAGGGTAAGGGTAAGGGTAAGGGTAAGGGTAAGGGTAAGGGTAAAGGTAAGGGTAAGCCTAAGGGTAAAAGCAAGGGTAAGGGTTAGGGTAAGGGTAAGGGTAAGGGTAAGGGTAAGGGTGAAGGTAAGGGTAAGCCTAAGGGTAAAAGCAAGGGTAAGGGTAAGGGTAAGGGTAAGGGTAAGGGTAAGGGTAAGGGTAAGGGTAAGGGTAAGGGTAAGGGTAAGGGTAAGGGTAAGGGTAAGGGTAAGGTAAGCTTAAGGGTAAAAGCAAGGGTAAGGGTAAGAGTAAGGGTAAGGGTAAGGGTAAGGGTAAGGGTAAGGGTAAGGGTAAGAATAAGGGTAAGGGTAAGGGTAAGGGTAAGGGTAAGGGTAAGGGTAAGGGTAGGGATAAGGGTAAGGGTAAGAATAAGGGTAAGGGTAAGGGTAAGGGTAAGGGTAAGGGTAAGGGTAAGGGTAAGGGTAAGGGTAAGGGTAAGGGTAAGGGTAAGGGTAAGGGTAAGGGTAAGGGTAAGGGTAAGTGTAAGGGTAAGGGTAAGGGTAAGGGTAAGGGTAAGGGTAAGAGTAAGGTTAAGGGTAAGCCTAAGGGTAAAAGCAAGGGTAAGGGTGAGGGTAAGGGTAAGGGTAAGGGTAAGGGTAAGGGTAAGGGTAAGGGTAAGGGCAAGGGTAAGCTTAAGGGTAAAAGCTTGGGTAAGGGTAAGGGTAAGGGCAAGGGTAAGCTTAAGGGTAAAAGCTTGGGTAAGGGTAAGCTTAAGGGTTAACCCTTACCCTTACCCTTACACTTACCCTTACCCTTACCCTTGCTTTTACCCTTAAGCTTACCCTTACCCTTACCCTTACCCTTACCTTTACCCTTACCCTTACCCTTGCTTTTACCCTTGAGCTTACCCTTACCCTTACCCTTACCCTTACCCTTACCCTTACCCTTACCCTTACCCTTACCCTTACCCTTACCCTTACCCTTACCCTTACCCTTACCCTTACCCTTGCTTTTACCCTTAAGCTTACCCTTACCCTTACCCTTACCCTTACCCTTACCCTTACCCTTACCCTTACCCTTACCCTTACCTTTACCCTTACCCTTACCCTTATTCTTACTCTCACCCTTTTACCCTTACCCTTACCCTTACCCTTACCCTTACCCTTACCCTTACCCTTACCCTCACCCTTACCCTTACCTTTACACTTACCCTTACCCTTACCCTTACCCTTACCCTTACCCTTACCCTTACCCTTACCCTTACCCTTACCCTTACCCTTACCCTTACCTTTACCCTTACCCTTACCCTTACCCTTACCCTTACCCTTACCCTTACCCTTACCCTTACCCTTACCCTTACCCTTACCCTTATTCTTACTCTTACCCTTACCCTTACCCTTGCTTTTACCCTTAGGCTTACCCTTACCTTTACCCTTACCCTTACCCTTACCCTTACCCTTACCCTTGCTTTTACCCTTAAGCTTACCCTTACCCTTACCCTTACCCTTATTCTTACCCTTACCCTTATTCTTACCCTTACCCTTACCCTTAACCTTACCCTTACCCTTACCCTTACCCTTACCCTTACCCTTACCCTTACCCTTACCCTTACCCTTATTCTTACTCTTACCCTTACATTTACCCTTGCTTTTACCCTTAAGCTTACCCTTGCCCTTACCCTTACCCTTACCCTTACCCTTACCCTTACCCTCACCCTTACCCTTGCTTTTACCCTTAGGCTTAAGGGTAAAAGCAAGGGTAAGGGTAAGGGTAAGGGTAAGGGCAAGGGTAAGGGTAAGGGTAAGGGTAAGGGTAAGGGTAAGGCTAAGGGTAAGGGTAAGGGTAAGGGTAAGGGTAAGAATAAGGGTAAGGGTAAGGGTAAGCTTAAGGGTAATGGTAAGGGTAAGGGTAAGGGTAAGGGTAAGGGTAAGGGTAAGGGTAAGGGTAAGGGTAAGGGTAAGGGTAAGGGTAAGGGTAAGGGTAAGGGTAAGGGTAAGGGTAAGGGTAAGGGTAGGGGTAAGGGTAAGGGTAAGGGTAAGGGTAAGGGTAAGGGTAAGGGTAAAGGTAAGGGTAAGCCTAAGGGTAGAAGCAAGGGTAAGGGTAAGGGTAAGGGTAAGGGTAAGGGTAAGGGTAAAGGTAAGGGTAAGCCTAAGGGTAAAAGCAAGGGTAAGGGTAAGGGTAAGGGTAAGGGTAAGGGTAAGGGTAAGGGTAAGGGTAAGGGTAAGGGTAAGGGTAAGGGTAAGGGTAAGGGTAAGGGTAAGGGTAAGGGTAAGGGTAAGCTTAAGGGTAAAAGCAAGGGTAAGGGTAAGAGTAAGGGTAAGGGTAAGGGTAAGGGTAAGGGTAAGGGTAAGGGTAAGAATAAGGGTAAGGGTAAGGGTAAGGGTAAGGTTAAGGGTAAGCCTAAGGGTAAAAGCAAGGGTAAGGGTAAGGGTAAGGGTAAGGGTAAGGGTAAGGGTAAGGGTAAGGGTGAGGGTAAGGGTAAGGGTAAGGGCAAGGGTAAGCTTAATGGTAAAAGCTTGGGTAAGGGTAAGGGTAAGGGTAAGGGTAAGGGTAAGCTTAAGGGTAAGGGTAAGGGTAAGGGTAAGGGTAAGGGTAAGGGTAAGGGTAAGGGTAAGGGTAAGGGTAAGGGTAAGAGTAAGGTTAAGGGTAAGCCTAAGGGTAAAAGCAAGGGTAAGGGTAAGGGTAAGGGTAAGGGTAAGGGTAAGGGTAAGGGTAAGGGTAAGGGTAAGGGTAAGGGTAAGGGTAAGGGCAAGGGTAAGCTTAAGGGTAAAAGCTTGGGTAAGGGTAAGGGTAAGGGTAAGGGTAAGGGTAAGCTTAAGGGTTAACCCTTACCCTTACCCTTACCCTTACCCTTACCCTTACCCTTGCTTTTACCCTTAAGCTTACCCTTACCCTTACCCTTACCCTTACCCTTACCCTTACCCTCACCCTTGCTTTTACCCTTGAGCTTACCCTTACCCTTACCCTTACCCTTACCCTTACCCTTACCCTTACCCTTACCCTTACCCTTACCCTTACCCTTACCCTTACCCTTACCCTTACCCTTACCCTTACCCTTGCTTTTACCCTTAAGCTTACCCTTACCCTTACCCTTACCCTTACCCTTACCCTTACCCTTACCCTTACCCTTACCCTTACCTTAACCTTTACCCTTACCCTTATTCTTACTCTCACCCTTTTACCCTTACCCTTACCCTTACCCTTACCCTTACCCTTACCCTTACCCTTACCCTTACCTTTACCCTTACCCTTACCCCTACCCTTACCCTTACCCTTACCCTTACCCTGACCCTTACCCTTACCCTTACCCTTACCCTTACCCTTACCCTTACCCTTACCTTTACCCTTACCCTTCCCCTTACCCTGACCCTTACCCTTACCCTTACCCTTACCCTTACCCTTATTCTTACCCTTACCCTTACCCTTACCCTTACCCTTACCCTAACCCTTAGGCTTACCCTTACCCTTGCTTTTACCCTTAAGCTTACCCTTACCCTTACCCTTACCCTTACCCTTACCCTTACCCTTACCCTTACCCTTACCCTTACCCTTACCCTTATTCTTACCCTTACCCTTACTCTTACCCTTACCTTTACCCTTAGGCTTACCCTTACCCTTACCCTTACCCTTACCCTTACCCTTACCTTTACCCTTACCCTTACCCTTACCCTTACCCTTACCCTTACCCTTACCCTTACCCTTATTCTTACCCTTACCCTTACCCTTACCCTTACCCTTACCCTTAGGCTTACCCTTACCCTTGCTTTTACCCTTAAGCTTACCCTTACCCTTACCCTTACCCTTACCCTTACCCTTACCCTTACCCTTACCCTTACCCTTACCCTTACCCTTATTCTTACCCTTACCCTTACCCTTAACCTTACCCTTACCCTTGCTTTTACCCTTAGGCTTACCCTTACCCTTACCCTTACCCTTACCCTTGCTTTTACCCTTAAGCTTACCCTTACCCTTACCGTTACTCTTACCCTTACCCTTACCCTTACCCTTACCCTTACCCTTACCCTTACCCTTACCCTTGCTTTTACCCTTAGGCTCACCCTTACCTTTACCCTTACCCTAACCCTTACCCTTACCCTTACCCTTACCCTTAGCCTTGCTTTTACCCTTAAGCTTACCCTTACCCTTACCCTTACCCTTACCCTTACCCTTACCCTTACCCTTACCCTTACCCTTACCCTTACCCTTACCCTTACCTTGCTTTTACCCTTAAGCTTACCCTTACCCTTACCCTTACCCTTACCCTTACCCTTACCCTTACCCTTACCCTTGCTTTTACCCTTAAGCTTACCCTTACCCTTACCCTTACCCTTACCCTTACCCTTACCCTTACCCTTACCCTTACCCTTACCCTTACCCTTACCCATGCTTTTACCCTTAGGCTTACCCTTACCTTTACCCTTACCCTTACCCTTACCCTTACCCTTACCCTTGCTTTTACCCTTAAGCTTACCCTTACCCTTACCCTTACCCTTAAGCTTACCCTTACCCTTACCCTTACCCTTACCCTTACCCTTACCCTTACCCTTACCCTTACCCTTACCCTTACCCTTACCCTTGCTTTTACCCTTAAGCTTACCCTTACCCTTACCCTTACCCTTACCCTTACCCTTGCTTTTACCCTTAAGCATACCCTTACCCTTACCCTTACCCTTAAGCTTACCCTTACCCTTACCCTTACCCTTACCCTTACCCTTACCCTTACCCTTACCCTTACCCTTACCCTTACCCTTGCTTTTACCCTTAAGCTTACCCTTACCCTTACCCTTACCCTTACCCTTAAGCTTACCCTTACCCTTACCCTTACCCTTACCCTTACCCTTAACCTTACCCTTGCTTTTACCCTTAAGCTTACCCTTACCCTTACCCTTACCCTTACCCTTAAGCTTACCCTTACCCTTACCCTTACCCTTACCCTTACCCTTGCTTTTACCCTTAAGCTTACCCTTACCCTTACCCTTACCCTTACCCTTAAGCTTACCCTTACCCTCACCCTTACCCTTACCCTTACCCTTACCCTTACCCTTACCCTTACCCTTGCTTTTACCCTTAAGCTTATCCTTACCCTTACCCTTACCCTTACCCTTGCTTTTACCCTTAAGCTTACCCTTACCCTTACCCTTACCCTTACCCTTAAGCTTACCCTTACCCTTACCCTTACCCTTACCCTTACCCTTACCCTTACCCTTACCCTTGCTTTTACCCTTAAGCTTACCCTTACCCTTACCCTTACCCTTACCCTTACCCTTACCCTTACCCTTACCCTTACCCTTACCCTTACCCTTACCCTTGCTTTTACCCTTAGGCTTACCCTTACCTTTACCCTTACCCTTACCCTTACCCTTACCCTTACCCTTACCCTTACCCTTGCTTTTACCCTTAAGCTTACCCTTACCCTTACCCTTACCCTTACCCTTACCCTTACCCTTACCCTTACCCTTACCCTTGCTTTTACCCTTAAGCTTACCCTTACCCTTACCCTTACCCTTACCCTTGCTTTTACCCTTAGGCTTACCCTTACCCTTACCCTTACCCTTACCCTTGCTTTTACCCTTAAGCTTACCCTTACCCCTACCCTTACCCTTACCCTTACCCTTACCCTTACCCTTACCCATACCCTTACCCTTACCCTTACCCTTACCCTTACCCTTACCCTTACCCTTACCCTTACCCTTACCCTTACCCTTACCCTTACCCTTACCCTTACCCTTACCCTTACCCTTGCTTTTACCCTTAGGCTTACCCTTACCTTTACCCTTACCCTTACCCTTACCCTTACCCTTACCCTTACCCTTACCCTTGCTTTTACCCTTAAGCTTACCCTTACCCTTACCCTTACCCTTACCCTTACCCTTACCCTTACCCTTGCTTTTACCCTTGAGCTTACCCTTACCCTTACCCTTACCCTTACCCTTACACTTACCCTTACCCTTGCTTTTACCCTTAAGCTTACCCTTACCCTTACCCTTACCCTTACCCTTACCCTTACCCTTGCTTTTACCCTTAGGCTTACCCTTACCCTTACCCTTACCCTTACCCTTACCCTTGCTTTTACCCTTAAGCTTACCCTTACCCTTACCCTTACCCTTACTCTTACCCTTACCCTTACCCTTACCCTTACCCTTGCTTTTACCCTTAGGCTTACCCTTACCTTTACCCTTACCCTTACCCTTACCCTTACCCTTACCCTTACCCTTACCCTTACCCTTACCCTTACCCTTACCCTTACCCTTACCCTTACCCTTGCTTTTACCCTTAAGCTTACCCTTACCCTTACCCTTACCCTTACCCTTACCCTTACCCTTACCCTTACCCTTACCCTTGCTTTTACCCTTAAGCTCACCCTTACCCTTACCCTTACCCTTACCCTTACCCTTACTCTTACCCTTACCCTTGCTTTTACCCTTAAGCTTACCCTTACCCTTACCCTTACCCTTACCCTTACCCTTAAGCTTACCCTTACCCTTACCTTTACCCTTACCCTTACCCTTACCCTTACCCTTACCCTTGCTTTTACCCTTAAGCTTACCCTTACCCTTACCCTTACCCTTACCCTTACCCTTGCTTTTACCCTTAAGCTTACCCTTACCCTTACCCTTACCCTTACCCTTAAGCTTACCCTTACCCTTACCCTTACCCTTACCCTTACCCTTACCCTTACCCTTACCCTTGCTTTTACCCTTAAGCTTACCCTTACCCTTACCCTTACCCTTACCCTTACCCTTACCCTTACCCTTACCCTTACCCTTACTCTTACCCTTACCCTTACCCTTACCCTTGCTTTTACCCTTAGGCTTACCCTTACCTTTACCCTTACCATTACCCTTACCCTTACCCTTACCCTTACCCTTACCCTTACCCTTGCTTTTACCCTTAAGCTTACCCTTACCCTTACCCTTACCCTTACCCTTACCCTTACCCTTACCCTTACCCTTACCCTTACCCTTACCCTTACCCTTACCCTTACCCTTACCCTTACCCTTACCCTTACCCTTACCCTTACCCTTACCCTTACCCTTACCCTTACCCTTACCCTTACCCTTGCTTTTACCCTTAAGCTTACCCTTACCCTTACCCTTACCCTTACCCTTACCCTTGCTTTTACCCTTAAGCTTACCCTTACCCTTACTCTTACCCCTACCCTTACCCTTACCCTTACCCTTACCCTTACCCTTACCCTTACCCTTACCCTTACCCTTGCTTTTACCCTTAGGCTTACCCTCACCTTTACCCTTACCCTTACCCTTACCCTTACCCTTACCCTTACCCTTACCCTTGCTTTTACCCTTAAGCTCACCCTTACCCTTACCCTTACCCTTACCCTTAGCCTTACCCTTACCCTTGCTTTTACCCTTAAGCTTACCCTTACCCTTACCCTTACCCTTACCCTTACCCTTACCCTTGCTTTTACCCTTAGGCTTACCCTTACCCTTACCCTTACCCTTACCCTTAAGCTTACCCTTACCCTTACCCTTACCCTTACCCTTACCCTTACCCTTACCCTTACCCTTACCCTTACCCTTACCCTTACCCTTACCCTTACCCTTACCCTTACCCTTGCTTTTACCCTTAAGCTTACCCTTACCCTTACCCTTACCCTTACCCTTACCCTTACCCTTACCCTTACCCTTACCCTTACCCTTACTTAGGGTAAGGGTAAGGGTAAGCTTAAGGGTAAATGCAAGGGTAAGGGTAAGGGTAAGGGTAAGGGTAAGGGTAAGGGTAAGCTTAAGGGTAAGGGTAAGGGTAAGGGTAAGCTTAAGGGTAAAAGCAAGGGTAAGGGTAAGGGTAAGGGTAAGGGTAAGGGTTAGCTTAAGGGTAAGGGTAAGGGTAAGGGTAAGGGTAAGCTTAAGGGTAAAAGTAAGGGTAAGGTTAAGGGTAAGGGTAAGGGTAAGGGTAAGGGTAAGGGTAAGCTTAAGGGTAAGGGTAAGGGTAAGGGTAAGGGTAAGCTTAAGGGTAAAAGCAAGGGTAAGGGTAAGGGTAAGGGTAAGGGTAAGGGTAAGGGTAAGGGTAAGGGTAAGGGTAAGGGTAAGGGTAAGGGTAAGGGTAAGGGTAAGCTTAAGGGTAAGGGTAAGGGTAAGGGTAAGCTTAAGGGTAAAAGCAAGGGTAAGGGTAAGGGTAAGGGTAAGGGTAAGCTCAAGGGTAAAAGCAAGGGTAAGGGTAAGGGTAAGGGTAAGGGTAAGGGTAAGGGTAAGGGTAAGGGTAAGGGTAAGGGTAAGGGTAAGCTTAAGGGTAAGGGTAAGGGTAAGGGTAAGCTTAAGGGTAAAAGCAAGGTTAAGGGTAAGGGTAAGGGTAAGGGTAAGGGTAAGGGTAAAGGTAAGGGTAAGCCTAAGGGTAAAAGCAAGGGTAAGGGTAAGGGTAAGGGTAAGGGTAAGGGTAAGGGTAAGGGTAAGGGTAAGGGTAAGGGTAAGGGTAAGGGTAAGGGTAAGGGTAAGGGTAAGGGTAAGCTTAAGGGTAAAAGCAAGGGTAAGGGTAAGGGTAAGGGTAAGGGTAAGGGTAAGGGTAAGGGTAAGGGTAAGGGTAAGGGTAAGGGTAAGCTTAAGGGTAAAAGCAAGGGTAAGGGTAAGGGTAAGGGTAAGGGTAAGGGTAAGGGTAAGGGTAAGCGTAAGGGTAAGGGTAAGGGTAAGCTTAAGGGTAAAAGCAAGGGTAAGGGTAAGGGTAAGGGTAAGGGTTAGGGTAAGGGTAAAGGTAAGGGTAAGCCTAAGGGTAAAAGCAAGGGTAAGGGTAAGGGTAAGGGTAAGGGTAAGGGTAAGGGTAAGGGTAAGGGTAAGGGTAAGGGTAAGGGTAAGGGTAAGGGTAAGAGTAAGGGTAAGGGTGAGGGTAAGCTTAAGGGTAAAAGCAAGGGTAAGGGTTAGGGTAAGGGTAAGGGTAAGCCTAAGGGTAAAAGCAAGGGTAAGGGTAAGGTTAAGGGTAAGGGTAAGGGTAAGCTTAAGGGTAAAAGCAAGGGTAAGGGTAAGGGTAAGGGTAAGGGTAAGGGTAAGCTTAAGGGTAAAAGCAAGGGTAAGGGTAAGGGTGAGGGTAAGGGTAAGGGTAAGGGTAAGGGTAAGGGTAAGGGTAAAGGTAAGGGTAAGCCTAAGAGTAAAAGCAAGGGTAAGGGTAAGGGTAAGGGTAAGGGTAAGGGTAAGGGTAAGGGTAAGGGTAAGGGTAAGGGTAAGCTTAAGGGTAAAAGCAAGGGTAAGGATAAGGGTAAGGGTAAGGGTAAGGGTAAGGGTAAGGGTAAGGGTAAGGGTAAGGGTAAGGGTAAGCTTAAGGGTAAAAGCAAGGGTAAGGGTAAGGGTAAGGGTAAGGGTAAGGGTAAGGGTAAGGGTAAGGGTAAGGGTAAGGGTAAGCTTAAGGGTAAAAGCAAGGGTAAGGGTTAGGGTAAGGGTAAGGGTAAGGGTAAGGGTAAGGGTAAGCTTAAGGGTAAAAGCAAGGGTAAGGGTAAGGGTAAGTGTAAGGGTAAGGGTAAGGGTAAGGGTAAAGGTAAGGGTAAGCCTAAGGGTAAAAGCAAGGGTAAGGGTAAGGGTAAGGGTAAGGGTAAGGGTAAGGGTAAGGGTAAAGGTAAGGGTAAGGGTAAGGGTAAGGGTAAGGGTAAGGGTAAGCTTAAGGGTATAAGCAAGGGTAAGGGTAAGGGTAAGGGTGAGGGTAAGGGTAAGGGTAAGGGTAAGGGTAAGCTTAAGGGTAAAAGCAAGGGTAAGGGTAAGGGTAAGGGTAAGGGTAAGGGTAAGGGTAAGGGTAAGCTTAAGGGTAAAAGCAAGGGTAAGGGTAAGGGTAAGGGTAAGGGTAAGGGTAAAGGTAAGGTTAAGCCTAAGGGTAAAAGCAAGGGTGAGGGTAAGGGTAAGGGTAAGGGTGAGGGTAAGGGTAAGGGTAAGGGTAAGGGTAAGGGTAAGGGTAAGGGTAAGGGTAAGGGTAAGGGTAAGGGTAAGCTCAAGGGTAAAAGCAAGGGTAAGGGTAAGGGTAAGGGTAAGGGTAAGCATAAGGGTAAAAGCAAGGGTAAGGGTAAGGGTAAGGGTAAGGGTAAGGGTAAGCTTAAGGGTAAAAGCAAGGGTAAGGGTAAGGGTAAGGGTAAGGGTAAGGGTAAGGGTAAGGGTAAGGGTAAGGGTAAGGGTAAGGGTAAGGGTAAGGGTAAGGGTAAGGGTAAGGGTAAGCTTAAGGGTAAAAGCAAGGGTAAGGGTAAGGGTAAGGGTAAGGGTAAGGGTAAGGGTGAGGGTAAGGGTAAGGGTAAAGGTAAGGGTAAGCCTAAGGGTCAAAGCAAGGGTAAGGGTAAGGGTAAGGGTAAGGGTAAGGGTAAGGGTAAGGGTAAGGGTAAGGGTAAGGGTAAGGGTAAGGGTAAGGGTAAGGGTAAGCTTAAGGGTAAAAGCAAGGGTAAGGGTAAGGGTAAGGGTAAGGGTAAGGTTAAGGGTAAGGGTAAGGGTAAGGGTAAGGGTAAGCTTAAGGGTAATGGTAAGGGTGAGGGTAAGGGTAAGCCTAAGGGTAAAAGCAAGGGTAAGTGTAAGGGTAAGGGTAAGGGTAAGGGTAAGCTTACCCTTACCCTTACCCTTACCCTTACCCTTGCTTTTACCCTTAAGCTTACCCTTACCCTTACCCTTACCCTTACCCTTACCCTTACCCTTATCCTTACCCTTGCTTTTACCCTTAAGCTTACCCTTACCCTTACCCTTACCCTTACCCTTACCCTTACCCTTACCCTTACCCTTACCCTTACCCTTACCCTTGCTTTTACTCTTAGGCTTACCCTTACCTTTACCCTTACCCTTACCCTTACCCTTACCCTCACCCTTACCCTTACCCTTGCTTTTACCCTTAAGCTTACCCTTACCCTTACCCTTACCCTTACCCTTACCCTTGCTTTTACCTTAAGCTTACCCTTACCCTTACCCTTAACCTTACCCTTGCTTTTACCCTTAGGCTTACCCTTACCCTTACCCTTACCCTTACCCTTGCTTTTACCCTTAAGCTTACCCTTACCCTTACCCTTACTCTTACCCTTACCCTTACCCTTACCCTTACCCTTACCCTTACCCTTACCCTTACCCTTACCCTTACCCTTACCCTTACCCTTACCCTTACCCTTACCCTTGCTTTTACCCTTAGGCTTACCCTTACCTTCACCCTTACCCTAACCCTTACCCTTACCCTTACCCTTACCCTTACCCTTACCCTTGCTTTTACCCTTAAGCTTACCCTTACCCTTACCCTTACCCTTACCCTTACCCTTACCCTTACCCTTACCCTTACCCTTACCCTTACCCTTACCCTTACCCTTACCCTTACCCTTACCCTTACCCTTACCCTTACCCTTACCCTTACCCTTACCCTTGCTTTTACCCTTAAGCTTACCCTTACCCTTACCCTTACCCTTACCCTTACCCTTACCCTTACCCTTACCCTCACCCTTACCCTTACTCTTACCCTTACCCTTACCCTTACCCTTACCCTTACCCTTACCCTTGCTTTTACCCTTAGGCTTACCCTTACCTTTACCCTTACCCTTACCCTTACCCTTACCCTTACCCTTGCTTTTACCTTTAAGCTTACCCTTACCCTTACCCTTACCCTTAAGCTTACCCTTACCCTTACCCTTACCCTTACCCTTACCCTTACCCTTACCCTTACGCTTACCCTTACCCTTGCTTTTACCCTTAAGCTTACCCTTACCCTTACCCTTACCCTTACCCTTGCTTTTACCCTTAAGCTTACCCTTACCCTTACCCTTACCCTTAAGCTCACCCTTACCCTTACCCTTACCCTTACCCTAACCCTTACCCTTACCCTTACCCTTACCCTTACCCTTGCTTTTACCCTTAAGCTTACCCTTACCCTTACCCTTACCCTTACCCTTACCCTTACCCTTAAGCTTACCCTTACCCTTACCCTTACCCTTACCCTTACACTTAACCTTACCCTTGCTTTTACCCTTAAGCTTACCCTTACCCTTACCCTTACCCTTACCCTTAAGCTTACCCTTACCCTTACCCTAACCCTTACCCTTACCCTTGCTTTTACCCTTAAGCTTACCCTTACCCTTACCCTTACCCTTACCCTTAAGCTTACCCTTACCCTTACCCTTACCCTTACCCTTACCCTTACCCTTACCCTTGCTTTTACCCTTAAGCTTACCCTTACCCTTACCCTAAGTAAGGGTAAGGGTAAGGGTAAGGGTAAGGGTAAGGGTAAGGGTAAGGGTAAGGGTAAGGGTAAGGGTAAGGGTAAGGGTAAGGGTAAGGGTAAGGGTAAGGGTAAGGGTAAGCTTAAGGGTAAAAGCAAGGGTAAGGGTAAGGGTAAGGGTAAGGGTAAGGGTAAGGGTAAGGGTAAGGGTAAGGGTAAGGGTAAGGGTAAGGGTAAGGGTAAGCTTAAGGGTAAGGGTAAGGGTAAGGGTAAGGGTAAGCCTAAGGGTAAAAGCAAGGGTAAGGGTAAGGGTAAGGGTAAGGGTAAGGGTAAGCTTAAGGGTAAAAGCAAGGGTAAGGGTAAGGCTAAGGGTAAGGGTAAGGGTAAGGGTAAGGGTAAGCTTAAGGGTAAAAGCAAGGGTAAGGGTAAGGGTAAGGGTAAGGGTAAGGGTAAGGGTAAGGGTAAAGGTGAGGGTAAGCCTAAGGGTAAAAGCAAGGGTAAGGGTAAGGGTAAGGGTAAGGGTAAGGGTAGGGGTAAGAGTGAGGGTAAGGGTAAGCTTAAGGGTAAAAGCAATGGTAAGGGTAAGGGTAAGGGTAAGGGTAAGGGTAAGGGTAAGGGTAAGGGTAAGCTTAAGGGTAAAAGCAAGGGTAAGGGTAAGGGTAAGGGTAAGGGTAAGGGTAAGGGTAAGGGTAAGGGTAAGGGTAAGGGTAAGGGTAAGGGTAAGGGTAAGGGTAAGGGTAAGGGTAAGGGTAAGGGTAAGGGTAAGGGTAAGGGTAAGGGTAAGGGTAAGGGTAAGGGTAAGGGTAAGGGTAAGGGTAAGGGTAAGGGTAAGGGTAAGCTTAAGGGTAAAAGCAAGGGTAAGGGTAAGGGTAAGGGTAAGGGTAAGGGTAATGGTAAGGGTAAAGGTAAGGGTAAGCCTAAGGGTAAAAGCAAGGGTAAGGGTAAGGGTAAGGGTAAGGGTAAGGGTGAGGGTAAGGGTAAGGATAAGGGTAAGGGTAAGCTTAAGGGTAAAAGCAAGGGTAAGGGTAAGGGTAAGGGTAAGGGTAAGGGTAAGCTTAAGGGTAAAAGCAAGGGTAAGGGTAAGGGTAAGGGTAAGGGTAAGCCTAAGGGTAAAAGCAAGGGTAAGGGTAAGGTTAAGGGTAAGGGTAAGCTTAAGGGTAAAAGCAAGGGTAAGGGTAAGGGTAAGGGTAAGGGTAAGGGTAAGCTTAAGGGTAAAAGCAAGGGTAAGGGTAAGGGTGAGGGTAAGGGTAAGGGTAAGGGTAAGGGTAAAGGTAAGGGTAAGCCTAAGAGTAAAAGCAAGGGTAAGGGTAAGGGTAAGGGTAAGGGTAAGGGTAAGGGTAAGGGTAAGGGTAAGGGTAAGGGTAAGGGTAAGGGTAAGCTTAAGGGTAAAAGCAAGGGTAAGGATAAGGGTAAGGGTAAGGGTAAGGGTAAGGGTAAGGGTAAGGGTAAGGGTAAGGGTAAGGGTAAGGGTAAGGGTAAGGGTAAGCTTAAGGGTAAAAGCAAGGGTAAGGGTAAGGGTAAGGGTAAGGGTAAGGGTAAGGGTAAGGGTAAGGGTAAGGGTAAGGGTAAGGGTAAGGGTAAGGGTAAGGGTAAGCTTAAGGGTAGAAGCAAGGGTAAGGGTTAGGGTAAGGGTAAGGGTAAGGGTAAGGGTAAGGGTAAGCTTAAGGGTAAAAGCAAGGGTAAGGGTAAGGGTAAGGGTAAGGGTAAGGGTAAGGGTAAGCGTAAAGGTAAGGGTAAGCCTAAGGGTAAAAGCAAGGGTAAGGGTAAGGGTAAGGGTAAGGGTAAGGGTAAGGGTAAGGGTAAGGGTAAGGGTAAGGGTAAGGGTAAGCTTAAGGGTATAAGCAAGGGTAAGGGTAAGGGTAAGGGTTAGGGTAAGGGTAAGGGTAAGGGTAAGGGTAAGCTTAAGGGTAAAAGCAAGGGTAAGGGTAAGGGTAAGGGTAAGGGTAAGGGTAAGGGTAAGGGTAAGGGTAAGGGTAAGGGTAAGCTTAAGGGTAAAAGCAAGGGTAAAGGTAAGGGTAAGGGTAAGGGTGAGGGTAAAGGTAAGGGTAAGCCTAAGGGTAAAAGCAAGGGTAAGGGTAAGGGGAAGGGTAAGGGTAAGGGTTAGGGTAAGGGTAAGGGTAAGGGTAAGGGTAAGGGTAAGGGTAAGGGTAAGGGTAAGGGTAAGGGTAAGGGTAAGGGTAAGGGTAAGCTTAAGGGTAAAAGCAAGGGTAAGGGTAAGGGAAAGGGTAAGGGTAAGCCTAAGGGTAAAATCAAGGGTAAGGGTAAGGGTAAGGGTAAGGGTAAGGGTAAGCTTAAGGGTAAAAGCAAGAGTAAGGGTAAGGGTAAGGGTAAGGGTAAGGGTAAGGGTAAGCTTAAGGGTAAAAGCAAGGGTAAGGGTAAAGGTAAGGGTAAGGGTAAGGGTAAGGGTAAGGGTAAGGGTAAGGGTAAGGGTAAAGGTAAGGGTAAGCCTAAGGTTAAAAGCAAGGGTAAGGGTAAGGGTAAGGGTAAGGGTAAGGGTAAGGTTAAGGGTAAGGGTAAGGGTAAGCTTAAGGGTAAAAGCAAGGGTAAGGGTAAGGGTAAGGGTAAGGGTAAGGGTAAGGGTAAGGGTAAGGGTAAGGGTAAGGGTAAGGGTAAGAGTAAGGGTAAGGGTAAGCTTAAGGGTAAGGGTAAGGGTAAGGGTAAGGGTAAGCTTAAGGGTAAAAGCAAGGGTAAGGGTAAGGGTAAGGGTAAGGGTAAGCTTAAGGGTAAAAGCAAGGGTAAGGGTAAGGGTAAGGGTAAGGGTAAGGGTAAGGGTAAGGGTAAGGGTGAGGGTAAGGGTAAGGGTAAGCTTAAGGGTAAGGGTAAGGGTAAGGGTAAGGGTAAGCTTAAGGGTAAAAGCAAGGGTAAGGGTAAGGGTAAGGGTAAGGGTAAGGGTAAGCTTAAGGGTAAGGGTAAGGGTAAGGATAAGGGTAAGCTTAAGGGTAAAAGCAAGGGTAAGGGTAAGGGTGAGGGTAAGGGTAAGGGTAAGGGTAAGGGTAAGCTTAAGGGTAAGGGTAAGGGTAATGGTAAGCTTAAGGGTAAGGGTAAGGGTAAGGGTAAGCTTAAGGGTAAAAGCAAGGGTAAGGGTAAGGGTAAGGGTAAGGGTAAGGGTAAGGGTAAGCTTAAGGGTAAGGGTAAGGGTAAGGGTAAGGGTAAGCTTAAGGGTAAAAGCAAGGGTAAGGGTAAGGGTGAGGGTAAGGGTAAGGGTAAGGGTAAGGGTAAGCTTAAGGGTAAGGGTAAGGGTAAGGGTAAGGGTAAGGGTAAGGGTAAGGGTAAGGGTAAGCTTAAGGGTAAAAGCAAGGGTAAGGGTAAGGGTAAGGGTAAGGGTAAGGGTAAGGGTAAGGGTAAGGGTAAGGGTAAGGGTAAGGGTAAGGGTAAGGGTAAGCTTAAGGGTAAAAGCAAGGGTAAGGGTAAGGGTAAGGGTAATGGTAAGGTTAAGGGTAAGGGTAAGGGTAAGGGTAAGCTTAAGGGTAAGCCTAAGGGTAAAAGCAAGGGTAAGGGTAAGGGTAAGGGTAAGGGTAAGGGTAAGGGTAAGGGTAAGGGTAAGGGTAAGGGTAAGGGTAAGGGTAAGGGTAAGGGTAAGCTTAAGGGTAAAAGCAAGGGTAAGGGTAAGGGTAAGGGTAATGGTAAGGTTAAGGGTAAGGGTAAGGGTAAGGGTAAGCTTAAGGGTAAAAGCAAGGGTAAGGGTAAGGGTAAGGGTGAGGGTAAGGGTAAGGGTAAGGGTAAGGGTAAGGGTAAGCTTAAGGGTAAAAGCAAGGGTAAGGGTAAGGGTAAGGGTAAGGGTAAGGGTAAGGGTAAGGGTAAGGGTAAGGGTAAGGGTAAGGGTAAGCTTAAGGGTAAAAGCAAGGGTAAGGGTAAGGGTAAGGGTAAGGGTAAGGGTAAGGGTAAGGGTAAGGGTAAGGGTAAGGGTAAGGGTAAAGGTAAGGGTAAGCCTAAGGGTAAAAGCAAGGGTAAGGGTAAGGGTTAGGGTAAGGGTAAGGGTGAGGGTAAGGGTAAGGGTAAGGGTAAGGGTGAGGGTAAGGGTAAGTGTAAGTGTAAGGGTAAGGGTAAGCTTAAGGGTAAAAGCAAGGGTAAGGGTAAGGGTAAGGGTAAGGGTAAGGGTAAGGGTAAGGGTAAGGGTAAGGGTAAGGGTAAGGGTAAGGGTAAGCTTAAGGGTAAGGGTAAGGGTAAGGGTAAAGGTAAGGGTAAGCCTAAGGGTAAAAGCAAGGGTAAGGGTAAGGGTTAGGGTAAGGGTAAGGGTAAGGGTAAGGGTAAGGGTAAGTGTAAGGGTAAGGGTAAGGGTAAGCTTAAGGGTAAAAGCAAGGGTAAGGGTAAGGGTAAGGGTAAGGGTAAGGGTAAGGGTAAGGGTAAGGGTAAGGGTAAGGGTAAGGGTAAGGGTAAGGGTAAGGGTAAGCTTAAGGGTAAGGGTAAGGGTAAGGGTAAGGGTAAGCCTAAGGGTAAAAGCAAGGGTAAGGGTAAGGGTAAGGGTAAGGGTAAGGGTAAGCTTAAGGGTAAAAGCAAGGGTAAGGGTAAGGGTAAGGGTAAGGGTAAGGGTAAGGGTAAGCTTAAGGGTAAAAGCAAGGGTAAGGGTAAGGGTAAGGGTAAGGGTAAGGGTAAGGGTAAGGGTAAGGGTAAAGGTAAGGGTAAGCCTAAGGGTAAAAGCAAGGGTAAGGGTAAGGGTAAGGGTAAGGGTAAGGGTAAGGGTAAGGGTAAGGGTAAGGGTAAGCTTAAGGGTAAAAGCAAGGGTAAGGGTAAGGGTAAGGGTAAGGGTAAGGGTAAGGGTAAGGCTAAGGGTAAGGGTAAGGGTAAGGGTAAGGGTGAGGGTAAGGGTAAGGGTAACGGTAAGGGTAAGGGTAAGCTTAAGGGTAAAAGCAAGGGTGAGGGTAAGGGTAAGGGTAAGGGTAAGGGTAAGGGTAAGGGTAAGGGTAAGGGTAAGGGTAAGGGTAAGGGTAAGGGTAAGCTTAAGGGTAAAAGCAAGGGTAAGGGTAAGGGTAAGGGTAAGGGTAAGGGTAAGGGTAAGGGTAAGGGTAAGGGTAAGGGTAAGGGTAAGCCTAAGGGTAAAAGCAAGGGTAAGGGTAAGGGTAAAAGCAAGGGTAAGGGTAAGGGTAAGGGTAAGGGTAAGGGTAAGGGTAAGGGTAAGGGTAAGGGTAAGGGTAAGGGTAAGGGTAAGGGTAAGGGTAAGCTTAAGGGTAAAAGCAAGGGTAAGGGTAAGGGTAAGGGTAAGGGTAAGGGTAAGTGTAAGCTTAAGGGTAAAAGCAAGGGTAAGGGTAAGGGTAAGGGTAAAGGTAAGGGTAAGCCTTAGGGAAAAAGCAAGGGTAAGGGTAAGGGTAAGGGTAAGGGTAAGGGTAAGGGTAAGGGTAAGGGTAAGCTTAAGGGTAAAAGCAAGGGTAAGGGTAAGGGTAAGGGTAAGGGTAAGGGTAAGGGTAAGGGTAAGGGTAAGGGTAAGGGTAAGCTTAAGGGTAAAAGCAAGGGTAAGGGTAAGGGTAAGGGTAAGGGTAAGGGTAAGGGTAAGGGTAAGGGTAAGGGTAAGGGTAAGGGTAAGCTTAAGGGTAAAAGCAAGGGTAAGGGTTAGGGTAAGGGTAAGGGTAAGGGTAAGGGTAAGCTTGAGGGTAAAAGCAAGGGTAAGGGTAAGGGTAAGGGTAAGGGTAAGGGTAAAGGTAAGGGTAAGCCTAAGGGTAAAAGCAAGGGTAAGGGTAAGGGTAAGGGTAAGGGTAAGGGTAAGGGTAAGGGTAAGTTAAGGGTAAGCTTAAGGGTATAAGCAAGGGTAAGGGTAAGGGTAAGGGTGAGGGTAAGGGTAAGGGTAAGGGTAAGCTTAAGGGTAAAAGCAAGGGTAAGGGTAAGGGTAAGGGTAAGGGTAAGGGTAAGGGTAAGGGTAAGCTTAAGGGTAAAAGCAAGGGTAAGGGTAAGGGTAAGGGTAAGGGTAAGGGTAAGGGTAAGGGTAAGGGTAAGGGTAAGGGTAAGGGTAAGGGTAAGGGTAAGGGTAAGGGTAAGGGTAAGGGTAAAGGTTAGGGTAAGCCTAAGGGTAAACGCAAGGGTAAGGGTAAAGGTAAGGGTAAGGGTAAGGGTAAGGGTAAGGGTAAGAGTAAGGGTAAGGGTAAGGGTAAGCTTAAGGGTAAAAGCAAGGGTAAGGGTAAGGGTAAGGGTAAGGGTAAGCCTAAGGGTAAAACAAGGGTAAGGGTAAGGGTAAGGGTAAGGGTAAGGGTAAGGGTAAGGGTAAGCTTAAGGGTAAAAGCAAGGGTAAGGGTAAGAGTAAGGGTGAGGGTAAGGGTAAGCTTAAGGGTTAAAGCAAGGGTAAGGGTAAGGGTAAGGGTAAGGGTAAGGGTAAGGGTAAAGGTAAGGGTAAGCCTAAGGGTAAAAGCAAGGGTAAGGGTAAGGGTAAGGGTAAGGGTAAGGGTAAGGGTAAGGGTAAGGGTAAGGGTAAGGGTAAGGGTAAGGGTAAGGGTAAGGGTAAGGGTAAGCTTAAGGGTAAAAGCAAGGGTAAGGGTAAGGGTAAGGGTAATGGTAAGGTTAAGGGTAAGGGTAAGGGTAAGGGTAAGCTTAAGGGTAAAAGCAAGGGTAAGGGTAAGGGTAAGGGTGAGGGTAAGGGTAAGGGTAAGGGTAAGGGTAAGCTTAAGGGTAAAAGCAAGGGTAAGGGTAAGGGTAAGGGTAAGGGTAAGGGTAAGGGTAAGGGTAAGGGTAAGCTTAAGGGTAAAAGCAAGGGTAAGGGTAAGGGTAAGGGTAAGGGTAAGGGTAAGGGTAAGGGTAAGGGTAAGGGTAAGGGTAAGGGTAAGGGTAAGGGTAAAGGTAAGGGTAGGCCTAAGGGTAAAAGCAAGGGTAAGGGTAAGGGTAAGGGTAAGGGTAAGGGTAAGGGTAAGGGTAAGGGTAAGGGTAAGGGTAAGCTTAAGGGTAAAAGCAAGGGTAAGGGTAAGGGTAAGGGTGAGGGTAAGGGTAAGGGTAAGGGTAAGGGTGAGGGTAAGGGTAAGTGTAAGGGTAAGGGTAAGGGTAAGCTTAAGGGTAAAAGCAAGGGTAAGGGTAAGGGTAAGGGTAAGGGTAAGGGTAAGGGTAAGGGTAAGGGTAAGGGTAAGGGTAAGGGTAAGGGTAAGCTTAAGGGTAAGGGTAAGGGTAAGGGTAAAGGTAAGGGTAAGCCTAAGGGTAAAAGCAAGGGTAAGGGTAAGGGTTAGGGTAAGGGTAAGGGTAAGGGTAAGGGTAAGGGTAAGGGTAAGTGTAAGGGTAAGGGTAAGGGTAAGCTTAAGGGTAAAAGCAAGGGTAAGGGTAAGGGTAAGGGTAAGGGTAAGGGTAAGGGTAAGGGTAAGGGTAAGGGTAAGGGTAAGGGTAAGCTTAAGGGTAAGGGTAAGGGTAAGGGTAAGGGTAAGCCTAAGGGTAAAAGCAAGGGTAAGGGTAAGGGTAAGGGTAAGGGTAAGGGTAAGCTTAAGGGTAAAAGCAAGGGTAAGGGTAAGGGTAAGGGTAAGGGTAAGGGTAAGAGTAAGCTTAAGGGTAAAAGCAAGGGTGAGGGTAAGGGTAAGGGTAAGGGTAAGGGTAAAGGTAAGGGTAAGCCTAAGGGTAAAAGCAAGGGTAAGGGTAAGGGTAAGGGTAAGGGTAAGGGTAAGGGTAAGGGTAAGGGTAAGCTTAAGGGTAAAAGCAAGGGTAAGGGTAAGGGTAAGGGTAAGGGTAAGGGTAAGGGTAAGGCTAAGGGTAAGGGTAAGGGTAAGGGTAAGGGTAAGGGTAAGGGTAAGGGTAACGGTAAGGGTAAGGGTAAGCTTAAGGGTAAAAGCAAGGGTGAGGGTAAGGGTAAGGGTAAGGGTAAGGGTAAGGGTAAGGGTAAGGGTAAGGGTAAGGGTAAGGGTAAGGGTAAGCTTAAGGGTAAAAGCAAGGGTAAGGGTAAGGGTAAGGGTAAGGGTAAGGGTAAGGGTAAGGGTAAGGGTAAGGGTAAGGGTAAAGGTAAGGGTAAGCCTAAGGGTAAAAGCAAGGGTAAGGGTAAGGGTAAGGGTAAGGGTAAGGGTAAGGGTAAGGGTAAGCTTAAGGGTAAAAGCAAGGGTAAGGGTAAGGGTAAGGGTAAGGGTAAGGGTAAGGGTAAGGGTAAGGGTAAGGGTAAGGGTAAGCTTAAGGGTAAGGATAAGGGTAAGGGTAAAAGCAAGGGTAAGGGTAAGGGTAAGGGTAAGGGTAAGGGTAAGCTTAAGGGTAAAAGCAAGGGTAAGGGTAAGGGTAAGGGTGAGGGTAAGGGTAAGGGTAAGGGTAAGCTTAAGGGTAAAAGCAAGGGTAAGGGTAAGGGTAAGGGTAAGGGTAAGGGTAAGGGTAAGGGTAAGGGTAAGCTTAAGGGTAAAAGCAAGGGTAAGGGTAAGGGTAAGGGTAAGGGTAAGGGTAAGGGTAAGGGTAAGGGTAAGCTTAAGGGTAAAAGCAAGGGTAAGGGTAAGGGTAAGGGTAAGGGTAAGGGTAAGAGTAAGGGTAAGGGTAAGGGTAAAGGTAAGGGTAAGCCTAAGGGTAAAAGCAAGGGTAAGGGTAAGGGTAAGGGTAAGGGTAAGGGTAAGGGTAAGAGTAAGGGTAAGGGTAAGGGTAAGGGTAAGCTTAAGGGTAAAAGCAAGGGTAAGGGTAAGGGTAAGGGTAAGGGTAAGCCTAAGGGTAAAAGCAAGGGTAAGGGTAAGGGTAAGGGTAAGGGTAAGGGTAAGGGTAAGCTTAAGGGTAAAAGCAAGGGTAAGGGTAAGGGTAAGGGTAAGGGTAAGGGTAACGGTAAGGGTAAGCTTAAGGGTAAAAGCAAGGGTGAGGGTAAGGGTAATGGTAAGGGTAAGGGTAAGGGTAAGGGTAAGGGTAAGGGTAAGGGTAAGCTTAAGGGTAAAAGCAAGGGTAAGGGTAAGGGTAAGGGTAAGGGTAAGGGTAAGGGTAAGGGTAAGGGTAAGGGTAAGGGTAAGGGTAAGGGTAAAGGTAAGGGTAAGGGTAAGGGTAAGGGTAAGGGTAAGGGTAAGGGTAGGGGTAAGGGTAAGGGTAAGGGTAAGGGTAAGGGTAAGCTTAAGGGTAAAAGCAAGGGTAAGGGTAAGGGTAAGGGTAAGGGTAAGCCTAAGGGTAAAAGCAAGGGTAAGGGTAAGGGTAAGGGTAAGCTTAAAGGTAAAAGCAAGGGTAAGGGTAAGGGTAAGGGAAAGGGTAAGGGTAAGGGTAAGCTTAAGGGTAAAAGCAAGGGTAAGGGTAAGGGTAAGGGTAAGGGTAAGGGTAAGGGTAAGGGTAAGGGTAAAGGTAAGGGTAAGCCTAAGGGTAAAAGCAAGGGTAAGGGTAAGGGTAAGGGTAAGGGTAAGGGTAAGGGTAAGGGTAAGGGTAAGGGTAAGGGTAAGGGTAAGGGTAAGCTTAAGGGTAAAAGCAAGGGTAAGGGTAAGGGTAAGGGTAAGGGTAAGGGTAAGGGTAAGGGTAAGGGTAAGCTTAAGGGTAAGGGTAAGGGTAAGGGTAAGGGTAAGCTCAAGGGTAAAAGCAAGGGTAAGGGTAAGGGTAAGGGTAAGGGTAAGGGTAAGGGTAAGGGTAAGCTTAAGGGTAAAAGCAAGGGTAAGGGTAAGGGTAAGGGTAAGGGTAAGGGTAAGGGTAAGGGTAAGGGTAAGGGTAAGGGTAAGGGTAAGGGTAAGCTTAAGGGTAAGGGTAAGGGTAAGGGTAAGGGTAAGCTTAAGGGTAAAAGCAAGGGTAAGGGTAAGGGTAAGGGTAAGGGTAAGGGTAAGGGTAAGGGTAAGGGTAAGGGTAAGGGTAAGGGTAAGCTTAAGGGTAAGGGTAAGGGTAAGGGTAAGGGTAAGCTTAAGGGTAAAAGCAAGGGTAAGGGTAAGGGTAAGGGTAAGGGTAAGCTTAAGGGTAAGGGTAAGGGTAAGGGTAAGGGTAAGCTTAAGGGTAAAAGCAAGGGTAAGGGTGAGGGTAAGGGTAAGGGTAAGGATAAGGGTAAGGGTAAGGGTAAGGGTAAGGGTAAGGGTAAGGGTAAGGGTAAGGGTAAGGGTAAGGGTAAGGGTAAGCTTAAGGGTAAGGGTGAGGGTAAGGGTAAGGGTAAGCTTAAGGGTAAAAGCAAGGGTAAGGGTAAGGGTAAGGGTAAGGTTAAGGGTAAGCTTAAGGGTAAAAGCAAGGGTAAGGGTAAGGGTAAGGGTAAGGGTAAGGGTAAGGGTAAGGGTAAGGGTAAGGGTAAGGGTAAGGGTAAGGGTAAGGGTAAGGGTAAGCTTAAGGGTAAGGGTAAGGGTAAGGGTAAGGGTAAGCTTAAGGGTAAAAGCAAGGGTAAGGGTAAGGGTAAGGGTAAGGGTAAGGGTAAGGGTAAGGGTAAGGGTAAGGGTAAGGGTAAGGGTAAGGGTAAGCTTAAGGGTAAAAGTAAGGGTAAGGGTAAGGGTAAGGGTAAGGGTAAGGGTAAGGGTAAGCTTTAGGGTAAAAGCAAGGGTAAGGGTAAGGGTAAGGGTAAGCTTAAGGGTAAAAGCAAGGGTAAGGGTAAGGGTAAGGGTAAGGGTAAGGGTAAGGGTAAGCTTAAGGGTAAAAGCAAGGGTGAGGGTAAGGGTGAGGGTAAGGGTAAGGGTAAGGGTAAGGGTAAGGGTAAGGGTAAGCTTAAGGGTAAAAGCAAGGGTAAGGGTAAGGGTAAGGGTAAGGGTAAGGGTAAGGGTAAGATTAAGGGTAAAAGCAAGGGAAGGGTAAGGGTAAGGGTAAGGGTAAGGGTAAGGGTAAGGGTAAAGGTAAGGGTAAGCCTAAGGGTAAAAGCAAGGGTAAGGGTAAGGGTAAGGGTAAGGGTAAGGGTAAGGGTAAGGGTAAGGGTAAGGGTAAGGGTAAGGGTAAGGGTGAGGGTAAGGGTAAGGGTAAGGGTAAGGGTAAGGGTAAGGGTAAGGGTAAGGGTAAGGGTAAGGGTAAGCTTAAGGGTAAAAGCAAGGGTAAGGGTATAGGTAAGGGTTAGGGTAAGCCTAAGGGTAAAAGCAAGGGTAAGGGTAAGGGTAAGGGTAAGGGTAAGGGTAAGCTTAAGGGTAAAAGCAAGGGTAAGGGTAAGGGTAAGGGTAAGGGTAAGGGTAAGCTTAAGGGTAAAAGCAAGGGTAAGGGTAAGGGTAAGGGTAAGGGTAAGGGTAAGGGTAAGGGTAAGGGTAAAGGTAAGGGTAAGCCTAAGGGTAAAAGCAAGGGTAAGGGTAAGGGTAAGGGTAAGGGTAAGGGTAAGGGTAAGGGTAAGGGTAAGGGTAAGGGTAAGGGTAAGGGTAAGGGTAAGGGTAAGCTTAAGGGTAAAAGCAAGAGTAAGGGTAAGGGTAAGGGTAAGGGTAAGGGTAAGGGTAAGGGTAAGGGTAAGCTTAAGGGTAAAAGCAAGGGTAAGGGTAAGGGTAAGGGTAAGGGTAAGGGTAAGGGTAAGGGTAAGGGTAAGGGTAAGGGTAAGGGTAAGGGTAAGGGTAAGGGTAAGCTTTAGGGTAAAAGCAAGGGTAAGGGTAAGGGTAAGGGTAAGGGTAAGGGTAAGGGTAAGCTTAAGGGTAAAAGCAAGGGTAAGGGTAAGGGTAAGGGTAAGGGTAAGGGTAAGGGTAAGGGTAAGGGTAAGGGTAAGGGTAAGGGTAAGGGTAAGGGTAAACGTAAGAGTAAGCCTAAGGGTAAATGCAAGGGTAAGGGTAAGGGTAAGGGTAAGGGTAAGGGTAAGTGTAAGGGTAAGGGTAAGGGTAAGGGTAAGGGTAAGGGTAAGCTTAAGGGTAAAAGCAAGGGTAAGGGTAAGGGTAAGGGTAAGGGTAAGGGTAAGGGTAAGGGTAAGGGTAAGGGTAAGGGTAAGGGTAAGGTTAAGCTTAAGGGTAAGGAAAAGGGTAAGGGTAAGGGTAAGCTTAAGGGTAAAAGCAAGGGTAAGGGTAAGGGTAAGGGTAAGGGTAAGGGTAAGCTTAAGGGTAAAAGCAAGGGTAAGGGTAAGGGTAAGGGTAAGGGTAAGGGTAAGGGTAAGCTTAAGGGTAAAAGCAAGGGTAAGGGTAAGGGTAAGGGTAAGGGTAAGGGTAAGCTTAAGGGTAAAAGCAAGGGTAAGGGTAAGGGTAAGGGTAAGGGTAAGGGTAAGGGTAAGGGTAAAGGTAAGGGTAAGCCTAAGGGTAAAAGCAAGGGTAAGGGTAAGGGTAAGGGTAAGGGTAAGGGTAAGGGTAAGGGTAAGGGTAAGGGTAAGGGTAAGGGTAAGGGTAAGGGTAAGCTTAAGGGTAAAAGCAAGAGTAAGGCTAAGGGTAAGGGTAAGGGTAAGGGTAAGGGTAAGGGTAAGGGTAAGCTTAAGGGTAAAAGCAAGGGTAAGGGTAAGGGTAAGGGTAAGGGTAAGGGTAAGGGTAAGGGTAAGGGTAAGGGTAAGGGTAAGGGTAAGGGTAAGGGTAAGGGTAAGCTTTAGGGTAAAAGCAAGGGTAAGGGTAAGGGTAAGGGTAAGGGTAAGGGTAAGGGTAAGCTTAAGGGTAAAAGCAAGGGTAAGGGTAAGGGTAAGGGTAAGGGTAAGGGTAAGGGTAAGGGTAAGGGTAAGGGTAAGGGTAAGGGTAAGGGTAAGGGTAAACGTAAGAGTAAGCCTAAGGGTAAATGCAAGGGTTAGGGTAAGGGTAAGGGTAAGGGTAAGGGTAAGTGTAAGGGTAAGGGTAAGGGTAAGGGTAAGGGTAAGGGTAAGCTTAAGGGTAAAAGCAAGGGTAAGGGTAAGGGTAAGGGTAAGGGTAAGGGTAAGGGTAAGGGTAAGGGTAAGGGTAAGGGTAAGGGTAAGGGTAAGGTTAAGCTTAAGGGTAAGGAAAAGGGTAAGGGTAAGGGTAAGCTTAAGGGTAAAAGCAAGGGTAAGGGTAAGGGTAAGGGTAAGGGTAAGGGTAAGCTTAAGGGTAAAAGCAAGGGTAAGGGTAAGGGTAAGGGTAAGGGTAAGGGTAAGGGTAAGGGTAAGGGTAAGCTTAAGGGTAAAAGCAAGGGTAAGGGTAAGGGTAAGGGTAAGGGTAAGGTTAAGGGTAAGGGTTAGGGTAAGAATAAGGGTAAGGGTAAGGGTAAGGGTAAGGGTAAGGGTAAGGGTAAGGGTAAGGGTAAGGGTAAGGGTAAGGGTAAGGGTAAGCTTAAGGGTAAAAGCAAGGGTAAGGGTAAGGGTAAGGGTAAGGGTAAGGGTAAGGGTAAGGGTAAGGGTAAAGGTAAGGGTAAGGGTAAGGGTAAGGGTAAGCTTAAGGGTAAAAGCAAGGGAAAGGGTAAGGGTAAAGGTAAGGGAAAGGGTAAGGGTAAGGGTAAGGGTAAGGGTAAGGGTAAGCTTAAGGGTAAAAGCAAGGGTAAGGGTAAGGGTAAGGGTAAGGGTAAGGGTAAGGGTAAGGGTAAGGGTGAGGGTAAAGGTAAGGGTAAGCCTAAGGGTAAAAGCAAGGGTAAGGGTAAGGGTAAGGGTAAGGGTAAGGGTAAGGGTAAGGGTAAGGGTAAGGGTAAGGGTAAGGGTAAGCTCAAGGGTAAAAGCAAGGGTAAGGGTAAGGGTAAGGGTAAGGGTAAGGGTAAGGGTAAGGGTAAGGGTAAGGGTAAGGGTAAGCTTAAGAGTAAAAGCAAGGGTAAGGGTAAGGGTAAGGGTAAGGGTAAGGGTAAGGGTAAGGGTAAGGGTAAGGGTAAGGGTAAGGGTAAGGGTGAGGGGAAGGGTAAGGGTAAGGGTAAGGGTAAGCTTAAGGGTAAAAGCAAGGGTAAGGGTAAGGGTAAGGGTAAGGGTAAGGGTAAGGGTAAGGGTAAGGGTAAGGGTAAGGGTAAGGGTAAGGGTAAGGGTAAGGGTAAGGGTAAGGGTAAGGGTAAGGGTAAGCTTAAGGGCAAAAGCAAGGGTAAGGGTAAGGGTAAGGGTAAGGGTAAGGGTAAAGGTAAGGGTAAGGGTAAGGGTAAGGGTAAGGGTAAGGGTAAGCTTAAGGGTAAAAGCAAGGGTAAGGGTAAGGGTAAGGGTAAGGGTAAGGGTAAGGGTAAGGGTAAGGGTAAGGGTAAGGGTAAGGGTAAAGGTAAGGGTAAGCCTAAGGGTAAAAGCAAGGGTAAGGGTAAGGGTAAGGGTAAGGGTAAGGGTAAGGGTAAGGGTAAGGGTAAGGGTAAGGGTAAGGGTTAGGGTAAGGGTAAGGGTAAGGGTAAGGGTAAGGGTAAGGGTAAGGGTAAGGGTAAGCTTAAGGGTAAAAGCAAGGGTAAGGGTAAGGGTAAGGGTAAGGGTAAGGGTAAGGGTAAGGGTAAGGGTAAGGGTAAGGGTAAGGGTAAGCTTAAGGGTAAGGGTAAGGGTAAGGGTAAGCTTAAGGGTAAAAGCAAGGGTAAGGGTAAGGGTAAGGGTAAGGGTAAGGGTAAGGGTAAGCTTAAGGGTAAAAGCAAGGGTAAGGGTAAGGGTAAGGGTAAGGGTAAGGGTAAGGGTAAGGGTAAGGGTAAGGGTAAGCTTAAGGGTAAGGGTAAGGGTAAGGGTAAGGGTAAGCTTAAGGGTAAAAGCAAGGACAAGGGTAAGGTTAAGGGTAAGGGTAAGGGTAAGGGTAAGGGTAAGGGTAAGTGTAAGGGTAAGCTTAAGGGTAAAAGCAAGGGTAAGGGTAAGGGTAAGGGTAAGGGTAAGCCTAAGGGTAAAAGTAAGGGTAAGGGTAAGGGTAAGGGTAAGCTTAAGGGTAAAAGCAAGGGTAAGGGTAAGGGTAAGGGTAAGGGTAAGGTTAAGGGTAAGGGTAAGGGTAAGCTTAAGGGTAAAAGCAAGGGTAAGGGTAAGGGTAAGGGTAAGGGTAAGGGTAAGGGTAAGGTTAAGCTTAAGGGTAAAAGCAAGGGTAGGGGTAAGGGTAAGGGTAAGGGTAAGGGTAAGGGTAAGGGTAAGGGTAAGCTTAAGGGTAAAAGCAAGGGTAAGGGTAAGGGTAAGGGTAAGGGTAAGGGTAAGGGTAAGGGTAAGGGTAAGGGTAAGGGTAAGGGTAAGGGTAAGGGTAAGGGTAAGGGTAAGGGTAAGGGTAAGGGTAAGCTTAAGGCTAAAAGCAAGGGTAAGGGTAAGGGTAAGGGTAAGGGTAAGGGTAAGGGTAAGGATAAGGGTAAAGGTAAGGGTAAGCCTAAGGGTAAAAGCAAGGGTAAGGGTAAGGGTAAGGGTAAGGTTAAGGGTAAGGGTAAGGGTAAGGGTAAGGGTAAGGGTAAGCTTAAGGGTAAAAGCAAGGGTAAGGGTAAGGGTAAGGGTAAGGGTAAGGGTAAGGGTAAGGGTAAGGGTAAGGGTAAGCTTAAGGGTAAGGGTAAGGGTAAGGGTAAGCTTAAGGGTAAAAGCAAGGGTAGGGGTAAGGGTAAGGGTAAGGGTAAGGGTAAGGGTAAGCTTAAGGGTAAAAGCAAGGGAAAGGGTAAGGGTAAGGGTAAGGGTAAGGGTAAGGGTAAGGGTAAGGGTAAGGGTAAGGGTAAGGGTAAGGGTAAGCTTAAGGGTAAGGGTAAGGGTAAGGGTAAGGGTAAGCTTAAGGGTAAAAGCAAGGGTTAGGGTAAGGTTAAGGGTAAGGGTAAGGGTAAGGGTAAGGGTAAGGGTAAGGGTAAGGGTAAGGGTAAGCTTAAGGGTAAAAGCAAAGGTAAGAGTGAGGGTAAGGGTAAGGGTAAGGGTAAGGGTAAGCTTAAGGGTAAAAGCAAGGGTAAGGGTAAAGGTAAGGGTAAGGGTAAGGGTAAGGGTAAGGGTAAGGGTAAGGGTAAGGGTAAGGGTAAGCCTAAGGGTGAAAGCAAGGGTAATGGTGAGGGTGAGGGTAAGGGTAAGGGTAAGCTTAAGGGTAAAAGCAAGGGTAAGGGTAAGGGTAAGGGTAAGGGTAAGGGTAAGGGTAAGGGTAAGCTTAAGGGTAAAAGCAAGGGTAAGGGTAAGGGTAAGGGTAAGGGTAAGGGTAAGGTTAAGCTTAAGGGTAAAAGCAAGGGTAGGGGTAAGGGTAAGGGTAAGGGTAAGGGTAAGGGTAAGGGTAAGGGTAAGGGTAAGGGTAAGGGTAAGCTTAAGGGTAAAAGCAAGGGTAAGGGTAAGGGTAAGGGTAAGGGAAAGGGTAAGGGTAAGGGTAAGGGTAAGGGTAAGGGTAAGCTAAAGGGTAAAAGCAAGGGTAAGGGTAAGGGTAAGGGTAAGGGTAAGGGTAAGGGTAAGGGTAAGGATAAGGGTAAGGGTAAGCTTAAGGGTAAAAGCAAGGGTAAGGGTAAGGGTAAGGGTAAGGGTAAGGGTGAAGGTAAGGGTAAGCCTAAGGGTAAAAGCAAGGGTAAGGGTAAGGGTAAGGGTAAGGGTAAGGGTAAGGGTAAGGGTGAGGGTAAGGGTAAGGGTAAGGGTAAGGGTAAGGGTAAGGGTAAGGGTAAGGGTAAGGGTAAGGGTAAGGGTGAGCTTAAGGGTAAAAGCAAGGGTAAGGGTAAGGGTAAGGGTAAGGGTAAGGGTAAGGGTAAGGGTAAGGGTAAGGGTAAGGGTAAGGGTAAGGGTAAGGGTAAGGGTAAGGGTAAGGGTAATGGTAAGCTTAAGGGTAAGGGTAAGGGTAAGCTTAAGGGTAAAAGCAAGGGTAAAGGTAAGGGTAAGGGTAAGGGTAAGGGTAAGCTTAAGGGTAAAAGCAAGGGTAAGGGTAAGGGTAAGGGTAAGGGTAAGGGTAAGGGTAAGGGTAAGGGTAAGGGTAAGGGTAAGGGTAAGGGTAAGGGTGAGGGTAAGGGTAAGGGTAAGTGTAAGGGTAAGGGTAAGGGTAAGGGTAAGGGTAAGGGTAAGGGTAAGGGTAAAGTTAAGGGTAAGCCTAAGGGTAAAAGCAAGGGTTAGGGTAAGGGTAAGGGTAAGGGTAAGGGTAAGGGTAAGGGTAAGGGTAAGGGTAAGGGTAAGGGTAAGGGTAAGCTTAAGGGTAAAAGCAAGGGTAAGGGTAAGGGTAAGGGTAAGGGTAAGCCTAAGGGTAAAAGCAAGGGTAAGGGTAAGGGTAAGGGTAAGGGTAAGGGTAAGGGTAAGCTTAAGGGTAAAAGCAAGGGAAAGGGTAAGAGTAAGGGTAAGGGTAAGGGTAAGGGTAAGGGTAAGGGTAAGGGTAAGGGTAAGGGTAAGGGTAAGCTTAAGGGTAAAAGCAAGGCTAAGAGTAAGGGTAAGGGTAAGGGTAAGGGTAAGGGTAAGGGTAAGCTTAAGGGTAAAAGCGAGGGTAAGGGTAAGGGTAAGGGTAAGGGTAAGGGTAAGGGTAAGGGTAAGGGTAAGGGTAAGGGTAAAGGTAAGGGTAAGCCTAAGGGTAAAAGCAAGGGTTAGGGTAAGGGTAAGGGTAAGGGTAAGGGTAAGGGTAAGGGTAAAGGTAAGGGTAAGGGTAAGGGTAAGGGTAAGGGTAAGGGTAAGGGTAAGGGTAAGGGTAAGGGTAAGGGTAAGGGTAAGGGTAAGGGTAAGGGTAAGGGTAAGGGTAAGTGTAAGGGTAAGCTTAAGGGTAAAAGCAAGGGTAAGGGTAAGGGTGAGGGTAAGGGTAAGCCTAAGGGTAAAAGCAAGGGTAAGGGTAAGAGTAAGGGTAAGGGTAAGGGTAAGCTTAAGGGTAAAAGCAAGGGTATGGGTAAGGGTAAGGGTAAGGGTAAGGGTAAGGGTAAGCTTAAGGGTAAAAGCAAGGGTAAGGGTAAGGGTAAGGGTAAGGGTTAGGGTAAGGGTAAGGGTAAAGGTAAGGGTAAGCCTAAGGGTAAAAGCAAGGGTAAGGGTAAGGGTAAGGGTAAGGGTAAGGGTAAGGGTAAGGGTAAGCTTAAGGGTAAAAGCAAGGGTAAGGGTAAGGGTAAGGGTAAGGGTAAGGGTAAGGGTAAGGGTAAGGGTAAGGGTAAGCTTAAGGGTAAAAGCAAGGGTAAGGGTAAGGGTAAGGGTAAGGGTAAGGGTAAGGGTAAGGGTAAGGGTAAGGGTAAGGGTAAGGGTAAGGGTAAGCTTAAGGGTAAAAGCAAGGGTAAGGGTAAGGGTAAGGGTAAGGGTAAGGGTAAGGGTAAGGGTAAGCTTAAGGGTAAAAGCAAGGGTAAGGGTAAGGGTAAGGGTAAGGGTAAGGGTAAGGGTAAGGGTAAGGGTAAGGGTAAGGGTAAGGGTAAAGGTAAGGGTAAGCCTAAGGGTAAAAGCAAGGGTAAGGGTAAGGGTAAGGGTAAGTGTAAGGGTAAGGGTAAGGGTAAGGGTGAGCTTAAGGGTAAAAGCAAGGGTAAGGGTAAGGGTAAGGGTAAGGGTAAGGGTAAGGGTAAGGGTAAGGGTAAGCTTAAGGGTAAGGGTGAGGGTAAGGGTAAGGGTAAGCTTAAGGGTAAAAGCAAGGGTAAGGGTAAGGGTAAGGGTAAGGGTAAGGGTAAGCTTAAGGGTAAAAGCAAGGGTAAGGGTAAGGGTAAGGGTAAGGGTAAGGGTAAGGTTAAGGGTAAGGGTAAGGGTAAGGGTAAGGGTAAGCTCAAGGGTAAAAGCAAGGGTAAGGGTAAGGGTAAGGGTAAGGGTAAGGGTAAGGGTAAGGGTAAGCTTAAGGGTAAAAGCAAGGAAATGGTAAGGGTAAGGGTAAGGGTAAGGGTAAGGGTAAGGGTAAGGGTAAGGGTAAGGGAAAGGGTAAGGGTAAGCTTAAGGGTAAAAGCAAGGGAAAGGGTAAGGGTAAGGGTAAGGGTAAGGGTAAGAGTAAGGTTAAGCTTAAGGGTAAAAGCAAGGGTAAGGGTAAGGGTAAGGGTAAGGGTAAGGGTAAGGGTAAGGGTAAGCTTAAGGGTAAGGGTAAGGGTAAGGGTAAGGGTAAGGGTAAAGGTAAGGGTAAGCCTAAGGGTAAAAGCAAGGGTAAGGGTAAGGGTAAGGGTAAGGGTAAGGGTAAGGGTAAGGGTAAGGGTAAGGGTAAGGGTAAGGGTAAGGGTAAGGGTAAGGGTAAGGGTAAGGGTAAGGGTAAGGGTAAGCTTAAGGGTAAAAGCAAGGGTAAGGGTAAGGGTAAGGGTAAGGGTAAGGGTAAGCCTAAGGGTAAAAGCAAGGGTAAGGGTAAGGGTAAGGGTAAGGGTAAGGGTAAGCTTAAGGGTAAAAGCAAGGGTAAGGGTAAGGGTAAGGGTAAGGGTAAGGGTAAGCTTAAGGGTAAAAGCAAGGGTAAGGGTAAGGGTAAGGGTAAGGGTAAGGGTAAGGGTAAGGGTAAGGGTAAGGGTAAGGGTAAGGGTAAAGGTAAGGGTAATCCTAAGGGTAAAAGCAAGGGTAAGGGTAAGGGTAAGGGTAAGGGTAAGGGTAAGGGTAAGGGTAAGGGTAAGGGTAAGGGTAAGGGTAAGGGTAAGGGTAAGGGTAAGGGTAAGCTGAAGGGTAAAAGCAAGGGTAAGGGTGAGGGTAAGGGTAAGGGTAAGGGTAAGGGTAAGCTTAAGGGTAAAAGCAAGGGTAAGGGTAAGGGTAAGGGTAAGGGTAAGGGTAAGGGTAAGGGTAAGGGTAAGCTTAAGGGTAAAAGTAAGGGTAAGGGTAAGGGTAAGGGTAAGGGTAAGGGTAAGCTTAAGGGTAAAAGCAAGGGTAAGGGTAAGGGTAAGGGTAAGGGTAAGGGTAAGGGTAAAGGTAAGGGTAAGCCTAAGGGTAAAAGCAAGGGTAAGGGTAAGGGTAAGGGTAAGGGTAAGGGTAAGGGTAAGGGTAAGGGTAAGGGTAAGGGTAAGGGTAAGGGTAAGCTTAAGGGTAAAAGCAAGGGTAAGGGTAAGGGTAAGGGTAAGGGTAAGGGTAAGGGTAAGGGTAAGGGTAAGGGTAAGGGTAAGGGTAAGCTTAAGGGTAAGGGTAAGGGTAAGGGTAAGGGTAAGCTTAAGGGTAAAAGCAAGGGTAAGGGTAAGGGTAAGGGTAAGGGTAAGGGTAAGGGTAAGGGTAAACTTAAGGGTAAAAGCAAGGGTAAGGGTAAGGGTAAGGGTAAGGGTAAGGGTAAGGGTAAGGGTAAGGGTAAGGGTAAGGGTAAGGGTAAGCTTAAGGGTAAGGGTAAGGGTAAGGGTAAGCTTAAGGGTAAAAGCAAGGGTAAGGGTAAGGGTAAGGGTAAGGGTAAGGGTAAGGGTAAGGGTAAGGGTAAGGGTAAGGGTAAGGGTAAGGGTAAGGATAAGGGTAAGGGTAAGGGTAAGCTTAAGGGTAAAAGCAAGGGTAAGGGTAAGGGTAAGGGTAAGGGTAAGGGTAAGGGTAAGGGTAAGCTTAAGGGTAAAAGCAAGGGTAAGGGTTAGGGTAAGGGTAAGGGTAAGGGTAAGGGTAAGGGTAAAGGTAAGGGTAAGCCTAAGGGTAAAAGCAAGGGTAAGGGTAAGGGTAAGGGTAAGGGTAAGGGTAAGGGTAAGGGTAAGGGTAAGGGTAAGGGTAAGGGTAAGGGTAAGGGTAAGGGTAAGGGTAAGGGTAAGGGTAAGGGTAAGGGTAAGGGTAAGCTTAAGGGTAAAAGCAAGGGTAAGGGTAAGGGTAAGGGTAAGGGTAAGGGTAAGGGTAAGGGTAAGGGTAAGGGTAAGGGTAAGGGTAAGCTTAAGGGTAAGGCTGAGGGTAAGGGTAAGGGTAAGCTTAAGGGTAAAAGCAAGGGTAAGGGTAAGGGTAAGGGTAAGGGTAAGGGTAAGGGTAAGGGTAAGGGTAAGGGTAAGCTTAAGGGTAAATGCAAGTGTAAGGGTAAGGGTAAGGGTAAGGGTAAGGGTAAGGGTAAGAGTAAGGGTAAGGGTAAGGGTAAGGGTAAGGGTAAGGGTAAGGGTAAGGGTAAGGGTAAGGGTAAGCTTAAGGGTTAAAGCAAGGGTAAGGGTAAGGGTAAGGGTAAGGGTAAGGGTAAGGGTAAGGGTTAGGGTAAGGGAAAGGGTAAGGGTAAGGGTGAGGGTAAGGGTAATGGTAAAGGTAAGGGTAAGCCTAAGGGTAAAAGCAAGGGTAAGGGTAAGGGTAAGGGTAAGCTTAAGTGTAAAAGCAAGGGTAAGGGTAAGGGTAAGGGTAAGGGTAAGCCTGAGGGTGAAAGCAAGGGTGAGGGTAAGGGTAAGGGTAAGGGTAAGGGTAAGGGTAAGGGTAAGGGTAAGCTTAAGGGTAAAAGCAAGGGTAAGGGTAAGGGTAAGGGTAAGGGTAAGCTTAAGGGTAAAAGCAAGGGTAAGGGTAAGGGTAAGGGTAAGGGTAAGGGTAAGGTTAAGGGTAAGGGAAAGGGTAAGGGTAAGGGTTAGGGTAAGGGTAAGGGTAAGGGTAAGGGTAAGGGTAAGGGTAAGGGTAAGGGTAAGGGTGAGGGTAAGGGTAAGGGTAAGGGTAAGCTTAAGGGTAAAAGCAAGGGTAAGGGTAAGGGTAAGGGTAAGGGTAAGGGTAAGGGTAAGGGTAAGGTTAAGGGTAAGGGAAAGGGTAAGGGTAAGGGTTAGGGTAAGGGTAAGGGTAAGGGTAAGGGTAAGGGTAAGGGTGAGGGTAAGGGTAAGGGTAAGGGTAAGCTTAAGGGTAAAAGCAAGGGTAAGGGTAAGGGTAAGGGTAAGGGTAAGGGTAAGGGTAAGGGTAAGGTTAAGGGTAAGGGAAAGGGTAAGGGTAAGGGTTAGGGTAAGGGTAAGGGTAAGGGTAAGGGTAAGCTTAAGGGTAAAAGCAAGGGTAAGGGTAAGGGTAAGGGTAAGGGTAAGGGTAAGCCTAAGGGTAAAAGCAAGGGTAAGGGTAAGGGTAAGGGTAAGGGTAAGGTTAAGGGTAAGGGTAAGGGTAAGCTTAAGGGTAAAAGCAAGGGTAAGGGTAAGGGTGAGGGTAAGGGTAAGCCTAAGGGTAAAAGCAAGGGTAAGGGTAAGGGTAAGGGTAAGGGTAAGGGTAAGGGTAAGGGTAAGCTTAAGGGTAAAAGCAAGGGTAAGGGTAAGGGTAAGGGTAAGGGTAAGGGTAAGGGTAAGGGTAAAGGTAAAGGGTAAGCCTTAGGGTAAAAGCAAGGGTAAGGGTAAGGGTAAGGGTAAGGGTAAGGGTAAGGGTAAGGGTAAGGGTAAGGGTAAGGGTAAGCTTAAGGGTAAAAGCAAGGGTAAGGGTAAGGGTAAGGGTAAGGGTAAGGGTAAGGGTAAGGGTAAGGGTAAGGGTAAGGGTAAGCTTAAGGGTAAGGGTAAGGGTAAGGGTAAGGGTAAGCTTAAGGGTAAAAGCAAGGGTAAGGGTAAGGGTAAGGGTAAGGGTAAGGGTAAGGGTAAGGGTAAGGGTAAGGGTAAGGGTAAGGGTAGGGGTAAGGGTAAGGGTAAGGGTAAGGGTAAGGGTAAGGGTAAGGGTAAGGGTAAGGGTAAGGGTAAGGGTAAGGGTAAGGGTAAGGGTAAGGGTAAGGGTAAGGGTAAGGGTAAGGGTAAGGGTAAGGGTAAGGGTAAGGGTAAGGGTAAGGGTAAGGGTAAGCTTAAGGGTAAAAGCAAGGGTAAAGGTAAGGGTACGGGTAAGGGTAAGGGTAAGGGTAAGGGTAAGGGTAAGGGTAAGGGTAAGGGTAAGGGTAAGGGTAAGGGTAAGGGTAAGGGTAAGGGTAAGGGTAAGGGTAAGGGTAAGGGTAAGGGTAAGGGTAAGGGTAAGGGTAAATGTAAGGGTAAGGGTAAGGGTAAGGGTAAGGGTAAGGGTAAGGGTAAGGGTAAGGGTAAGGGTAAGGGTAAGGGTAAGGGTAAGGGTAAGGGTAAGGGTAAGGGTAAGGGTAAGGGTAAGGGTAAGGGTAAGGGTAAGCTTAAGGGTAAAAGCAAGGGTAAGGGTAAGGGTAGGTGTAAGGGTAAAGGTAAGGGTAAGCCTAAGGGTAAAAGCAAGGGTAAGGGTAAGGGTAAGGGTAAGGGTAAGGGTAAGGGTAAGGGTAAGGGTAAGGGTAAGGGTAAGGGTAAGGGTAAGGGTAAGGGTAAGGGTAAGGGTAAGGGTAAGGGTAAGGGTTAGGGTAAGGGTAAGGGTAAGGGTAAGGGTAAGGGTAAGCTCAAGGGTAAAAGCAAGGGTAAGGGTAAGTGTAAGGGTAAGCTTAAGGGTAAAAGCAAGGGTAAGGGTAAGGGTAAGGGTAAAAGCAAGGGTAAAAGCAAGGGTTAGGGTAAGAGTAAGGGTAAGGGTAAGGGTAAGGGTAAGGGTAAGGGTAAAGGTAAGGGTAAGGGTAAGGGTAAGGGTAAGGGTAAGGGTAAGGGTAAGGGTAAGGGTAAGGGTAAGGGTAAGGGTTAAAGCAAGGGTAAGGGTAAGGGTAAGGGTAAGGGTAAGGGTAAGGGTAAGGGTAAGGGTAAGGGTAAGGGTAAGGGTAAGGGTAAGGATAAGGGTAAGGGTAAGGGTAAGTGTAAGGGTAAGGGTAAGGGTAAGGGTAAGGGTAAGGGTAAGGGTAAGGGTAAGGGTAAGGGTAAGGGTAAGGGTAAGGGTAAAAGCAAGGGTAAGGGTAAGGGTAAGGGTAAGGGTAAGGGTAAGGGTAAGGGTAAGGGTAAAGGTAAGGGTAAGCCTAAGGGTAAAAGCAAGGGTAAGGGCAAGGGTAAGGGTAAGGGTAAGGGTAAGGGTAAGGGTAAGGGTAAGGGTAAGGGTAAGGGTAAGGGTAAGGGTAAGGGTAAGGGTAAAGGTAAGGGTAAGGGTAAGGGTAAGGGTAAGGGTAAGGGTAAGGGTAAGGGTAAGGGTAAGGGTAAGGGTAAGGGTAAGGGTAAGGGTAAGGGTAAGGGTAAGGGTAAGGGTAAGGGTAAGGGTAAGGGTAAGGGTAAGCTTAAGGGTAAAAGCAAGGGTAAGGGTAAGGGTAAGGGTAAGGGTAAGGGTAAGGGTAAGGGTAAGGGTAAGGGTAAGGGTAAGCTTAAGGGTAAGGCTGAGGGTAAGGGTAAGGGTAAGCTTAAGGGTAAAAGCAAGGGTAAGGGTAAGGGTAAGGGTAAGGGTAAGGGTAAGGGTAAGGGTAAGGGTAAGGGTAAGGGTAAGGGTAAGGGAAAGGGTAAGCTTAAGGGTAAATGCAAGTGTAAGGGTAAGGGTAAGGGTAAGGGTAAGGGTAAGGGTAAGGGTAAGGGTAAGGGTAAGGGTAAGGGTAAGGGTAAGGGTAAGGGTAAGGGTAAGGGTAAGGGTAAGGGTAAGGGTAAGGGTAAGGGTAAGGGTAAGGGTAAGGGTAAGGGTAAGGGTAAGGGTAAGCTTAAGGGTTAAAGCAAGGGTAAGGGTAAGGGTAAGGGTAAGGGTAAGGGTAAGGGTAAGGGTAAGGGTAAGGGTTAGGGTAAGGGTAAGGGTAAGGGTAAGGGTGAGGGTAAGGGTAATGGTAAAGGTAAGGGTAAGCCTAAGGGTAAAAGCAAGGGTAAGGGTAAGGGTAAGGGTAAGGGTAAGCTTAAGTGTAAAAGCAAGGGTAAGGGTAAGGGTAAGGGTAAGGGTAAGCCTGAGGGTGAAAGCAAGGGTAAGGGTAAGGGTAAGGGTAAGGGTAAGGGTAAGGGTAAGGGTAAGCTTAAGGGTAAAAGCAAGGGTAAGGGTAAGGGTAAGGGTAAGGGTAAGCTTAAGGGTAAAAGCAAGGGTAAGGGTAAGGGTAAGGGTAAGGGTAAGGGTAAGGTTAAGGGTAAGGGAAAGGGTAAGGGTAAGGGTTAGGGTAAGGGTAAGGGTAAGGGTAAGGGTAAGCTTAAGGGTAAAAGCAAGGGTAAGGGTAAGGGTAAGGGTAAGGGTAAGGGTAAGCCTAAGGGTAAAAGCAAGGGTAAGGGTAAGGGTAAGGGTAAGGGTAAGGGTAAGGGTAAGGGTAAGGGTAAGGGTAAGGGTAAGGGTATGGGTAAGGGTAAGGGTAAGGGTAAGGGTAAGGGTGAGGGTAAGGGTAAGGGTAAGGGTAAGCTTAAGGGTAAAAGCAAGGGTAAGGGTAAGGGTAAGGGTAAGGGTAAGGGTAAGGTTAAGGGAAAGGGAAAGGGTAAGGGTAAGGGTTAGGGTAAGGGTAAGGGTAAGGGTAAGGGTAAGCTTAAGGGTAAAAGCAAGGGTAAGGGTAAGGGTAAGGGTAAGGGTAAGGGTAAGCCTAAGGGTAAAAGCAAGGGTAAGGGTAAGGGTAAGGGTAAGGGTAAGGTTAAGGGTAAGGGTAAGGGTAAGCTTAAGGGTAAAAGCAAGGGTAAGGGTAAGGGTGAGGGTAAGGGTAAGCCTAAGGGTAAAAGCAAGGGTAAGGGTAAGGGTAAGGGTAAGGGTAAGGGTAAGGGTAAGGGTAAGCTTAAGGGTAAAAGCAAGGGTAAGGGTAAGGGTAAGGGTAAGGGTAAGGGTAAGGGTAAGGGTAAAGGTAAAGGGTAAGCCTTAGGGTAAAAGCAAGGGTAAGGGTAAGGGTAAGGGTAAGGGTAAGGGTAAGGGTAAGGGTGAGGGTAAGGGTAAGGGTAAGCTTAAGGGTAAAAGCAAGGGTAAGGGTAAGGGTAAGGGTAAGGGTAAGGGTAAGGGTAAGGGTAAGGGTAAGGGTAAGCTTAAGGGTAAGGGTAAGGGTAAGGGTAAGGGTAAGCTTAAGGGTAAAAGCAAGGGTAAGGGTAAGGGTAAGGGTAAGGGTAAGGGTAAGGGTAAGGGTAAGGGTAAGGGTAGGGGTAAGGGTAAGGGTAAGGGTAAGGGTAAGGGTAAGGGTAAGGGTAAGGGTAAGGGTAAGGGTAAGGGTAAGGGTAAGGGTAAGGGTAAGGGTAAGGGTAAGGGTAAGGGTAAGGGTAAGGGTAAGGGTAAGGGTAAGGGTAAGGGTAAGGGTAAGGGTAAGGGTAAGCTTAAGGGTAAAAGCAAGGGTAAAGGTAAGGGTACGGGTAAGGGTAAGGGTAAGGGTAAGGGTAAGGGTAAGGGTAAGGGTAAGGGTAAGGGTAAGGGTAAGGGTAAGGGTAAGGGTAAGGGTAAGGGTAAGGGTAAGGGTAAGGGTAAGGGTAAGGGTAAGGGTAAGGGTAAGGGTAAGGGTAAGGGTAAGGGTAAATGTAAGGGTAAGGGTAAGGGTAAGGGTAAGGGTAAGGGTAAGGGTAAGGGTAAGGGTAAGGGTAAGGGTAAGGGTAAGGGTAAGGGTAAGGGTAAGGGTAAGGGTAAGGGTAAGGGTAAGCTTAAGGGTAAAAGCAAGGGTAAGGGTAAGGGTAGGTGTAAGGGTAAAGGTAAGGGTAAGCCTAAGGGTAAAAGCAAGGGTAAGGGTAAGGGTAAGGGTAAGGGTAAGGGTAACGGTAAGGGTAAGGGTAAGGGTAAGGGTAAGGGTAAGGGTAAGGGTAAGTGTAAGGGTAAGGGTAAGGGTAAGGGTAAGGGTAAGGGTAAGGGTAAGCTTAAGGGTAAAAGCAAGGGTAAGGGTAAGTGTAAGGGTAAGCTTAAGGGTAAAAGCAAGGGTAAGGGTAAGGGTAAGGGTAAAAGCAAGGGTAAAAGCAAGGGTTAGGGTAAGAGTAAGGGTAAGGGTAAGGGTAAGGGTAAGGGTAAGGGTAAAGGTAAGGGTAAGGGTAAGGGTAAGGGTAAGGGTAAGGGTAAGGGTAAGGGTAAGGGTAAGGGTAAGGGTTAAAGCAAGGGTAAGGGTAAGGGTAAGGGTAAGGGTAAGGGTAAGGGTAAGGGTAAGGGTAAGGGTAAGGGTAAGGGTAAGGGTAAGGGTAAGGGTAAGGATAAGGGTAAGGGTAAGGGTAAGTGTAAGGGTAAGGGTAAGGGTAAGGGTAAGGGTAAGGGTAAGGGTAAGGGTAAGGGTGTTGAATTATAATCTGCAATTCCCAATCGATTCCGTCAGTCGAGAGGGAAAATAAATGATTTCGAAATTTCACATTTTGGAAATTTCCCATTTGACAGGTGAAAATCTAAACGGTAGGAGATATCGATGAGATAATGTCATGGTCATGTTCAGCGACCTCGAAAACCTATGTTTGCATACCAAACTTGGCCATTAACTCTGGTATTTTCGAAACTATTTCAATTTGAAACTTTCGCGTTTTTCGTTTACGAGTTTTGTTTGAAGGGCTCTACAAGGAAGAATTGATGAGTGGGCGATTTTATTATTGCTTCTTCTCATTCACACTAACGAGCTCAAGAACTTCACATCGAAAAACTACGCTCGGGTACCCCTGAATTCTTTAAAATAAGCCAAATATATCGTTTTTGGGGGGTCTAGACCCTTAGTAAAATTTCGATGAAAATTTGAAAAAATAGATTTCCTTCAAAATTGGTATGATCGAAGAGGGTTCGATGTTTAATTATAATCTGCAATTCCCAATCGATTCCGTCAGTCGAGAGGGAAAATAAATGATTTCGAAATTTCACATTTTGGAAATTTCTCATTTGACAGGTGAAAATCTAAACGGTAAGAGATATCGATGAGATAATGTCTTAGTCAAGTTCAGCGACCTCTAAAACCTTTGTTTGCATACCAAACTTGGCCGGTAACTCTGGTATTTTCGAAACTATTTCAATTTGAAACTTTCGCGTTTTTCGTTTACGAGTTTTGTTTGAAGGGCTCTACAAGGAAGAATTGATGAGTGGGCGATTTTATTATTGCTTCTTATCATTCACACTAACGAGCTCAAGAACTCCACATCGAAAAACTACGCTCGGGTACCCCTGAATTCTTTAAAATAAGCCAATATAGCGTTTTTGGGGGGTCTAGACCCTTAGTAAAATTTCGATGAAAATTTGAAAAAATTAGATTTCCTTCAAAATTGGTATAATCGAAGAGGGTTCGATGTTGAATTTTAATCTTCAATTCCCAATCGATTCCGTCAGTCGAGAGGGAAAATAAATGATTTCGAAATTTCACATTTTGGAAATTTCCCATTTGACAGGTGAAAATCTAAACGGTAGGAGATATCGATGAGATAATGTCTTAGTCATGTTCAGCGACCTCGAAAACCTATGTTTGCATACCAAACTTGGCCGGTAACTCTGGTATTTTCGAAACTATTTCAATTTGAAACTTTCGCGTTTTTCGTTTACGAGTTTTGTTTGAAGGGCTCTACAAGGAAGAATTGATGAGTGGGCGATTTTATTATTGCTTCTTATCATTCACACTAACGAGCTCAAGAACTTCACATCGAAAAACTACGCTCGGGTACCCCTGAATTCTTTAAAATAAGCCAAATATGGCGTTTTTGGGGGGTCTAGACCCTTAGTAAAATTTCGATGAAAATTTGAAAAAATAGATTTCCTTCAAAATTGGTATAATCGAAGAGGGTTCGATGTTGAATTATAATCTGCAATTCCCAATCGATTCCGTCAGTCGAGAGGGAAAATAAATGATTTCGAAATTTCACATTTAGGAAATTTCCCATTTGACAGCTGAAAATCTAAACGGTAGGAGATATCGATGAGATAATGTCTTAGTCATGTTCAGCGACCTCGAAAACCTATGTTTGCATACCAACTTTGGCCGGTAACTCTGGTATTTTCGAAACTATTTCAATTTGAAACTTTCGCGTTTTTCGTTTACGAGTTTTGTTTGAAGGGCTCTACAAGGAAGAATTGATGAGTGGGCGATTTTATTATTGCTTCTTATCATTCACACTAACGAGCTCAAGAACTTCACATCGGAAAACTACGCTCGGGTACCCCTGAATTCTTTAAAATAAGCCAAATATATCGTTTTTGGGGGGTCTAGACCCTTAGTAAAATTTCGATGAAAATTTGAAAAAATAGATTTCCTTCAAAATTGGTATGATCGAAGAGGGTTCGATGTTCAATTATAATCTGCAATTCCCAATCGATTCCGTCAGTCGAGAGGGAAAATAAATGATTTCGAAATTTCACATTTTGGAAATTTCCCATTTGACAGGTGAAAATCTAAACGGTAGGAGATATCGATGAGATAATGTCTTAGTCATGTTCAGCGACCTCGAAAACCTATGTTTGCATACCAAACTTGGCCGGTAACTCTGGTATTTTCGAAACTATTTCAATTTGAAACTTTCGCGTTTTTCGTTTACGAGTTTTGTTTGAAGGGCTCTACAAGGAAGAATTGATGAGTGGGCGATTTTATTATTGCTTCTTATCATTCACACTAACGAGCTCAAGAACTCCAAATCGAAAAACTACGCTCGGAAACCCCTGAATTCTTTAAAATAAGCCAAATATAGCGTTGTTTTTGGGGGGTCTAGACCCTTAGTAAAATTTCGATGAAAATTTGAAAAAATAGATTTCCTTCAAAATTGGTATAATCGAAGAGGGTTCGATGTTGAATTATAATCTGCAATTCTCAATCGATTCCGTCAGTCGAGAGGGAAAATAAATGATTTCGAAATTTCACATTTTGGAAATTTCCCATTTGACAGGTGAAAATCTAAACGGTAGGAGATATCGATGAGATAATGTCTTAGTCATGTTCAGCGACCTCGAAAACCTATGTTTGCATACCAAACTTGGCCAGTAACTCTGGTATTTTCGAAACTATTTCAATTTGAAACTTTCGCGTTTTTCGTTTACGAGTTTTGTTTGAAGGGCTCTACAAGGAAGAATTGATGAGTGGGCGATTTTATTATTGCTTCTTATCATTCACACTAACGAGCTCAAGAACTTCACATCGGAAAACTACGCTCGGGTACCCCTGAATTCTTTAAAATAAGCCAAATATATCGTTTTTGGGGGGTCTAGACCCTTAGTAAAATTTCGATGAAAATTTGAAAAAATACATTTCCTTCAAAATTGGTATAATCGAAGAGGGTTCGATGTTGAATTATAATCTGCAATTCCCAATCGATTCCTACAGTCGAGAGGGAAAATAAATGATTTCGAAATTTCACATTTTGGAAATTTCCCATTTGACAGGTGAAAATCTAAACGGTAGGAGATATCGATGAGATAATGTCTTAGTCATGTTCAGCGACCTCGAAAACCTATGTTTGCATACCAAACTTGGCCGGTAACTCTGGTATTTTCGAAACTATTGCAATTTGAAACTTTCGCGTTTTTCGTTTACGAGTTTTGTTTGAAGGGCTCTACAAGGAAGAATTGATGAGTGGACGATTTTATTATTGCTTCTTATCATTCACACTAACGAGCTCAAGAAGTTCACATCGAAAAACTACGCTCGGGTACCCCTGAATTCTTCAAAATAAGCCAAATATAGCGTTTTTGAGGGGTCTAGACCCTTAGTAAAATTTCGATGAAAATTTGAAAAAATAGATTTCCTTCAAAATTGGTATAATCGAAGAGGGTTCGATGTTGAATTATAATCTGCAATTCTCAATCGATTCCGTCAGTCGAGAGGGAAAATAAATGATTTCGAAATTTCACATTTTGGAAATTTCCCATTTGACAGGTGAAAATCTAAACGGTAGGAGATATCGATGAGATAATGTCTTAGTCATGTTCAGCGACCTCGAAAACCTATGTTTGCATACCGAACTTGGCCAGTAACTCTGGTATTTTCGAAACTATTTCAATTTGAAACTTTCGCGTTTTTCGTTTACGAGTTTTGTTTGAAGGGCTCTACAAGGAAGAATTGATGAGTGGGCGATTTTATTATTGCTTCTTATCATTCACACTAACGAGCTCAAGAACTTCACATCGGAAAACTACGCTCGGGTACCCCTGAATTCTTTAAAATAAGCCAAATATATCGTTTTTGGGGGGTCTAGACCCTTAGTAAAATTTCGATGAAAATTTGAAAAAATACATTTCCTTCAAAATTGGTATAATCGAAGAGGGTTCGATGTTGAATTATAATCTGCAATTCCCAATCGATTCCTACAGTCGAGAGGGAAAATAAATGATTTCGAAATTTCACATTTTGGAAATTTCCCATTTGACAGGTGAAAATCTAAACGGTAGGAGATATCGATGAGATAATGTCTTAGTCATGTTCAGCGACCTCGAAAACCTATGTTTGCATACCAAACTTGGCCGGTAACTCTGGTATTTTCGAAACTATTGCAATTTGAATGTTTCGCGTTTTTCGTTTACGAGTTTTGTTTGAAGGGCTCTACAAGGAAGAATTGATGAGTGGACGATTTTATTATTGCTTCTTATCATTCACACTAACGAGCTCAAGAACTTCACATCGAAAAACTACGCTCGGGTACCCCTGAATTCTTCAAAATAAGCCAAATATAGCGTTTTTGAGGGGTCTAGACCCTTAGTAAAATTTCGATGAAAATTTGAAAAAATAGATTTCCTTCAAAATTGATATAATCGAAGAGGGTTCGATGTTGAATTAAAATCTGCAATTCCCAATCGATTCCGTCAGTCGAGAGGGAAAATAAATGATTTCGAAATTTCACATTTTGGAAATTTCCCATTTGACAGGTGAAAATCTAAAAGGTAGGAGATATCGATGAGATAATGTCTTAGTCATGTTCAGCGACCTCGAAAACCTATGTTTGCATACCAAACTTGGACGGTAACTCTGGTATTTTCGAAACTATTTCAATTTGAAACTTTCGCGTTTTTCGTTTACGAGTTTTGT
Source organism: Myrrha octodecimguttata (assembly GCA_958510865.1). Taxonomy (NCBI): domain Eukaryota; kingdom Metazoa; phylum Arthropoda; class Insecta; order Coleoptera; family Coccinellidae; genus Myrrha; species Myrrha octodecimguttata. The sequence goes on along the minus strand of CAUEHS010000233.1, from coordinate 313,356 downwards.
TTGAAGGCTCTACAAGGAAGAATTGATGAGTGGGCGATTTTATTATTGCTTCTTATCATTCACACTAATGAGCTCAAGAACTTCACATCGAAAAGCTACGCTCGGGTAACCCTGAATTCTTTAAAATAAGCCAAATATAGCGTTTTTGGGTGGTCTAGACCCTTAGTAAAATTTCGATGAAAATTTGAAAAAATAGATTTCCTTCAAAATTGGTATAATCGAAGAGGGTTCGATGTTGAATTAAAATCTGCAATTCCCAATCGATTCCGTCAGTCGAGAGGGAAAATAAATGATTTCGAAATTTCACATTTTGGAAATTTCCCATTTGACAGGTGAAAATCTAAACGGTAGGAGATATCGATGAGATAATGTCTCAGTCATGTTCAGCGACCTCGAAAACCTATGTTTGCATACCAAACTTGGCCGGTAACTCTGGTATTTTCGAAACTATTTCAATTTGAATCTTTCGCGTTTTTCGTTTACGAGTTTTGTTTGAAGGGCTCTACAAGGAAGAATTGATGAGTGGGCGATTTTATTATTGCTTCTTATCATTCACACTAACGAGCTCAAGAACTTCACATCGAAAAACTACCCTCGGGTACCCTGAATTCTTTAAAATAAGCCAAATATAGCGTTTTTGGGGGGTCTAGACCCTTAGTAAAATTTCGATGAAAATTTGAACAAATAGATTTCCTTCAAAATTGGTATAATCGAAGAGGGTTCGATGTTGAATTATAATCTGCAATTCCCAATCGATTCCGTCAGTCGAGAGGGAAAATAAATGATTTCGAAATTTCACATTTTGGAAATTTCCCATTTGACAGGTGAAAATCTAAACGGTTGGAGATATGGATGAGATAATGTCTTAGTCATATTCAGCGACCTCGAAAACCCATGTTTGCATACCAAACTTGGCCGGTAATCCTGGTATTTTCGAAACTATCTCAATTTGAAACTTTCGCGTTTTTCGTTTACGAGTTTTGTTTGAAGGGCTCTACAAGGAAGAATTGATGAGTGGGCGATTTTATTATTGCTTCTTATCATTCACACTAACGAGCTCAAGAACTTCACATCAAAAAACTACGCTCGGGTACCCCTGAATTCTTCAAAATAAGCCAAATATAGCGTTTTTGGGGGGTCTAGACCCTTAGTAAAATTTCGATGAAAATTTGAAAAAATAGATTTCCTTCAAAATTGGTATAATCGAAGAGGGTTCGATGTTGAATTATAATCTGCAATTCCCAATCGATTCCGTCAGTCGAGAGGGAAAATAAATGATTTCGAAATTTCACATTTTGGAAATTTCCCATTTGACAAGTAAAAATCTAAACGGTAGGAGATATCGATGAGATAATGTCTTGGTCATGTTCAGCGACCTCGAAAACCTACGTTTGCATACCAAACTTGGCCGGTAACTCTGGTTTTTTCGAAACTATTTCAATATGAAACTTTCGCGTTTTTCGTTTACGAGTTTTGTTTGAAGGGCTCTACAAGGAAGAATTGATGGGTGGGCGATTTTATTATTGCTTCTTATCATTCACACTAACGAGCTCAAGAACTTCACATCGAAAAACTACGCTCGGGTACCCCTGAATTCTTTAAAATAAGCCAAATATAGCGTTTTTGGGGGGTCTAGACCCTTAGTAAAATTTCGATGAAAATTTGAAAACATAGATTTCCTTCAAAATTGGTATAATCGAAGAGGGTTCGATGTTGAATTATAATCTGCAATTCCCAATCGATTCCGTCAGTCGAGAGGGAAAATAAATGATTTCGAAATTTCACATTTTGGAAATTTCCCATTTGACAGGTGAAATTCTAAACGGTAGGAGATATCGATGAGATAATGTCTTAGTCATGTTCAGCGACCTTGAAAACCTATGTTTTTATACCAAACTTGGCCGGTAACTCTGGTATTTTCGAAACTATTTCAATTTGAAACTTTCGCGTTTTTCGTTTACGAGTTTTGTTTGAAGGGCTCTACAAGGAAGAATTGATGAGTGGGCGATTTTATTATTGTTTCTTATCATTCACACTAACGAGCTCAAGAACTCCACATCGAAAAACTACGCTCGGGTACCCCTGAATTCTTTAAAATAAGCCAAATATAGCGTTTTTGGGGGGTCTAGACCCTTAGTAAAATTTCGAAGAAAATTTGAAAAAATACATTTCCTTCAAAATTAGTATAATCGAAGAGGGTTCGATGTTGAATTATAATCTGCAATTCCCAATCGATTCCGTCAGTCGAGAGGGAAAATAAATGATTTCGAAATTTCACATTTTGGAAATTTCCCATTTCACAGGTGAAAATCTAAACGGTAGGAGATATCGATGAGATAATGTCTTAGTCATGTTCAGCGACCTCGAAAACCTATGTTTGCATACCAAACTTGGCCGGTAACTCTGGTATTTTCGAAACTATTTCAATTTGAAACTTTCGCGTTTTTCGTTTACGAGTTTTGTTTGAAGGGCTCTACAAGGAAGAATTGATGAGTGGGCGATTTTATTATTGCTTCTTATCATTCACACTTACGAGCTCAAGAACTTCACATCGAAAAACTACGCTCGGGTACCCCTGAATTCTTCAAAATAAGCCAAATATAGCGTTTTTGAGGGGTCTAGACCCTTAGTAAAATTTCGATGAAAATTTGAAAAAATAGATTTCCTTCAAAATTGGTATAATCGAAGAGGGTTCGATGTTGAATTAAAATCTGCAATTCCCAATCGATTCCGTCAGTCGAGAGGGAAAATAAATGATTTCGAAATTTCACATTTTGGAAATTTCCCATTTGACAGGTGAAAATCTAAACGGTAGGAGATATCGATGAGATAATGTCTTAGTCATATTCAGCGACCTCGAAAACCTATGTTTGCATACCAAACTTGGCCGGTAATCCTGGTATTTTCGAAACTATTTCAATTTGGTACTTTCGCGTTTTTCGTTTACGAGTTTTGTTTGAAGGGCTCTACAAGGAAGAATTGATGAGTGGGCGATTTTATTATTGCTTCTCATCATTCACACTAACGAGCTCAAGAACTTCACATCAAAAAACTACGCTCGGGTACCCCTGAATTCTTTGAAATAAGCCAAATATAGCGTTTTTGGGGGGTCTAGACCCTTAGTAAAATTTCGATGAAAATTTGAAAAAATAGATTTCCTTCAAAATCGGTATAATCGAAGAGGGTTCGATGTTGAATTATAATCTGCAATTCCCAATCGATTCCGTCAGTCGAGAGGGAAAATAAATGATTTCGAAATTTCACATTTTGGAAATTTCCCATTTGACAAGTGAAAATCTAAACGGTAGGAGATATCGATGAGATAATGTCATGGTCATGTTCAGCGACCTCGAAAACCTATGTTTGCATACCAAACTTGGCCGGTAACTCTGGTATTTTCGAAACTATTTCAATTTGAAACTTTCGCGTTTTTCGTTTACGAGTTTAGTTTGAAGGGCTCTACAAGGAAGAATTGATGAGTGGGCGATTTTATTATTGCTTCTTATCATTCACACTAACGAGCTCAAGAACTTCACATCGAAAAACTACGCTCGGTTACCCCTGAATTCTTTAAAATAAGCCAAATATATCGTTTTTGGGGGGTCTAGACCCTTAGCAAAATTTCGATGAAAATTTGAAAAAATAGATTTCCTTCAAAATTGGTATGATCGAAGAGGGTTCGATGTTTAATTATAATCTGCAATTCCCAATCGATTCCGTCAGTCGAGAGGGAAAATAAATGATTTCGAAATTTCACATTTTGGAAATTTCCCATTTGACAGGTGAAAATCTAAACGGTAGGAGATATCGATGAGATAATGTCTTAGTCATGTTCAGCGACCTCTAAAACCTATGTTTGCATACCAAACTTGGCCGGTAACTCTGGTATTTTCGAAACTATTTCAATTTGAAACTTTCGCGTTTTTCGTTTACGAGTTTTGTTTGAAGGGCTCTACAAGGAAGAATTGATGAGTGGGCGATTTTATTATTGCTTCTTATCATTCACACTAACGAGCTCAAGAACTCCACATCGAAAAACTACGCTCGGGTACCCCTGAATTCTTTAAAATAAGCCAAATATAGCGTTTTTGGGGGGTCTAGACCCTTAGTAAAATTTCGATGAAAATTTGAAAAATTATAGATTTCCTTCAAAATTGGTATAATCGAAGAGGGTTCGATGTTGAATTATAATCTGCAATTCTCAATCGATTCCGTCAGTCGAGAGGGAAAATAAATGATTTCGAAATTTCACATTTTGGAAATTTCCCATTTGACAGGTGAAAATCTAAACGGTAGGAGATATCGATGAGATAATGTCTTAGTCATGTTCAGCGACCTCGAAAACCTACGTTTGCATACCAAACTTGGCCGGTAACTCTGGTATTTTCGAAACTATTTCAATTTGAAACTTTCGCGTTTTTCGTTTACGAGTTTTGTTTGAAGGGCTCTACAAGGAAGAATTGATGAGTGGGCGATTTTATTATTGCTTCTTATCATTCACACTAACGAGCTCAAGAACTTCACATCGAAAAACTACGCTCGGGTACCCCTGAATTCTTTAAAATAAGCCAAATATAGCGTTTTTGGGGGGTCTAGACCCTTAGTAAAATTTCGATGAAAATTTGAAAATATAGATTTCCTTCAAAATTGGTATAATCGAAGAGGGTTCGATGTTGAATTATAATCTGCAATTCCCAATCGATTCCGTCAGTCGAGAGGGAAAATAAATGATTTCGAAATTTCACATTTTGGAAATTTCCCATTTGACAAGTGAAAATCTTAACGGTAGGAGATATCGATGAGATAATGTCTTAGTCATGTTCAGCGACCTCGAAAACCTATGTTTGCATACCAAACTTGGCCGGTAACCCTGGTATTTTCGAAACTATTTCAATTTGAAACTTTCGCGTTTTTCGTTTACGAGTTTTGTTTGAAGGGCTCTACAAGGAAGAATTGATGAGTGGGCGATTTTATTATTGCTTCTTATCATTCACACTAACGAGCTCAAGAACTTCACATCGAAAAACTACGCTCGGTTACCCCTGAATTCTTTAAAATAAGCCAAATATATCGTTTTTGGGGGGTCTAGACCCTTAGTAAAATTTCGATGAAAATTTGAAAAAATAGATTTCCTTCAAAATCGGTATGATCGAAGAGGGTTCGATGTTTAATTATAATCTGCAATTCCCAATCGATTCCGTCAGTCGAGAGGGAAAATAAATGATTTCGAAATTTCACATTTTGGAAATTTCCCATTTGACAGGTGAAAATCTAAATGGTAGGAGATATCGATGAGATAATGTCTTAGTCATGTTCAGCGACCTCGAAAACCTATGTTTGCATACCAAACTTGGCCGGTAACTCTGGTATTTTCGAAACTATTTCAATTTGAAACTTTCGCGTTTTTCGTTTACGAGTTTTGTTTGAAGGGCTCTACAAGGAAGAATTGATGAGTGGGCGATTTTATTATTGCTTCTTATCATTCACACTAACGAGCTCAAGAACTTCACATCGAAAAACTACGCTCGGGTACCCCTGAATTCTTTAAAATAAGCCAAATATAGCGTTTTTGGGGGGTCTAGACCCTTAGTAAAATTTCGATGAAAATTTTAAAGAATAGATTTCCTTCAAAATTGGTATAATCGAAGAGGGTTCGATGTTGAATTATAATCTGCAATTCTCAATCGATTCCGTCAGTCGAGAGAGAAAATAAATGATTTCGAAATTTCACATTTTGGAAATTTCCCATTTGACAGGTGAAAATCTAAACGGTAGGAGATATCGATGAGATAATGTCTTAGTCATGTTCAGCGACCTCGAAAACCTATGTTTGCATACCAAACTTGGCCGGTAACTCTGGTATTTTCGAAACTATTCCAATTTGAAACTTTCGCATTTTTCGTTTACGAGTTTTGTTTGAAGGGCTCTACAAGGAAGAATTGATGAGTGGGCGATTTTATTATTGCTTCTTATCATTCACACTAACGAGCTCAAGAACTTCACATCGAAAAACTACGCTCGGGTACCCCTGAATTCATTAAAATAAGCCAAATATGGCGTTTTTGGGGGGTCTAGACCCTTAGTAAAATTTCGATGGAAATTTGAAAAAATAGATTTCCTTCAAAATTGGTATAATCGAAGAGGGTTCGATGTTGAATTATAATCTGCAATTCCCAATCGATTCCGTCAGTCGAGAGGGAAAATAAATGATTTCGAAATTCCACATTTTGGAAATTTCCCATTTGACAGGTGAAAATCTAAACGGTAGAAGATATCGATGAGATAATGTCTTAGTCATGTTCAGCGACCTCGAAAACCTATGTTTGCATACCAAACTTGGCCGGTAACTCTGGTATTTTCGAAACTATTTCAATTTGAAACTTTCGCGTTTTTCGTTAACGAGTTTTGTTTGAAGGGCTCTACAAGGAAGAATTGATGAGTGGGCGATTTTATTATTGCTTCTTATCATTCACACTAACGAGCTCAAGAACTTCACATCGAAAAACTACGCTCGGGTACCCCTGAATTCTTTAAAATAAGCCAAATATAGCGTTTTTGGGGGGTCTAGACCCTTAGTAAAATTTCGATGAAAATTTGAAAGAATAGATTTCCTTCAAAATTGGTATAATCAAAGAGGGTTCGATGTTGAATTATAATCTGCAATTCTCAATCGATTCCGTCAGTCGAGAGGGAAAATAAATGATTTCGAAATTTCACATTTTGGAAATTTCCCATTTGACAGGTGAAAATCTAAACGGTAGGAGATATCGATGAGATAATGTCTTAGTCATGTTCAGCGGCCTCGAAAACCTATGTTTGCATACCAAACTTGGATGGTAACTCTGGTATTTTCGAAACTATTTCAATTTGAAACTTTCGCGTTTTTCGTTTACGAGTTTTGTTTGAAGGGCTCTACAAGGAAGAATTGATGAGTGGGCGATTTTATTATTGCTTCTTATCATTCACACTAAATAGCTCAAGAACTTCACATCGAAAAACTACGCTCGGGTACCCCTGAATTCTTTAAAATAAGCCAAATATAGCGTTTTTGGGGGGTCTAGACCCTTAGTAAAATTTCGATGAAAATTTGAAAAAATAGATTTCCTTCAAAATTGGTATAATCGAAGAGGGTTCGATGTTGAATTAAAATCTGCAATTCCCAATCGATTCCGTCAGTCGAGAGGGAAAATAAATGATTTCGAAATTTCACATTTTGGAAATTTCCCATTTGACAGGTGAAAATCTAAACGGTAGGAGAAATCGATGAGATGATGTCTTAGTCATGTTCAGCGACCTCGAAAACCTATGTTTGCATACCAAACTTGGCCGGTAACTCTGGTATTTTCGAAACTATTTCAATTTGAAACTTTCGCGTTTTTCGTTTACGAGTTTTGTTTGAAGGGCTCTACAAGGAAGAATTGATGAGTGGGCGATTTTATTATTGCTTCTTATCATTCACACTAACGAGCTCAAGAACTTCACATCGAAAAACTACGCTCAGGTACCCCTGAATTCTTTAAAATAAGCCAAATATAGCGTTTTTGGGGGGTCTAGACCCTTAGTAAAATTTCGATGAAAATTTGAAAAAATAGATTTCCTTCAAAATTGGTATAATCGAAGAGAGTTCGATGTTGATTTATAATCTGCAATTCTCAATCGATTCCGTCAGTCGAGAGGGAAAATAAATGATTTCGAAATTTCACATTTTGGAAATTTCCCATTTGACAGGTGAAAATCTAAACGGTGGGAGATATCGATGAGATAATTTCTTAGTCATGTTCAGCGACCTCGAAAACCTATGTTTGCATACCAAACTTGGCCGGTAACTCTGGTATTTTCGAAACTATTTCAATTTGAAACTTTCGCGTTTTTGTTTACGAGTTTTGTTTGAAGGGCTCTACAAGGAAGAATTGATGAGTGGGCGATTTTATTATTGCTTCCTATCATTCACACTTACGAGCTCAAGAACTTCACATCGAAAAACTACGCTCGGGTACCCCTGAATTCTTTAAAATAAGCCAAATATAGCGTTTTTGGGGGGTCTAGACCCTTAGTAAAATTTCGATGAAAATTTGAAAGAATAGATTTCCTTCAAAATTGGTATAATCAAAGAGGGTTCGATGTTGAATTATAATCTGCAATTCTCAATCGATTCCGTCAGTCGAGAGGGAAAATAAATGATTTCGAAATTTCACATTTTGGAAATTTCCCATTTGACAGGTGAAAATCTAAACGGTAGGAGATATCGATGAGATAATGTCTTAGTCATGTTCAGCGGCCTCGAAAACCTATGTTTGCATACCAAACTTGGATGGTAACTCTGGTATTTTCGAAACTATTTCAATTTGAAACTTTCGCGTTTTTCGTTTACGAGTTTTGTTTGAAGGGCTCTACAAGGAAGAATTGATGAGTGGGCGATTTTATTATTGCTTCTTATCATTCACACTAAATAGCTCAAGAACTTCACATCGAAAAACTACGCTCGGGTACCCCTGAATTCTTTAAAATAAGCCAAATATAGCGTTTTTGGGGGGTCTAGACCCTTAGTAAAATTTCGATGAAAATTTGAAAAAATAGATTTCCTTCAAAATTGGTATAATCGAAGAGGGTTCGATGTTGAATTAAAATCTGCAATTCCCAATCGATTCCGTCAGTCGAGAGGGAAAATAAATGATTTCGAAATTTCACATTTTGGAAATTTCCCATTTGACAGGTGAAAATCTAAACGGTAGGAGAAATCGATGAGATGATGTCTTAGTCATGTTCAGCGACCTCGAAAACCTATGTTTGCATACCAAACTTGGCCGGTAACTCTGGTATTTTCGAAACTATTTCAATTTGAAACTTTCGCGTTTTTCGTTTACGAGTTTTGTTTGAAGGGCTCTACAAGGAAGAATTGATGAGTGGGCGATTTTATTATTGCTTCTTATCATTCACACTAACGAGCTCAAGAACTTCACATCGAAAAACTACGCTCAGGTACCCCTGAATTCTTTAAAATAAGCCAAATATAGCGTTTTTGGGGGGTCTAGACCCTTAGTAAAATTTCGATGAAAATTTGAAAAAATAGATTTCCTTCAAAATTGGTATAATCGAAGAGAGTTCGATGTTGATTTATAATCTGCAATTCTCAATCGATTCCGTCAGTCGAGAGGGAAAATAAATGATTTCGAAATTTCACATTTTGGAAATTTCCCATTTGACAGGTGAAAATCTAAACGGTGGGAGATATCGATGAGATAATTTCTTAGTCATGTTCAGCGACCTCGAAAACCTATGTTTGCATACCAAACTTGGCCGGTAACTCTGGTATTTTCGAAACTATTTCAATTTGAAACTTTCGCGTTTTTGTTTACGAGTTTTGTTTGAAGGGCTCTACAAGGAAGAATTGATGAGTGGGCGATTTTATTATTGCTTCTTATCATTCACACTAACGAGCTCAAGAACTTCACATCGGAAAACTACGCTCGGGTACCCCTGAATTCTTTAAAATAAGCCAAATATATCGTTTTTGGGGGGTGTAGACCCTTAGTAAAATTTCGATGAAAATTTGAAAAAATACATTTCCTTCAAAATTGGTATAATCGAAGAGGGTTCGATGTTGAATCATAATCTGCAATTCCCAATCGATTCCTACAGTCGAGAGGGAAAATAAATGATTTCGAAATTTCACATTTTGGAAATTTCCCATTTGACAGGTGAAAATCTAAACGGTAGGAGATATCGATGAGATAATGTCTTAGTCATGTTCAGCGACCTCGAAAACCTATGTTTGCATACCAAACTTGGCCGGTAACTCTGGTATTTTCGAAACTATTGCAATTTGAAACTTTCGCGTTTTTCGTTTACGAGTTTTGTTTGAAGGGCTCTACAAGGAAGAATTGATGAGTGGACGATTTTATTATTGCTTCTTATCATTCACACTAACGAGCTCAAGAACTTCACATCGAAAAACTACGCTCGGGTACCCCTGAATTCTTCAAAATAAGCCAAATATAGCGTTTTTGAGGGGTCTAGACCCTTAGTAAAATTTCGATGAAAATTTGAAAAAATAGATTTCCTTCAAAATTGATATAATCGAAGAGGGTTCGATGTTGAATTAAAATCTGCAATTCCCAATCGATTCCGTCAGTCGAGAGGGAAAATAAATGATTTCGAAATTTCACATTTTGGAAATTTCCCATTTGACAGGTGAAAATCTAAACGGTAGGAGATATCGATGAGATAATGTCTTAGTCATGTTCAGCGACCTCGAAAACCTATGTTTGCATACCAAACTTGGACGGTAACTCTGGTATTTTCGAAACTATTTCAATTTGAAACTTTCGCGTTTTTCGTTTACGAGTTTTGTTTGAAGGCTCTACAAGGAAGAATTGATGAGTGGGCGATTTTATTATTGCTTCTTATCATTCACACTAATGAGCTCAAGAACTTCACATCGAAAAGCTACGCTCGGGTAACCCTGAATTCTTTAAAATAAGCCAAATATAGCGTTTTTGGGGGGTCTAGACCCTTAGTAAAATTTCGATGAAAATTTGGAAAAATAGATTTCCTTCAAAATTGGTATAATCGAAGAGGGTTCGATGTTGAATTATAATCTGCAATTCCCAATCGATTCCGTCAGTCGAGAGGGAAAATAAATGATTTCGAAATTTCACATTTTGGAAATTTCCCATTTGACAGGTGAAAATCTAAACGGTAGGAGATATCGATGAGATAATGTCTCAGTCATGTTCAGCGACCTCGAAAACCTATGTTTGCATACCAAACTTGGCCGGTAACTCTGGTATTTTCGAAACTATTTCAATTTGAATCTTTCGCGTTTTTCGTTTACGAGTTTTGTTTGAAGGGCTCTACAAGGAAGAATTGATGAGTGGGCGATTTTATTATTGCTTCTTATCATTCACACCAACGAGATCAAGAACTTCACATCGAAAAACTACCCTCGGGTACCCTGAATTCTTTAAAATAAGCCAAATATAGCGTTTTTGGGGGGTCTAGACCCTTAGTAAAATTTCGATGAAAATTTGAACAAATAGATTTCCTTCAAAATTGGTATAATCGAAGAGGGTTCGATGTTGAATTATAATCTGCAATTCCCAATCGATTCCGTCAGTCGAGAGGGAAAATAAATGATTTCGAAATTTCACATTTTGGAAATTTCCCATTTGACAGGTGAAAATCTAAACGGTTGGAGATATGGATGAGATAATGACTTAGTCATATTCAGCGACCTCGAAAACCCATGTTTGCATACCAAACTTGGCCGGTAATCCTGGTATTTTCGAAACTATCTCAATTTGAAACTTTCGCGTTTTTCGTTTACGAGTTTTGTTTGAAGGGCTCTACAAGGAAGAATTGATGAGTGGGCGATTTTATTATTGCTTCTTATCATTCACACTAACGAGCTCAAGAACTTCACATCAAAAAACTACGCTCGGGTACCCCTGAATTCTTTAAAATAAGCCAAATATAGCGTTTTTGGGGGGTCTAGACCCTTAGTAAAATTTCGATGAAAATTTGAAAAAATAGATTTCCTTCAAAATTGGTATAATCGAAGAGGGTTCGATGTTGAATTATAATCTGCAATTCCCAATCGATTCCGTCAGTCGAGAGGGAAAATAAATGATTTCGAAATTTCACATTTTGGAAATTTCCCATTTGACAGGTAAAAATCTAAACGGTAGGAGATATCGATGAGATAATGTCTTGGTCATGTTCAGCGACCTCGAAAACCTACGTTTGCATACCAAACTTGGCCGGTAACTCTGGTATTTTCGAAACTATTTCAATTTGAAACTTTCGCGTTTTTGTTTACGAGTTTTGTTTGAAGGGCTCTACAAGGAAGAATTGATGAGTGGGCGATTTTATTATTGCTTCTTATCATTCACACTAACGAGCTCAAGAACTTCACATCGGAAAACTACGCTCGGGTACCCCTGAATTCTTTAAAATAAGCCAAATATATCGTTTTTGGGGGGTCTAGACCCTTAGTAAAATTTCGATGAAAATTTGAAAAAATACATTTCCTTCAAAATTGGTATAATCGAAAAGGGTTCGATGTTGAATTATAATCTGCAATTCCCAATCGATTCCTACAGTCGAGAGGGAAAATAAATGATTTCGAAATTTCACATTTTGGAAATTTCCCATTTGACAGGTGAAAATCTAAACGGTAGGAGATATCGATGAGATAATGTCTTAGTCATGTTCAGCGACCTCGAAAACCTATGTTTGCATACCAAACTTGGCCGGTAACTCTGGTATTTTCGAAACTATTGCAATTTGAAACTTTCGCGTTTTTCGTTTACGAGTTTTGTTTGAAGGGCTCTACAAGGAAGAATTGATGAGTGGACGATTTTATTATTGCTTCTTATCATTCACACTAACGAGCTCAAGAACTTCACATCGAAAAACTACGCTCGGGTACCCCTGAATTCTTCAAAATAAGCCAAATATAGCGTTTTTGAGGGGTCTAGACCCTTAGTAAAATTTCGATGAAAATTTGAAAAAATAGATTTCCTTCAAAATTGATATAATCGAAGAGGGTTCGATGTTGAATTAAAATCTGCAATTCCCAATCGATTCCGTCAGTCGAGAGGGAAAATAAATGATTTCGAAATTTCACATTTTGGAAATTTCCCATTTGACAGGTGAAAATCTAAACGGTAGGAGATATCGATGAGATAATGTCTTAGTCATGTTCAGCGACCTCGAAAACCTATGTTTGCATACCAAACTTGGACGGTAACTCTGGTATTTTCGAAACTATTTCAATTTGAAACTTTCGCGTTTTTCGTTTACGAGTTTTGTTTGAAGGCTCTACAAGGAAGAATTGATGAGTGGGCGATTTTATTATTGCTTCTTATCATTCACACTAATGAGCTCAAGAACTTCACATCGAAAAGCTACGCTCGGGTAACCCTGAATTCTTTAAAATAAGCCAAATATAGCGTTTTTGGGGGGTCTAGACCCTTAGTAAAATTTCGATGAAAATTTGAAAAAATAGATTTCCTTCAAAATTGGTATAATCGAAGAGGGTTCGATGTTGAATTATAATCTGCAATTCCCAATCGATTCCGTCAGTCGAGAGGGAAAATAAATGATTTCGAAATTTCACATTTTGGAAATTTCCCATTTGACAGGTGAAAATCTAAACGGTAGGAGATATCGATGAGATAATGTCTCAGTCATGTTCAGCGACCTCGAAAACCTATGTTTGCATGCCAAACTTGGCCGGTAACTCTGGTATTTTCGAAACTATTTCAATTTGAATCTTTCGCGTTTTTCGTTTACGAGTTTTGTTTGAAGGGCTCTACAAGGAAGAATTGATGAGTGGGCGATTTTATTATTGCTTCTTATCATTCACACTAACGAGCTCAAGAACTTCACATCGAAAAACTACCCTCGGGTACCCTAAATTCTTTAAAATAAGCCAAATATAGCGTTTTTGGGGGGTCTAGACCCTTAGTAAAATTTCGATGAAAATTTGAACAAATAGATTTCCTTCAAAATTGGTATAATCGAAGAGGGTTCGATGTTGAATTATAATCTGCAATTCCCAATCGATTCCGTCAGTCGAGAGGGAAAATAAATGATTTCGAAATTTCACATTTTGGAAATTTCCCATTTGACAGGTGAAAATCTAAACGGTAGGAGAAATCGATGAGATGATGTCTTAGTCATGTTCAGCGACCTCGAAAACCTATGTTTGCATACCAAACTTGGCCGGTAACTCTGGTATTTTCGAAACTATTTCAATTTGAAACTTTCGCGTTTTTCGTTTACGAGTTTTGTTTGAAGGGCTCTACAAGGAAGAATTGATGAGTGGGCGATTTTATTATTGCTTCTTATCATTCACACTAACGAGCTCAAGAACTTCACATCGAAAAACTACGCTCAGGTACCCCTGAATTCTTTAAAATAAGCCAAATATAGCGTTTTTGGGGGGTCTAGACCCTTAGTAAAATTTCGATGAAAATTTGAAAAAATAGATTTCCTTCAAAATTGGTATAATCGAAGAGAGTTCGATGTTGATTTATAATCTGCAATTCTCAATCGATTCCGTCAGTCGAGAGGGAAAATAAATGATTTCGAAATTTCACATTTTGGAAATTTCCCATTTGACAGGTGAAAATCTAAACGGTGGGAGATATCGATGAGATAATTTCTTAGTCATGTTCAGCGACCTCGAAAACCTATGTTTGCATACCAAACTTGGCCGGTAACTCTGGTATTTTCGAAACTATTTCAATTTGAAACTTTCGCGTTTTTGTTTACGAGTTTTGTTTGAAGGGCTCTACAAGGAAGAATTGATGAGTGGGCGATTTTATTATTGCTTCCTATCATTCACACTAACGAGCTCAAGAACTTCACATCGAAAAACTACGCTCGGGTACCCCTGAATTCTTTAAAATAAGCCAAATATAGCGTTTTTGGGGGGTCTAGACCCTTAGTAAAATTTCGATGAAAATTTGAAAAAATACATTTCCTTCAAAATTGGAATAATCGAAGAGGATTCGATGTTGAATTATAATCTGCAATTCCCAATCGATTCCGTCAGTCGAGAGGGAAAATAAATGATTTCGAAATTTCACATTTTGGAAATTTCCCATTTGAAGGGTGAAAATCTAAACGGTAGGAGATATCGATGAGATAATGTCTTAGTCATGTTCAGCGACCTCGAAAACCTATGTTTGCATACCAAACTTGGCCGGTAACTCTGGTATTTTCGAAACTATTTCAATTTGAAACTTTCGCGTTTTTCGTTTACGAGTTTTGTTTGAAGGGCTCTACAAGGAAGAATTGATGAGTGGGCGATTTTATTATTGCTTCTTATCATTCACACTAACGAGCTCAAGAACTTCACATCGAAAAACTACGCTCGGGTACCCCTGAATTCTTTAAAATGAGCCAAATATAGCGTTTTTGGGGGGTCTAGACCCTTAGTAAAATTTCGATGAAAATTTGAAAAAATAGATTTCCTTCAAAATTGGTATAATCGAAGAGGGTTCGATGTTGAATTATAATCTGCAATTCTCAATCGATTCCGTCAGTCGAGAGGAAAAATAAATGATTTCGAAATTTCACATTTTGGAAATTTCCCATTTGACAGGTGAAAATCTAAACGGTAGGAGATATCGATGAGATAATGTCTTAGTCATGTTCAGCGACCTTGAAAACCTATATTTGCATACCAAACTTGGCCGGTAACTCTGGTATTTTCGAAACTATTTCAATTTGAAACTTTCGCGTTTTTCGTTTACGAGTTTTGTTTGAAGGGCTCTACAAGGAAGAATTGATGAGTGGGCGATTTTATTATTGCTTCTTATCATTCACACTAACGAGCTCAAGAACTTCACATCGAAAAACTACGCTCGGGTACCCCTGAATTCTTTAAAATAAGCCAAATATAGCGTTTTTGGGGGGTCTAGACCCTTAGTAAAATTTCGATGAAAATTTGAAAAAATAGATTTCCTTCAAAATTGGTATAATCGAAGAGGGTTCGATGTTGAATTATAATCTGCAATTCCCAATCGATTCCGTCAGTCGAGAGGAAAAATAAATGATTTCGAAATTTCACATTTTGGAAATTTCCCATTTGACAGGTGAAAATCTAAACGGTAGGAGATATCGATGAGATAATGTCTTAGTCATGTTCAGCGACCTCAAAAACCTATGTTTGCTTATCAAACTTGGCCGGTAACTCTGGTATTTCCGAAACTATTTCAATTTGAAACTTTCGCGTTTTTCGTTTACGAGTTTTGTTTGAAGGGCTCTACAAGGAAGAATTGATGAGTGGGCGATTTTATTATTGCTTCTTATCATTCACACTCACGAGCTCAAGAACTCCACATCGAAAAACTACGCTCGGGTTCCCCTGAATTCTTTAAAATAAGCCAAATATAGCGTTTTTGGGGGGTCTAGACCCTTAGTAAAATTTCGATGAAAATTTGAAAAAATAGATTTCCTTCAAAATTGGTATAATCGAAGAGGGTTCGATGTTGAATTATAATCTGCAATTCCCAATCGATTCCGTCAGTCGAGAGGGAAAATAAATGATTTCGAAATTTCACATTTTGGAAATTTCCCATTTGACAGGTGAAAATCTAAACGGTAGGAGATATCGATGAGATAATGTCTTAGTCATGTTCAGCGACCTCGAAAACCTATGTTTGCATACCAAACTTGGCCGGTAACTCTGGTGTTTTCGAAACTATTTCAATTTGAAACTTTCGCGTTCTTCGTTTACGAGTTTTGTTTGAAGGGCTCTACAAGGAAGAATTGATGAGTGGGCGATTTTATTATTGCTTCTTATCATTCACACTAACGAGCTCAAGAACTTCACATCGAAAAACTACGCTCGGGTACCCCTGAATTCTTTAAAATAAGCCAAATATAGCGTTTTTGGGGGGTCTAGACCCTTAGTAAAATTTCGATGAAAATTTGAAAAAATAGATTTCCTTCAAAATTGGTATAATCGAAGAGGGTTCGATGTTGAATTATAATCTGCAATTCCCAATCGATTCCGTCAGTCGAGAGGGAAAATAAATGATTTCGAAATTTCACATTTTGGAAATTTCCCATTTGACAGGTGAAAATCTAAACGGTAGGAGATATCGATGAGATAATGTCTTAGTCATGTTCAGCGGCCTCGAAAACCTATGTTTGCATACCAAACTCGGCCGGTAACTCTGGTATTTTCGAAACTATTTCAATTTGAAACTTTCGCGTTTTTCGTTTACGAGTTTTGTTTGAAGGGCTCTACAAGGAAGAATTGATGAGTGGGCGATTTTATTATTGCTTCTTATCATTCACACTAACGAGCTCAAGAACTTCACATCGAAAAACTACGCTCGGGTACCCCTGAATTCTTTAAAATAAGCCAAATATAGCGTTTTTGGGGGGTCTAGACCCTTAGTAAAATTTCGATGAAAATTTGAAAAAATAGATTGCCCTCAAAATTGGTATAATCGAAGAGGGTTCGATGATGAATTATAATCTTCAATTCCCAATCGATTCCGTCAGTCGAGAGGGAAAATAAATGATTTCGAAATTTCACATTTTGGAAATTTCCCATTTGACAGGTGAAAATCTAAACGGTAGGAGATATCGATGAGATAATGTCTAAGTCATGTTCAGCGACCTCGAAAACCTATGTTTGCATACCAAACTTGGCCGGTTACTCTGGTATTTTCGAAACTATTTCAATTTGAAACTTTCGCGTTTTTCGTTTACGACTTTTGTTTGAAGGGCTCTACAAGGAAGAATTGATGAGTGGGCAATTTTATTATTGCTTCTTATCATTCACACTAACGAGCTCAAGAACTTCACATCGAAAAACTACGCTCGGGTACCCCTGAATTCTTTAAAATAAGCCAAATATAGCGTTTTTGGGGGGTCTAGACCCTTAGTAAAATTTCGATGAAAATTTGAAAAAAAAGATTTCCTTCAAAATTGGTATAATCGAAGAGGGTTCGATGTTGAATTATAATCTGCAATTCCCAATCGATTCCGTCAGTCGAGAGGGAAAATAAATAATTTCGAAATTTCACATTTTGGAAATTTCCCATTTGACAGGTGAAAATCTAAACGGTAGGAGATATCGATGAGATAATTTCTAAGTCATGTTCAGCGACCTCGAAAACCTATGTTTGCATACCAAACTTGGCCGGTAACTCTGGTATTTTCGAAACTATTCCAATTTGAAACTTTCGCGTTTTTCGTTTACGAGTTTTGTTTGAAGGGCTCTACAAGGAAGAATTGATGAGTGGGCGATTTTATTATTGCTTCTTATCATTCACTCTAACGAGCTCAAGAACTTCACATCGGAAAACTACGCTCGGGTACCCCTGAATTCTTTAAAATAAGCCAAATATAGCGTTTTTGGGGGGTCTAGACCCTTAGTAAAATTTCGATGAAAATTTGAAAAAATAGATTGCCCTCAAAATTGGTATAATCGAAGAGGGTTCGATGATGAATTATAATCTTCAATTCCCAATCGATTCCGTCAGTCGAGAGGGAAAATAAATGATTTCGAAATTTCACATTTTGGAAATTTCCCATTTGACAGGTGAAAATCTAAACGGTAGGAGATATCGATGAGATAATGTCTTAGTCATGTTCAGCGGCCTCGAAAACCTATGTTTGCATACCAAACTTGGCCGGTAACTCTGGTATTTTCGAAACTATTTCAATTTGAAACTTTCGCGTTTTTCGTTTACGAGTTTTGTTTGAAGGGCTCTACAAGGAAGAATTGATGAGTGGGCGATTTTATTATTGCTTCTTATCATTCACACTAACGAGCTCAAGAACTTCACATCGAAAAACTACGCTCGGGTACCCCTGAATTCTTTAAAATAAGCCAAATATAGCGTTTTTGGGGGGTCTAGACCCTTAGTAAAATTTCGATGAAAATTTGAAAAAATAGATTGCCCTCAAAATTAGTATAATCGAAGAGGGTTCGATGATGAATTATAATCTTCAATTCCCAATCGATTCCGCCAGTCGAGAGGGAAAATAAATGATTTCGAAATTTCACATTTTGGAAATTTCCCATTTGACAGGTGAAAATCTAAACGGTAGGAGATATCGATGAGATAATGTCTAAGTCATGTTCAGCGACCTCGAAAACCTATGTTTGCATACCAAACTTGGCCGGTAACTCTGGTATTTTCGAAACTATTTCAATTTGAAACTTTCGCTTTTTTCGTTTACGACTTTTGTTTGAAGGGCTCTACAAGGAAGAATTGATGAGTGGGCAATTTTATTATTGCTTCTTATCATTCACACTAACGAGCTCAAGAACTTCACATCGAAAAACTACGCTCGGGTACCCCTGAATTCTTTAAAATAAGCCAAATATAGCGTTTTTGGGGGGTCTAGACCCTTAGTAAAATTTCGATGAAAATTTGAAAAAAAAGATTTCCTTCAAAATTGGTATAATCGAAGAGGGTTCGATGTTGAATTATAATCTGCAATACCCAATCGATTCCGTCAGTCGAGAGGGAAAATAAATAATTTCGAAATTTCACATTTTGGAAATTTCCCATTTGACAGGTGAAAATCTAAACGGTAGGAGATATCGATGAGATAATTTCTAAGTCATGTTCAGCGACCTCGAAAACCTATGTTTGCATACCAAACTTGGCCGGTAACTCTGGTATTTTCGAAACTATTCCAATTTGAAACTTTCGCGTTTTTCGTTTACGAGTTTTGTTTGAAGGGCTCTACAAGGAAGAATTGATGAGTGGGCGATTTTATTATTGCTTCTTATCATTCACTCTAACGAGCTCAAGAACTTCACATCGGAAAACTACGCTCGGGTACCCCTGAATTCTTTAAAATAAGCCAAATATAGCGTTTTTGGGGGGTCTAGACCCTTAGTAAAATTTCGATGAAAATTTGAAAAAATAGATTGCCCTCAAAATTGGTATAATCGAAGAGGGTTCGATGATGAATTATAATCTGCAATTCCCAATCGATTCCGTCAGTCGAGAGGGAAAATAAATGATTTCGAAATTTCACATTTTGGAAATTTCCCATTTGACAGGTGAAAATCTAAACGGTAGGAGATATCGATGAGATAATGTCTTAGTCATGTTCAGCGACCTCGAAAACCTATGTTTGCATACCAAACTTGGCCGGTAACTCTGGTATTTTCGAAACTATTTCAATTTGAAACTTTCGCGTTTTTCGTTTACGAGTTTTGTTTGAAGGGCTCTACAAGGAAGAATTGATGAGTGGGCGATTTTATTATTGCTTCTTATCATTCACACTAACGAGCTCAAGAACTTCACATCGAAAAACTACGCTCGGGTACCCCTGAATTCTTTAAAATGAGCCAAATATAGCGTTTTTGGGGGGTCTAGACCCTTAGTAAAATTTCGATGAAAATTTGAAAAAAAAGATTTCCTTCAAAATTGGTATAATCGAAGAGGGTTCGATGTTGAATTATAATCTGCAATACCCAATCGATTCCGTCAGTCGAGAGGGAAAATAAATAATTTCGAAATTTCACATTTTGGAAATTTCCCATTTGACAGGTGAAAATCTAAACGGTAGGAGATATCGATGAGATAATTTCTAAGTCATGTTCAGCGACCTCGAAAACCTATGTTTGCATACCAAACTTGGCCGGTAACTCTGGTATTTTCGAAACTATTCCAATTTGAAACTTTCGCGTTTTTCGTTTACGAGTTTTGTTTGAAGGGCTCTACAAGGAAGAATTGATGAGTGGGCGATTTTATTATTGCTTCTTATCATTCACTCTAACGAGCTCAAGAACTTCACATCGGAAAACTACGCTCGGGTACCCCTGAATTCTTTAAAATAAGCCAAATATAGCGTTTTTGGGGGGTCTAGACCCTTAGTAAAATTTCGATGAAAATTTGAAAAAATAGATTGCCCTCAAAATTGGTATAATCGAAGAGGGTTCGATGATGAATTATAATCTGCAATTCCCAATCGATTCCGTCAGTCGAGAGGGAAAATAAATGATTTCGAAATTTCACATTTTGGAAATTTCCCATTTGACAGGTGAAAATCTAAACGGTAGGAGATATCGATGAGATAATGTCTTAGTCATGTTCAGCGACCTCGAAAACCTATGTTTGCATACCAAACTTGGCCGGTAACTCTGGTATTTTCGAAACTATTTCAATTTGAAACTTTCGCGTTTTTCGTTTACGAGTTTTGTTTGAAGGGCTCTACAAGGAAGAATTGATGAGTGGGCGATTTTATTATTGCTTCTTATCATTCACACTAACGAGCTCAAGAACTTCACATCGAAAAACTACGCTCGGGTACCCCTGAATTCTTTAAAATGAGCCAAATATAGCGTTTTTGGGGGGTCTAGACCCTTAGTAAAATTTCGATGAAAATTTGAAAAAATAGATTTCCTTCAAAATTGGTATAATCGAAGAGGGTTCGATGTTGAATTATAATCTGCAATTCTCAATCGATTCCGTCAGTCGAGAGGAAAAATAAATGATTTCGAAATTTCACATTTTGGAAATTTCCCATTTGACAGGTGAAAATCTAAACGGTAGGAGATATCGATGAGATAATGTCTTAGTCATGTTCAGCGACCTTGAAAACCTATATTTGCATACCAAACTTGGCCGGTAACTCTGGTATTTTCGAAACTATTTCAATTTGAAACTTTCGCGTTTTTCGTTTACGAGTTTTGTTTGAAGGGCTCTACAAGGAAGAATTGATGAGTGGGCGATTTTATTATTGCTTCTTATCATTCACACTAACGAGCTCAAGAACTTCACATCGAAAAACTACGCTCGGGTACCCCTGAATTCTTTAAAATAAGCCAAATATAGCGTTTTTGGGGGGTCTAGACCCTTAGTAAAATTTCGATGAAAATTTGAAAAAATAGATTTCCTTCAAAATTGGTATAATCGAAGAGGGTTCGATGTTGAATTATAATCTGCAATTCCCAATCGATTCCGTCAGTCGAGAGGAAAAATAAATGATTTCGAAATTTCACATTTTGGAAATTTCCCATTTGACAGGTGAAAATCTAAACGGTAGGAGATATCGATGAGATAATGTCTTAGTCATGTTCAGCGACCTCGAAAACCTATGTTTGCTTATCAAACTTGGCCGGTAACTCTGGTATTTCCGAAACTATTTCAATTTGAAACTTTCGCGTTTTTCGTTTACGAGTTTTGTTTGAAGGGCTCTACAAGGAAGAATTGATGAGTGGGCGATTTTATTATTGCTTCTTATCATTCACACTAACGAGCTCAAGAACTCCACATCGAAAAACTACGCTCGGGTACCCCTGAATTCTTTAAAATAAGCCAAATATAGCGTTTTTGGGGGGTCTAGACCCTTAGTAAAATTTCGATGAAAATTTGAAAAAATAGATTTCCTTCAAAATTGGTATAATCGAAGAGGGTTCGATGTTGAATTATAATCTGCAATTCCCAATCGATTCCGTCAGTCGAGAGGGAAAATAAATGATTTCGAAATTTCACATTTTGGAAATTTCCCATTTGACAGGTGAAAATCTAAACGGTAGGAGATATCGATGAGATAATGTCTTAGTCATGTTCAGCGACCTCGAAAACCTATGTTTGCATACCAAACTTGGCCGGTAACTCTGGTGTTTTCGAAACTATTTCAATTTGAAACTTTCGCGTTCTTCGTTTACGAGTTTTGTTTGAAGGGCTCTACAAGGAAGAATTGATGAGTGGGCGATTTTATTATTGCTTCTTATCATTCACACTAACGAGCTCAAGAACTTCACATCGAAAAACTACGCTCGGGTACCCCTGAATTCTTTAAAATAAGCCAAATATAGCGTTTTTGGGGGGTCTAGACCCTTAGTAAAATTTCGATGAAAATTTGAAAAAATAGATTTCCTTCAAAATTGGTATAATCGAAGAGGGTTCGATGTTGAATTATAATCTGCAATTCCCAATCGATTCCGTCAGTCGAGAGGGAAAATAAATGATTTCGAAATTTCACATTTTGGAAATTTCCCATTTGACAGGTGAAAATCTAAACGGTAGGAGATATCGATGAGATAATGTCTTAGTCATGTTCAGCGGCCTCGAAAACCTATGTTTGCATACCAAACTCGGCCGGTAACTCTGGTATTTTCGAAACTATTTCAATTTGAAACTTTCGCGTTTTTCGTTTACGAGTTTTGTTTGAAGGGCTCTACAAGGAAGAATTGATGAGTGGGCGATTTTATTATTGCTTCTTATCATTCACACTAACGAGCTCAAGAACTTCACATCGAAAAACTACGCTCGGGTACCCCTGAATTCTTTAAAATAAGCCAAATATAGCGTTTTTGGGGGGTCTAGACCCTTAGTAAAATTTCGATGAAAATTTGAAAAAATAGATTGCCCTCAAAATTGGTATAATCGAAGAGGGTTCGATGATGAATTATAATCTTCAATTCCCAATCGATTCCGTCAGTCGAGAGGGAAAATAAATGATTTCGAAATTTCACATTTTGGAAATTTCCCATTTGACAGGTGAAAATCTAAACGGTAGGAGATATCGATGAGATAATGTCTAAGTCATGTTCAGCGACCTCGAAAACCTATGTTTGCATACCAAACTTGGCCGGTTACTCTGGTATTTTCGAAACTATTTCAATTTGAAACTTTCGCGTTTTTCGTTTACGACTTTTGTTTGAAGGGCTCTACAAGGAAGAATTGATGAGTGGGCAATTTTATTATTGCTTCTTATCATTCACACTAACGAGCTCAAGAACTTCACATCGAAAAACTACGCTCGGGTACCCCTGAATTCTTTAAAATAAGCCAAATATAGCGTTTTTGGGGGGTCTAGACCCTTAGTAAAATTTCGATGAAAATTTGAAAAAAAAGATTTCCTTCAAAATTGGTATAATCGAAGAGGGTTCGATGTTGAATTATAATCTGCAATTCCCAATCGATTCCGTCAGTCGAGAGGGAAAATAAATAATTTCGAAATTTCACATTTTGGAAATTTCCCATTTGACAGGTGAAAATCTAAACGGTAGGAGATATCGATGAGATAATTTCTAAGTCATGTTCAGCGACCTCGAAAACCTATGTTTGCATACCAAACTTGGCCGGTAACTCTGGTATTTTCGAAACTATTCCAATTTGAAACTTTCGCGTTTTTCGTTTACGAGTTTTGTTTGAAGGGCTCTACAAGGAAGAATTGATGAGTGGGCGATTTTATTATTGCTTCTTATCATTCACTCTAACGAGCTCAAGAACTTCACATCGGAAAACTACGCTCGGGTACCCCTGAATTCTTTAAAATAAGCCAAATATAGCGTTTTTGGGGGGTCTAGACCCTTAGTAAAATTTCGATGAAAATTTGAAGAAATAGATTGCCCTCAAAATTGGTATAATCGAAGAGGGTTCGATGATGAATTATAATCTTCAATTCCCAATCGATTCCGTCAGTCGAGAGGGAAAATAAATGATTTCGAAATTTCACATTTTGGAAATTTCCCATTTGACAGGTGAAAATCTAAACGGTAGGAGATATCGATGAGATAATGTCTTAGTCATGTTCAGCGGCCTCGAAAACCTATGTTTGCATACCAAACTTGGCCGGTAACTCTGGTATTTTCGAAACTATTTCAATTTGAAACTTTCGCGTTTTTCGTTTACGAGTTTTGTTTGAAGGGCTCTACAAGGAAGAATTGATGAGTGGGCGATTTTATTATTGCTTCTTATCATTCACACTAACGAGCTCAAGAACTTCACATCGAAAAACTACGCTCGGGTACCCCTGAATTCTTTAAAATAAGCCAAATATAGCGTTTTTGGGGGGTCTAGACCCTTAGTAAAATTTCGATGAAAATTTGAAAAAATAGATTGCCCTCAAAATTGGTATAATCGAAGAGGGTTCGATGATGAATTATAATCTTCAATTCCCAATCGATTCCGCCAGTCGAGAGGGAAAATAAATGATTTCGAAATTTCACATTTTGGAAATTTCCCATTTGACAGGTGAAAATCTAAACGGTAGGAGATATCGATGAGATAATGTCTAAGTCATGTTCAGCGACCTCGAAAACCTATGTTTGCATACCAAACTTGGCCGGTAACTCTGGTATTTTCGAAACTATTTCAATTTGAAACTTTCGCGTTTTTCGTTTACGACTTTTGTTTGAAGGGCTCTACAAGGAAGAATTGATGAGTGGGCAATTTTATTATTGCTTCTTATCATTCACACTAACGAGCTCAAGAACTTCACATCGAAAAACTACGCTCGGGTACCCCTGAATTCTTTAAAATAAGCCAAATATAGCGTTTTTGGGGGGTCTAGACCCTTAGTAAAATTTCGATGAAAATTTGAAAAAAAAGATTTCCTTCAAAATTGGTATAATCGAAGAGGGTTCGATGTTGAATTATAATCTGCAATACCCAATCGATTCCGTCAGTCGAGAGGGAAAATAAATAATTTCGAAATTTCACATTTTGGAAATTTCCCATTTGACAGGTGAAAATCTAAACGGTAGGAGATATCGATGAGATAATTTCTAAGTCATGTTCAGCGACCTCGAAAACCTATGTTTGCATACCAAACTTGGCCGGTAACTCTGGTATTTTCGAAACTATTCCAATTTGAAACTTTCGCGTTTTTCGTTTACGAGTTTTGTTTGAAGGGCTCTACAAGGAAGAATTGATGAGTGGGCGATTTTATTATTGCTTCTTATCATTCACTCTAACGAGCTTAAGAACTTCACATCGGAAAACTACGCTCGGGTACCCCTGAATTCTTTAAAATAAGCCAAATATAGCGTTTTTGGGGGGTCTAGACCCTTAGTAAAATTTCGATGAAAATTTGAAAAAATAGATTGCCCTCAAAATTGGTATAATCGAAGAGGGTTCGATGATGAATTATAATCTGCAATTCCCAATCGATTCCGTCAGTCGAGAGGGAAAATAAATGATTTCGAAATTTCACATTTTGGAAATTTCCCATTTGACAGGTGAAAATCTAAACGGTAGGAGATATCGATGAGATAATGTCTTAGTCATGTTCAGCGACCTCGAAAACCTATGTTTGCATACCAAACTTGGCCGGTAACTCTGGTATTTTCGAAACTATTTCAATTTGAAACTTTCGCGTTTTTCGTTTACGAGTTTTGTTTGAAGGGCTCTACAAGGAAGAATTGATGAGTGGGCGATTTTATTATTGCTTCTTATCATTCACACTAACAAGCTCAAGAACTTCACATCGAAAAACTACGCTCGGGTACCCCTGAATTCTTTAAAATAAGCCAAATATAGCGTTTTTGGGGGTCTAGACCCTTAGTAAAATTTCGATGAAAATTTGAAAAAATAGATTGCCCTCAAAATTGGTATAATCGAAGAGAGTTCGATGATGAATTATAATCTTCGATTCCCAATCGATTCCGTCAGTCGAGAGGAAAAATAAATGATTTCGAAATTTCACATTTTGGAAATTTCCCATTTGACAGGTGAAAATCTAAACGGTAGGAGATATCGATGAGATAATGTCTTAGTCATGTTCAGCGACCTCGAAAACCTATGTTTGCATACCAAACTTGGCCGGTAACTCTGGTATTTTCGAAACTATTTCAATTTGAAACTTTCGCGTTTTTCGTTTACGAGTTTTGTTTGAAGGGCTCTACAAGGAAGAATTGATGAGTGGGCGATTTTATTATTGCTTCTTATCATTCACACTAACGAGCTCAAGAACTTCACATCGAAAAACTACGCTCGGGTACCCCTGAATTCTTTAAAATAAGCCAAATATAGCGTTTTTGGGGGGTCTAGACCCTTAGTAAAATTTCGATGAAAATTTGAAAAAAAAGATTTCCTTCAAAATTGGTATAATCGAAGAGGGTTCGATGTTGAATTATAATTTGCAATTCCCAATCGATTCCGTCAGTCGAGAGGGAAAATAAATGATTTCGAAATTTCACATTTTGGAAATTTCCCATTTGACAGGTGAAAATCTAAACGGTAGGAGATATCGATGAGATAATGTCTTAGTCATGTTCAGCGACCTTGAAAACCTATGTTTGCATACCAAACTTGGCCGGTAACTCTGGTATTTTCGAAACTATTTCAATTTGAAACTTTCGCGTTTTTCGTTTACGAGTTTTGTTTGAAGGGCTCTACAAGGAAGAATTGATGAGTGGGCGATTTTATTATTGCTTCTTATCATTCACACTAACGAGCTCAAGAACTTCACATCGAAAAACTACGCTCGGGTACCCCTGAATTATTTAAAATAAGCCAAATATAGCGTTTTTGGGGGGTCTAGACCCTTAGTAAAATTTCGATGAAAATTTGAAAAAATAGATTGCCCTCAAAATTGGTATAATCGAAGAGGGTTCGATGATGAATTATAATCTTCAATTCCCAATCGATTCCGTCAGTCGAGAGGGAAAATAAATGATTTCGAAATTTCACATTTTGGAAATTTCCCATTTGACAGGTGAAAATCTAAACGGTAGGAGATATCGATGAGATAATGTCTAAGTCATGTTCAGCGACCTCGAAAACCTATGTTTGCATACCAAACTTGGCCGGTAACTGTGGTATTTTCGAAACTATTTCAATTTGAAACTTTCGCGTTTTTCGTTTACGAGTTTTGTTTGAAGGGCTCTACAAGGAAGAATTGATGAGTGGGCGATTTTATTATTGCTTCTTATCATTCACACTAACGAGCTCAAGAACTTCACATCGAAAAACTACGCTCGGGTACCCCTGAATTCTTTAAAATAAGCCAAATATAGCGTTTTTGGGGGGTCTAGACCCTTAGTAAAATTTCGATGAAAATTTGAAAAAATAGATTTCCTTCAAAATTGGTATAATCGAAGAGGGTTCGATGTTGAATTATAATCTGCAATTCCCAATCGATTCCGTCAGTCGAGAGGGAAAATAAATGATTTCGAAATTTCACATTTTGGAAATTTCCCATTTGACAGGTGAAAATCTAAACGGTAGGAGATATCGATGAGATAATGTCTTAGTCATGTTCAGCGGCCTCGATAACCTATGTTTGCATACCAAACTTGGCCGGTAACTCTGGTATTTTCGAAACTATTTCAATTTGAAACTTTCGCGTTTTTCGTTTACGAGTTTTGTTTGAAGGGCTCTACAAGGAAGAATTGATGAGTGGGCGATTTTATTATTGCTTCTTATCATTCACACTAACGAGCTCAAGAACTTCACATCGAAAAACTACGCTCGGGTACCCCTGAATTCTTTAAAATAAGCCAAATATAGCGTTTTTGGGGGGTCTAGACCCTTAGTAAAATTTCGATGAAAATTTGAAAAAATAGATTGCCCTCAAAATTGGTATAATCGAAGAGGGTTCGATGATGAATTATAATCTTCAATTCCCAATCGATTCCGTCAGTCGAGAGGGAAAATAAATGATTTCGAAATTTCACATTTTGGAAATTTCCCATTTGACAGGTGAAAATCTAAACGGTAGGAGATATCGATGAGATAATGTCTTAGTCATGTTCAGCGACCTTGAAAACCTATGTTTGCATACCAAACTTGGCCGGTAACTCTGGTATTTTCGAAACTATTTCAATTTGAAACTTTCGCGTTTTTCGTTTACGAGTTTTGTTTGAAGGGCTCTACAAGGAAGAATTGATGAGTGGGCGATTTTATTATTGCTTCTTATCATTCACACTAACGAGCTCAAGAACTTCACATCGAAAAACTACGCTCGGGTACCCCTGAATTATTTAAAATAAGCCAAATATAGCGTTTTTGGGGGGTCTAGACCCTTAGTAAAATTTCGATGAAAATTTGAAAAAAAAGATTTCCTTCAAAATTGGTATAATCGAAGAGGGTTCGATGTTGAATTATAATCTGCAATTCCCAATCGATTCCGTCAGTCGAGAGGGAAAATAAATAATTTCGAAATTTCACATTTTGGAAATTTCCCATTTGACAGGTGAAAATCTAAACGGTAGGAGATATCGATGAGATAATTTCTAAGTCATGTTCAGCGACCTCGAAAACCTATGTTTGCATACCAAACTTGGCCGGTAACTCTGGTATTTTCGAAACTATTCCAATTTGAAACTTTCGCGTTTTTCGTTTACGAGTTTTGTTTGAAGGGCTCTACAAGGAAGAATTGATGAGTGGGCGATTTTATTATTGCTTCTTATCATTCACTCTAACGAGTTCAAGAACTTCACATCGAAAAACTACGCTCGGGTACCCCTGAATTCTTTAAAATAAGCCAAATATAGCGTTTTTGGGGGGTCTAGACCCTTAGTAAAATTTCGATGAAAATTTGAAAAAATAGATTGCCCTCAAAATTAGTATAATCGAAGAGGGTTCGATGATGAATTATAATCTGCAATTCCCAATCGATTCCGTCAGTCGAGAGGGAAAATAAATGATTTCGAAATTTCACATTTTGGAAATTTCCCATTTGACAGGTGAAAATCTAAACAATAGGAGATATCGATGAGATAATGTCTTAGTCATGTTCAGCGACCTCGAAAACCTATGTTTGCATACCAAACTTGGCCGGTAACTCTGGTATTTTCGAAACTATTTCAATTTGAAACTTTCGCGTTTTTCGTTTACGAGTTTTGTTTGAAGGGCTCTACAAGGAAGAATTGATGAGTGGGCGATTTTATTATTGCTTCTTATCATTCACACTAACAAGCTCAAGAACTTCACATCGAAAAACTACGCTCGGGTACCCCTGAATTCTTTAAAATAAGCCAAATATAGCGTTTTTGGGGGTCTAGACCCTTAGTAAAATTTCGATGAAAATTTGAAAAAATAAATTGCCCTCAAAATTGGTGTAATCGAAGAGGGTTCGATGATGAATTATAATCTTCAATTCCCAATCGATTCCGCCAGTCGAGAGGGAAAATAAATGATTTCGAAATTTCACATTTTGGAAATTTCCCATTTGACAGGTGAAAATCTAAACGGTAGGAGATATCGATGAGATAATGTCTAAGTCATGTTCAGCGACCTCGAAAACCTATGTTTGCATACCAAACTTGGCCGGTAACTCTGGTATTTTCGAAACTATTTCAATTTGAAACTTTCGCGTTTTTCGTTTACGACTTTTGTTTGAAGGGCTCTACAAGGAAGAATTGATGAGTGGGCAATTTTATTATTGCTTCTTATCATTCACACTAACGAGCTCAAGAACTTCACATCGAAAAACTACGCTCGGGTACCCCTGAATTCTTTAAAATAAGCCAAATATAGCGTTTTTGGGGGGTCTAGACCCTTAGTAAAATTTCGATGAAAATTTGAAAAAAAAGATTTCCTTCAAAATTGGTATAATCGAAGAGGGTTCGATGTTGAATTATAATCTGCAATACCCAATCGATTCCGTCAGTCGAGAGGGAAAATAAATAATTTCGAAATTTCACATTTTGGAAATTTCCCATTTGACAGGTGAAAATCTAAACGGTAGGAGATATCGATGAGATAATTTCTAAGTCATGTTCAGCGACCTCGAAAACCTATGTTTGCATACCAAACTTGGCCGGTAACTCTGGTATTTTCGAAACTATTCCAATTTGAAACTTTCGCGTTTTTCGTTTACGAGTTTTGTTTGAAGGGCTCTACAAGGAAGAATTGATGAGTGGGCGATTTTATTATTGCTTCTTATCATTCACTCTAACGAGCTCAAGAACTTCACATCGGAAAACTACGCTCGGGTACCCCTGAATTCTTTAAAATAAGCCAAATATAGCGTTTTTGGGGGGTCTAGACCCTTAGTAAAATTTCGATGAAAATTTGAAAAAATAGATTGCCCTCAAAATTGGTATAATCGAAGAGGGTTCGATGATGAATTATAATCTGCAATTCCCAATCGATTCCGTCAGTCGAGAGGGAAAATAAATGATTTCGAAATTTCACATTTTGGAAATTTCCCATTTGACAGGTGAAAATCTAAACGGTAGGAGATATCGATGAGATAATGTCTTGGTCATGTTCAGCGACCTCGAAAACCTATGTTTGCATACCAAACTTGGCCGGTAACTCTGGTATTTTCGAAACTATTTCAATTTGAAACTTTCGCGTTTTTCGTTTACGAGTTTTGTTTGAAGGGCTCTACAAGGAAGAATTGATGAGTGGGCGATTTTATTATTGCTTCTTATCATTCACACTAACAAGCTCAAGAACTTCACATCGAAAAACTACGCTCGGGTACCCCTGAATTCTTTAAAATAAGCCAAATATAGCGTTTTTGGGGGTCTAGACCCTTAGTAAAATTTCGATGAAAATTTGAAAAAATAGATTGCCCTCAAAATTGGTATAATCGAAGAGGGTTCGATGATGAATTATAATCTTCAATTCCCAATCGATTGAGTCAGTCGAGAGGAAAAATAAATGATTTCGAAATTTCACATTTTGGAAATTTCCCATTTGACAGGTGAAAATCTAAACAGTAGGAGATATCGATGAGATAATGTCTTAGTCATGTTCAGCGACCTCGAAAACCTATGTTTGCATACCAAACTTGGCCGGTAACTCTGGTATTTTCGAAACTATTTCAATTTGAAACTTTCGCGTTTTTCGTTTACGAGTTTTGTTTGAAGGGCTCTACAAGGAAGAATTGATGAGTGGGCGATTTTATTATTGCTTCTTATCATTCACACTAACGAGCTCAAGAACTTCACATCGAAAAACTACGCTCGGGTACCCCTGAATTATTTAAAATAAGCCAAATATAGCGTTTTTGGGGGGTCTAGACCCTTAGTAAAATTTCGATGAAAATTTGAAAAAATAGATTGCCCTCAAAATTGGTATAATCGAAGAGGGTTCGATGATGAATTATAATCTTCAATTCCCAATCGATTCCGTCAGTCGAGAGGGAAAATAAATGATTTCGAAATTTCACATTTTGGAAATTTCCCATTTGACAGGTGAAAATCTAAACGGTAGGAGATATCGATGAGATAATGTCTAAGTCATGTTCAGCGACCTCGAAAACCTATGTTTGCATACCAAACTTGGCCGGTAACTGTGGTATTTTCGAAACTATTTCAATTTGAAACTTTCGCGTTTTTCGTTTACGAGTTTTGTTTGAAGGGCTCTACAAGGAAGAATTGATGAGTGGGCGATTTTATTATTGCTTCTTATCATTCACACTAACGAGCTCAAGAACTTCACATCGAAAAACTACGCTCGGGTACCCCTGAATTCTTTAAAATAAGCCAAATATAGCGTTTTTGGGGGGTCTAGACCCTTAGTAAAATTTCGATGAAAATTTGAAAAAATAGATTTCCTTCAAAATTGGTATTATCGAAGAGGGTTCGATGTTGAATTATAATCTGCAATTCCCAATCGATTCCGTCAGTCGAGAGGGAAAATAAATGATTTCGAAATTTCACATTTTGGAAATTTCCCATTTGACAGGTGAAAATCTAAACGGTAGGAGATATCGATGAGATAATGTCTTAGTCATGTTCAGCGGCCTCGATAACCTATGTTTGCATACCAAACTTGGCCGGTAACTCTGGTATTTTCGAAACTATTTCAATTTGAAACTTTCGCGTTTTTCGTTTACGAGTTTTGTTTGAAGGGCTCTACAAGGAAGAATTGATGAGTGGGCGATTTTATTATTGCTTCTTATCATTCACACTAACGAGCTCAAGAACTTCACATCGAAAAACTACGCTCGGGTACCCCTGAATTCTTTAAAATAAGCCAAATATAGCGTTTTTGGGGGGTCTAGACCCTTAGTAAAATTTCGATGAAAATTTGAAAAAATAGATTGCCCTCAAAATTGGTATAATCGAAGAGGGTTCGATGATGAATTATAATCTTCAATTCCCAATCGATTCCGTCAGTCGAGAGGGAAAATAAATGATTTCGAAATTTCACATTTTGGAAATTTCCCATTTGACAGGTGAAAATCTAAACGGTAGGAGATATCGATGAGATAATGTCTAAGTCATGTTCAGCGACCTCGAAAACCTATGTTTGCATACCAAACTTGGCCGGTAACTCTGGTATTTTCGAAACTATTTCAATTTGAAACTTTCGCGTTTTTCGTTTACGACTTTTGTTTGAAGGGCTCTACAAGGAAGAATTGATGAGTGGGCAATTTTATTATTGCTTCTTATCATTCACACTAACGAGCTCAAGAACTTCACATCGAAAAACTACGCTCGGGTACCCCTGAATTCTTTAAAATAAGCCAAATATAGCGTTTTTGGGGGGTCTAGACCCTTAGTAAAATTTCGATGAAAACTTGAAAAAAAAGATTTCCTTCAAAATTGGTATAATCGAAGAGGGTTCGATGTTGAATTATAATCTGCAATTCCCAATCGATTCCGTCAGTCGAGAGGGAAAATAAATAATTTCGAAATTTCACATTTTGGAAATTTCCCATTTGACAGGTGAAAATCTAAACGGTAGGAGATATCGATGAGATAATTTCTAAGTCATGTTCAGCGACCTCGAAAACCTATGTTTGCATACCAAACTTGGCCGGTAACTCTGGTATTTTCGAAACTATTCCAATTTGAAACTTTCGCGTTTTTCGTTTACGAGTTTTGTTTGAAGGGCTCTACAAGGAAGAATTGATGAGTGGGCGATTTTATTATTGCTTCTTATCATTCACTCTAACGAGCTCAAGAACTTCACATCGAAAAACTACGCTCGGGTACCCCTGAATTCTTTAAAATAAGCCAAATATAGCGTTTTTGGGGGGTCTAGACCCTTAGTAAAATTTCGATGAAAATTTGAAAAAATAGATTGCCCTCAAAATTAGTATAATCGAAGAGGTTTCGATGATGAATTATAATCTGCAATTCCCAATCGATTCCGTCAGTCGAGAGGGAAAATAAATGATTTCGAAATTTCACATTTTGGAAATTTCCCATTTGACAGGTGAAAATCTAAACAATAGGAGATATCGATGAGATAATGTCTTAGTCATGTTCAGCGACCTCGAAAACCTATGTTTGCATACCAAACTTGGCCGGTAACTCTGGTATTTTCGAAACTATTTCAATTTGAAACTTTCGCGTTTTTCGTTTACGAGTTTTGTTTGAAGGGCTCTACAAGGAAGAATTGATGAGTGGGCGATTTTATTATTGCTTCTTATCATTCACACTAACAAGCTCAAGAACTTCACATCGAAAAACTACGCTCGGGTACCCCTGAATTCTTTAAAATAAGCCAAATATAGCGTTTTTGGGGGGTCTAGACCCTTAGTAAAATTTCGATGAAAATTTGAAAAAATAGATTGCCCTCAAAATTGGTGTAATCGAAGAGGGTTCGATGATGAATTATAATCTTCAATTCCCAATCGATTCCGTCAGTCGAGAGGAAAAATAAATGATTTCGAAATTTCACATTTTGGAAATTTCCCATTTGACAGGTGAAAATCTAAACGGTAGGAGATATCGATGAGATAATGTCTTAGTCATGTTCAGCGACCTCGAAAACCTATGTTTGCATACCAAACATGGCCGGTAACTCTGGTATTTTCGAAACTATTTCAATTTGAAACTTTCGCGTTTTTCGTTTACGAGTTTTGTTTGAAGGGCTCTACAAGGAAGAATTGATGAGTGGGCGATTTTATTTTTGCTTCTTATCATTCACACTAACGAGCTCAAGAACTTCACATCGAAAAACTACGCTCGGGTACCCCTGAATTCTTTAAAATAAGCCAAATATAGCGTTTTTGGGGGGTCTAGACCCTTAGTAAAATTTCGATGAAAATTTGAAAAAAAAGATTTCCTTCAAAATTGGTATAATCGAAGAGGGTTCAATGTTGAATTATAATTTGCAATTTTCAATCGATTCCGTCAGTCGAGAGGGAAAATAAATGATTTCGAAATTTCACATTTTGGAAATTTCCCATTTGACAGGTGAAAATCTAAACGGTAGGAGATATCGATGAGATAATGTCTTAGTCATGTTCAGCGACCTCGAAAACCTATGTTTGCATACCAAACTTGGCCGGTAACTCTGGTATTTTCGAAACTATTTCAATTTGAAACTTTCGCGTTTTTCGTTTACGAGTTTTGTTTGAAGGGCTCTACAAGGAAGAATTGATGAGTGGGCGATTTTATTATTGCTTCTTATCATTCACACTAACGAGCTCAAGAACTTCACATCGAAAAACTACGCTCGGGTACCCCTGAATTATTTAAAATAAGCCAAATATAGCGTTTTTGGGGGGTCTAGACCCTTAGTAAAATTTCGATGAAAATTTGAAAGAATAGATTGCCCTCAAAATTGGTATAATCGAAAAGGGTTCGATGATGAATTATAATCTTCAATTCCCAATCGATTCCGTCAGTCGAGAGGGAAAATAAATGATTTCGAAATTTCACATTTTGGAAATTTCCCATTTGACAGGTGAAAATCTAAACGGTAGGAGATATCGATGAGATAATGTCTAAGTCATGTTCAGCGACCTCGAAAACCTATGTTTGCATACCAAACTTGGCCGGTAACTCTGGTATTTTCGAAACTATTTCAATTTGAAACTTTCGCGTTTTTCGTTTACGAGTTTTGTTTGAAGGGCTCTACAAGGAAGAATTGATGAGTGGGCGACTTTATTATTGCTTCTTATCATTCACACTAACGAGCTCAAGAACTTCACATCGAAAAACTACGCTCGGGTACCCCTGAATTCTTTAAAATAAGCCGAATATAGCGTTTTTGGGGGTCTAGACCCTTAGTAAAATTTCGATGGAAATTTGAAAAAATAGATTGCCCTCAAAATTGGTATAATCGAAGAGGGTTCGATGATGAATTATAATCTTCAATTCCCAATCGATTCCGTCAGTCGAGAGGGAAAATAAATGATTTCGAAATTTCACATTTTGGAAATTTCCCATTTGACAGGTGAAAATCTAAACGGTAGGAGATATCGATGAGATAATGTCTTAGTCATGTTCAGCGACCTCGAAAACCTATGTTTGCATACCAAACTTGGCCGGTAACTCTGGTATTTTCGAAACTATTTCAATTTGAAACTTTCGCGTTTTTCGTTTACGAGTTTTGTTTGAAGGGCTCTACAAGGAAGAATTGATGAGTGGGCGATTTTATTATTGCTTCTTATCATTCACACTAACGAGCTCAAAAACTTCACATCGAAAAACTACGCTCGGGTACCCCTGAATTCTTTAAAATAAGCCAAATATAGCGTTTTTGGGGGGTCTAGACCCTTAGTAAAATTTCGATGAAAATTTGGAAGAATAGATTTCCTTCGAAATTGGTATAATCGAAGAGGGTTCGATGTTGAATTATAATCTGCAATTCCCAATCGATGCCGTCAGTCGAGAGGGAAAATAAATGATTTCGAAATTTCACATTTTGGAAATTTCCCATTTGAGAGGTGAAAATCTAAACGGTAGGAGATATTGATGAGATAATGTCTTAGTCATGTTCAGCGACCTCGAAAACCTATGTTTGCATACCAAACTTGGCCGGTAACTCTGGTATTTTCGAAACTATTTCAATTTGAAACTTTCGCGTTTTTCGTTTACGAGTTTTGTTTGAAGGGCTCTACAAGGAAGAATTGATGAGTGGGCGATTTTATTATTGCTTCTTATCATTCACACTAACGAGCTCAAGAACTTCACATCGGAAAACTACGCTCGGGTACCCCTGAATTCTTTAAAATAAGCCAAATATAGCGTTTTTGGGGGGTCTAGACCCTTAGTAAAATTTCGATGAAAATTTGGAAAAATAGATTTCCTTCGAAATTGGTATAATCGAAGAGGGTTCGATGTTGAATTATAATCTGCAATTCCCAATCGATTCCGTCAGTCGAGAGGGAAAATAAATGATTTCGAAATTTCACATTTTGGAAATTTCCCATTTGAGAGGTGAAAATCTAAACGGTAGGAGATATTGATGAGATAATGTCTTAGTCATGTTCAGCGACCTCGAAAACCTATGTTTGCATACCAAACTTGGCCGGTAACTCTGGTATTTTCGAAACTATTTCAATTTGAAACTTTCGCGTTTTTCGTTTACGAGTTTTGTTTGAAGGGCTCTACAAGGAAGAATTGATGAGTGGGCGATTTTATTATTGCTTCTTATCATTCACACTAACGAGCTCAAGAACTTCACATCGGAAAACTACGCTCGGGTACCCCTGAATTCTTTAAAATAAGCCAAATATAGCGTTTTTGGGGGGTCTAGACCCTTAGTAAAATTTCGATGAAAATTTGAACAAATAGATTTCCTTCAAAATTGGTATAATCGAAGAGGGTTCAATGTTGAATTATAATCTGCAATTCCCAATCGATTCCGTCAGTCGAGAGGGAAAATAAATGATTTCGAAATTTCACATTTTGGAAATTTCCCATTTGACAGGTGAAAATCTAAACGGTAGGAGATATCGATGAGATAATATCTTAGTCATGTTCAGCGACCTCGAAAACCTATGTTTGCATACCAAACTTGGCCGGTAACTCTGGTATTTTCGAAACTATTTCAATTTGAAACTTTCGCGTTTTTCGTTTACGAGTTTTGTTTGAAGGGCTCTACAAGGAAGAATTGATGAGTGGGCGATTTTATTATTGCTTCTTATCATTCTCACTAACGAGCTCAAGAACTTCACATCGAAAAACTACGCTTGGGTACCCCCGAATTCTTTAAAATAAGCCAAATATAGCGTTTTTGGGGGGTCTAGACCCTTAGTAAAATTTCGATGAAAATTTGAAAAAATAGATTTCCTTCGAAATTGATATAATCGAAGAGGGTTCGATGTTGAATTATAATCTGCAATTCCCAATCGATTCCGTCAGTCGAGAGGGAAAATAAATGATTTCGAAATTTCACATTTTGGAAATTTCCCATTTGAAAAGTGAAAATCTAAACGGTAGGAGATATCGATGAGATAATGTCTTAGTCATGTTCAGCGACCTCGAAAACCTATGCTTGCATACCAAACTTGGCCGGTAACTCTGGTATTTTCGAAACTATTTCAATTTGAAACTTTCGCGTTTTTCGTTTACGAGTTTTGTTTGAAGGGCTCTACAAGGAAGAATTGATGAGTGGGCGATTTTATTATTGCTTCTTATCATTCACACTAACGAGCTCAAGAACTTCACATCGGAAAACTACGCTCGGGTACCCCTGAATTCTTTAAAATAAGCCAAATATAGCGTTTTTGGGGGGTCTAGACCCTTAGTAAAATTTCGATGAAAATTTGAAAAAATAGATTTCCTTCAAAATTGGTATAATCGAAGAGGGTTCGATGTTGAATTCTAATCTGCAATTCCCAATCGATTCCGTCAGTCGAGAGGGAAAATAAATGATTTCGAAATTTCACATTTTGGAAATTT
Source organism: Myrrha octodecimguttata (assembly GCA_958510865.1). Lineage (NCBI taxonomy): Eukaryota > Metazoa > Arthropoda > Insecta > Coleoptera > Coccinellidae > Myrrha > Myrrha octodecimguttata. The sequence continues at coordinate 275,579 of CAUEHS010000233.1, read as the reverse complement.
CCCATTTGACAGGTGAAAATCTGAACGGTAGGAGATATCGATGAGATAATGTCTTAGTCATGTTCAGCGACCTCGAAAACCTATGTTTGCATACCAAACTTGGCCGGTAACTCTGGTATTTTCGAAACTATTTCAATTTGAAACTTTCGCGTTTTTCGTTTACGAGTTTTGTTTGAAGGGCTCTACAAGGAAGAATTGATGAGTGGGCGATTTTATTATTGCTTCTTATCATTCACACTAACGAGCTCAAGAACTTCACATCGAAAAACTACGCTCGGGTACCCCTGAATTCTTTAAAATAAGCCAAATATAGCGTTTTTGGGGGGTCTAGACCCTTAGTAAAATTTCGATGAAAATTTGAGAAAATAGATTTCCTTCAAAATTGGTATAATCGAAGAGGGTTCGATGTTGAAATATAATCTGCAATTCCCAATCGATTCCGTCAGTCGAGAGGGAAAATAAATGATTTCGAAATTTCACATTTTGGAAATTTCCCATTTGACAGGTGAAAATCTAAACGGTAGGAGATATCGATGAGATAATGTCTTAGTCATGTTCAGCGACCTCGAAAACCTATGTTTGCATACCAAACTTGGCCGGTAACTCTGGTATTTTCGAAACTATTTCAATTTGAAACTTTCGCGTTTTTCGTTTACGAGTTTTGTTTGAAGGGCTCTACAAGGAAGAATTGATGAGTGGGCGATTTTATTATTGCTTCTTATCATTCACACTAACGAGCTCAAGAACTTCACATCGAAAAACTACGCTCGGGTACCCCTGAATTCTTTAAAATAAGCCAAATATAGCGTTTTTGGGGGGTCTAGACCCTTAGTAAAATTTCGATGAAAATTTGAGAAAATAGATTTCCTTCAAAATTGGTATAATCGAAGAGGGTTCGATGTTGAAATATAATCTGCAATTCCCAATCGATTCCGTCAGTCGAGAGGGAAAATAAATGATTTCGAAATTTCACATTTTGGAAATTTCCCATTTGACAGGTGAAAATCTAAACGGTAGGAGATATCGATGAGATAATGTCTTAGTCATGTTCAGCGACCTCGAAAACCTATGTTTGCATACCAAACTTGGCCGGTAACTCTGGTATTTTCGAAACTATTTCAATTTGAAACTTTCGCGTTTTTCGTTTACGAGTTTTGTTTGAAGGGCTCTACAAGGAAGAATTGATGAGTGGGCGATTTTATTATTGCTTCTTATCATTCACACTAACGAGCTCAAAAACTTCACATCGAAAAACTACGCTCGGGGACCCCTGAATTCTCTAAAATAAGCCAAATATAGCGTTTTTGGGGGGTCTAGACCCTTAGTAAAATTTCGATGAAAATTTGAAAAAATAGATTTCCTTCAAAATTGGTATAATCGAAGAGGGTTCGATGTTGAATTATAATCTGCAATTCCCAATCGATTCCGTCAGTCGAGAGGGAAAATAAATGATTTCGAAATTTCACATTTTGGAAATTTCCCATTTGACAGGTGAAAATCTAAACGGTAGGAGATATCGATGAGATAATGTCTTAGTCATGTTCAGCGACCTCGAAAACCTATGTTTGCATACCAAACTTGGCCGGTTACTCTGGTATTTTCGAAACTATTTCAATTTGAAACTTTCGGTTCTTCGTTTACGAGTTTTGTTTGAAGGGCTCTACAAGGAAGAATTGATGAGTGGGCGATTTTATTATTGCTTCTTATCATTCACACTAACGAGCTTAAGAACTTCACATCGAAAAACTACGCTCGGGTACCCCTGAATTCTTTAAAATAAGCCAAATATAGCGTTTTTGGGGGGTCTAGACCCTTAGTAAAATTTCGATGAAAATTTTAAAGAATAGATTTCCTTCAAAATTGATATAATCGAAGAGGGTTCGATGTTGAATTATAATCTGCAATTCCCAATCGATTCCGTCAGTCGAGAGGGAAAATAAATGATTTCGAAATTTCACATTTTGGAAATTTCCCATTTGACAGGTGAAAATCTAAACGGTAGGAGATATCGATGAGATAATGTCTTAGTCATGTTCAGCGACCTCGAAAACCTATGTTTGCATACCAAACTTGGCCGGTAACTCTGGTATTTTCGAAACTATTTCAATTTGAAACTTTCGCGTTTTTCGTTTACGAGTTTTGTTTGAAGGGCTCTACAAGGAAGAATTGATGAGTGGGCGATTTTATTATTGCTTCTTATCATTCACACTAACGAGCTCAAGAACTTCACATCGAAAAACTACGCTCGGGTACCCCTGAATTCTTTAAAATAAGCCAAATATAGCGTTTTTGGGGGGTCTAGACCCTTAGTAAAATTTCGATGAAAATTTGAAAAAATAGATTTCCTTCAAAATTGGTATAATCGAAGAGGGTTCGATGTTGAATTATAATCTGCAATTCCCAATCGATTCCGTCAGTCGAGAGGGAAAATAAATGATTTCGAAATTTCACATTTTGGAAATTTCCCATTTGACAGGTGAAAATCTAAACGGTAGGAGATATCGATGAGATAATGTCTTAGTCATGTTCAGCGACCTCGAAAACCTATGTTTGCATACCAAACTTGGCCGGTAACTCTGGTATTTTCGAAACTATTTCAATTTGAAACTTTCGCGTTTTTCGTTTACGAGTTTTGTTTGAAGGGCTCTACAAGGAAGAATTGATGAGTGGGCGATTTTATTATTGCTTCTTATCATTCACACTAACGAGCTCAAGAACTTCACATCGAAAAACTACGCTCGGGTACCCCTGAATTCTTTAAAATAAGCCAAATATAGCGTTTTTGGGGGGTCTAGACCCTCAGTAAAATTTCGATGAAAATCTGAAAAAATAGATTTCCTTCAAAATTGGTATAATCGAAAAGGGTTCGATGATGAATTTTAATCTGCAATTCCCAATCGATTCCGTCAGTCGAGAGGGAAAATAAATGATTTCGAAATTTCACATTTTGGAAATTTCCCATTTGAGAGGTGAAAATCTAAACGGTAGGAGATATCGATGAGATAATGTCTTAGTCATGTTCAGCGACCTCGAAAACCTATGTTTGCATACCAAACTTGGCCGGTAACTCTGGTATTTTCGAAACTATTTCAATTTGAAACTTTCGCGTTTTTCGTTTACGAGTTTTGTTTGAAGGGCTCTACAAGGAAGAATTGATGAGTGGGCGATTTTATTATTGCTTCTTATCATTCATACTAACGAGCTCAAGAACTTCACATCGGAAAACTACGCTCGGGTACCCCTGAATTCTTTAAAATAAGCCAAATATAGCGTTTTTGGGAGGTCTAGACCCTTAGTAAAATTTCGATGAAAATTTGAAAAAATAGATTTCCTTCAAAATTGGTATAATCGAAGAGGGTTCGATGTTTAATTCTAATCTGCAATTCCCAATCGATTCCGTCAGTCGAGAGGGAAAATAAATGATTTCGAAATTTCACATTTTGGAAATTTCCCATTTGACAGGTGAAAATCTGAACGGTGGGAGATATCGATGAGATAATGTCTTAGTCATGTTCAGCGACCTCGAAAACCTATGTTTGCATACCAAACTTGGCCGGTAACTCTGGTATTTTCGAAACTATTTCAATTTGAAACTTTCGCGTTTTTCGTTTACGAGTTTTGTTTGAAGGGCTCTACAAGGAAGAATTGATGAGTGGGCGATTTTATTATTGCTTCTTATCATTCACACTAACGAGCTCAAGAACTTCACATCGAAAAACTACGCTCGGGTACCCCTGAATTCTTTAAAATAAGCCAAATATAGCGTTTTTGGGGGGTCTAGACCCTTAGTAAAATTTCGATGAAAATTTTAAAAAATTTCAAAAAGCACTGCCGTGAAGGCAGCAACTTTTGCGCGCATGTTCAATGTAGATGACCGCTTCAGCAACGAATTTGAACGTGCGCGCGTACCAAATTTCAGTTCGATACGATCATAAGTTCTGGAGATATCGGGAAAAAATATGTCAAATTTCGAGGTTTTCTTCTCGATATCGTTGATTTTTTCGGTATTACTCGAGAAATACTGATTCAGTCCTGATTAAACTTCATAGCTAGTTTTAAGATGCTAAAAGACAACTTTATGCAAAATTTCGTGATAATCGTGTTATTAGAACACTTTGAAAAAAAAAATTTATATGATTTTCTCATCATATCATCCTCATTAAATTCTGTATGAAACTTCGAACTGTTATTTTCGATGAAGTAATGAATTTCAATTCGATCTGATCTGTATTTTTGGAAACATTGGAAAAATAAAATTTTGATTGGGTATATCTACGGAATCATTGGGCGGATTTTCCCCATTCACGAATTCGACCTTCGTAATTAAGCCCCAAACCTACTCTACAAATATCGAGTTTCTAAGTCGTTTCTTCCGGAAGTTATTGTGTTTACGGTCAGCCTAACGGCCGACTGCGTAAACACAATAACTTCCGAAAGAAACAACTTAGAAACTCGATATTTGTAGAGAAGGTTTGGACCTCAATTACGAAGGCCGAATTCGTGAATGGGTAAAATCCACCCAATGATTCCGTAGATATACCCAATCAAAATTTTATTTTTCCAATATTTCCAAAAATACAGACCAGATCGAATTGAAATCCAGTACTTCAACGAAAATAACAGTTCGAAGTTTCATACAGAATTTAATGAGGATGATATGATGAAAAAATCATATAAATTTTTTTTTTCAAATTGTTCTAATAACCCGATTATCACGAAATTTTGCACAAAGTTGTCTTTCAGCATCTTAAAACTAGCTGTGAAGTTTAATCAGGACTGAATCAGTATTTTTTGAGTAATACCAAAAAAATCAACGATATCGAGAAGAAAACCTCGAAATTTGACATATTTTTTCCCGATATCTCCTAAACTTATGATCGTATCAAGCTGAAATTTGGTACACTGCTGTGAAATCAGAAGGTCAAAGTGTGAGTATAATTTTTTTTGGATATGATGAATGGTTTCCGAAAAAAAAATTTTTTTGTAAAAAAATTTCGAAAAAAATTTTTTTTTAAATTTATTGACAATATGATCTTGACGAAATTTGGCTCAAAGTTGCGCGTCGTTATACTCCACCAAACTGCCAAGTTTGAATCCAATCGCTCAAGTAGTTCCTGAAATAACAAATAAATAACTTCAAAACTTCAAATGCCTATAACTCCGAAACTATTCGATCGATTTGGCCCATTAACGAACTTAACCGCGGCATTCCAATGCGCGACCTACCCTGAAAGTTTCAAGTCGCTAGCTCACTTCGTTCGACAGTTATCGTGTCTACGGACGGCCAACCGGCCGGCCGGCCGGCCGGCCGGCCGGCCGGCCGGACAGAATCGATTTTGACACCGGATTCATCATCAGTGAGTCCAACCTAGTCGATTGAGACCATTTTCGGCTCAATCATCTAAAATTACAGACATTTGATCAAAACGATAGCACGCTGTTCCCCTAGAACATGCGCGCAAAAATAGATTGCCCTCAAAATTGGTATAATCGAAGAGGGTTCGATGATGAATTATAATCTTCAATTCCCAATCGATTCCGTCAGTCGAGAGGGAAAATAAATGATTTCGAAATTTCACATTTTGGAAATTTCCCATTTGACAGGTGAAAATCTAAACGGTAGGAGATATCGATGAGATAATGTCTTAGTCATGTTCAGCGACCTCGAAAACCTATGTTTGCATACCAAACTTGGCCGGTAACTCTGGTATTTTCGAAACTATTTCAATTTGAAACTTTCGCGTTTTTCGTTTACGAGTTTTGTTTGAAGGGCTCTACAAGGAAGAATTGATGAGTGGGCGATTTTATTATTGCTTCTTATCATTCACACTAACGAGCTCAAGAACTTCACATCGAAAAACTACGCTTGGGTACCCCTGAATTCTTTAAAATAAGCCAAATATAGCGTTTTTGGGGGGTCTAGACCCTTAGTAAAATTTCGATGAAAATTTGAAAAAATAGATTTCCTTCAAAATTGGTATAATCGAAGAGGGTTCGATGTTGAATTATAATCTGCAATTCCCAATCGATTCCGTCAGTCGAGAGGGAAAATAAATGATTTCGAAATTTCACATTTTGGAAATTTCCCATTTGACAGGTGAAAATCTAAACGGTAGGAGATATCGATGAGATAATGTCTCAGTCATGTTCAGCGACCTCGAAAACCTATGTTTGCATACCAAACTTGGCCGGTAACTCTGGTATTTTCGAAACTATTTCAATTTGAATCTTTCGCGTTTTTCGTTTACGAGTTTTGTTTGAAGGGCTCTACAAGGAAGAATTGATGAGTGGGCGATTTTATTATTGCTTCTTATCATTCACACTAACGATCTCAAGAACTTCACATCGAAAAACTACCCTCGGGTACCCCTGAATTCTTTAAAATAAGCCAAATATAGCGTTTTTGGGGGGTCTAGACCCTTAGTAAAATTTCGATGAAAATTTGAACAAATAGATTTCCTTCAAAATTGGTATAATCGAAGAGGGTTCGATGTTGAATTATAATCTGCAATTCCCAATCGATTCCGTCAGTCGAGAGGGAAAATAAATGATTTCGAAATTTCACATTTTGGAAATTTCCCATTTGACAGGTGAAAATCTAAACGGTAGGAGATATCGATGAGATAATGTCTCAGTCATGTTCAGCGACCTCGAAAACCTATGTTTGCATACCAAACTTGGCCGGTAACTCTGGTATTTTCGAAACTATTTCAATTTGAATCTTTCGCGTTTTTCGTTTACGAGTTTTGTTTGAAGGGCTCTACAAGGAAGAATTGATGAGTGGGCGATTTTATTATTGCTTCTTATCATTCACACTAACGATCTCAAGAACTTCACATCGAAAAACTACCCTCGGGTACCCCTGAATTCTTTAAAATAAGCCAAATATAGCGTTTTTGGGGGGTCTAGACCCTTAGTAAAATTTCGATGAAAATTTGAACAAATAGATTTCCTTCAAAATTGGTATAATCGAAGAGGGTTCGATGTTGAATTATAATCTGCAATTCCCAATCGATTCCGTCAGTCGAGAGGGAAAATAAATGATTTCGAAATTTCACATTTTGGAAATTTCCCATTTGACAGGTGAAAATCTAAACGGTAGGAGATATGGATGAGATAATGTCTTAGTCATATTCAGCGACCTCGAAAACCCATGTTTGCATACCAAACTTGGCCGGTAATCCTGGTATTTTCGAAACTATCTCAATTTGAAACTTTCGCGTTTTTCGTTTACGAGTTTTGTTTGAAGGGCTCTACAAGGAAGAATTGATGAGTGGGCGATTTTATTATTGCTTCTTATCATTCACACTAACGAGCTCAAGAACTTCACATCAAAAAACTACGCTCGGGTACCCCTGAATTCTTTAAAATAAGCCAAATATAGCGTTTTTGGGGGGTCTAGACCCTTAGTAAAATTTCGATGAAAATTTGAAAAAATAGATTTCCTTCAAAATTGGTATAATCGAAGAGGGATCGATGTTGAATTATAATCTGCAATTCCCAATCGATTCCGTCAGTCGAGAGGGAAAATAAATGATTTCGAAATTTCACATTTTGGAAATTTCCCATTTGACAGGTGAAAATCTAAACGGTAGGAGATATCGATGAGATAATGTCTTGGTCATGTTCAGCGATCTCGAAAACCTACGTTTGCATACCAAACTTGGCCGGTAACTCTGGTATTTTCGAAACTATTTCAATATGAAACTTTCGCGTTTTTCGTTTACGAGTTTTGTTTGAAGGGCTCTACAAGGAAGAATTGATGGGTGGGCGATTTTATTATTGCTTCTTATCATTCACACTAACGAGCTCAAGAACTTCACATCGAAAAACTACGCTCGGGTACCCCTGAATTCTTTAAAATAAGCCAAATATAGCGTTTTTGGGGGGTCTAGACCCTTAGTAAAATTTCGATGAAAATTTGAAAACATAGATTTCCTTCAAAATTGGTATAATCGAAGAGGGTTCGATGTTGAATTATAATCTGCAATTCCCAATCGATTCCGTCAGTCGAGAGGGAAAATAAATGATTTCGAAATTTCACATTTTGGAAATTTCCCATTTGACAGGTGAAAATCTGAACGGTAGGAGATATCGATGAGATAATGTCTTAGTCATGTTCAGCGACCTCTAAAACCTATGTTTTCATACCAAACTTGGCCGGTAACTCTGGTATTTTCGAAACTATTTCAATTTGAAACTTTCGCGTTTTTCGTTTACGAGTTTTGTTTGAAGGGCTCTACAAGGAAGAATTGATGAGTGGGCGATTTTATTATTGCTTCTTATCATTCACACTAACGAGCTCAAGAACTCCACATCGGAAAACTACGCTCGGGTACCCCTGAATTCTTTAAAATAAGCCAAATATAGCGTTTTTGGGGGGTCTAGACCCTTAGTAAAATTTCGATGAAATTTTGAAAAAATACATTTCCTTCAAAATTGGTATAATCGAAGAGGGTTCGATGTTGAATTATAATCTGCAATTCCCAATCGATTCCGTCAGTCGAGAGGGAAAATAAATGATTTCGAAATTTCACATTTTGGAAATTTCCCATTTCACAGGTGAAAATCTAAACGGTAGGAGATATCGATGAGATAATGTCTTAGTCATGTTCAGCGACCTCGAAAACCTATGTCTGCATACCAAACTTGGCCGGTAACTCTGGTATTTTCGAAACTATTTCAATTTGAAACTTTCGCGTTTTTCGTTTACGAGTTTTGTTTGAAGGGCTCTACAAGGAAGAATTGATGAGTGGGCGATTTTATTATTGCTTCTTATCATTCACACTTACGAGCTCAAGAACTTCGCATCGAAAAACTACGCTCGGGTACCCCTGAATTCTTCAAAATAAGCCAAATATAGCGTTTTTGAGGGGTCTAGACCCTTAGTAAAATTTCGATGAAAATTTGAAAAAATAGATTTCCTTCAAAATTGGTATAATCGAAGAGGGTTCGATGTTGAATTAAAATCTGCAATTCCCAATCGATTCCGTCAGTCGAGAGGGAAAATAAATGATTTCGAAATTTCACATTTTGGAAATTTCCCATTTGACAGGTGAAAATCTAAACGGTAGGAGATATCGATGAGATAATGTCTAAGTCATGTTCAGCGACCTCGAAAACCTATGTTTGCATACCAAACTTGGCCGGTAACTCTGGTATTTTCGAAACTATTTCAATTTGAAACTTTCGCGTTTTTCGTTTACGAGTTTTGTTTGAAGGGCTCTACTAAGAAAAGAATTGATGAGTGGGCGATTTTATTATTGCTTCTTATCATTCACACTAACGAGCTCAAGAACTTCACATCGAAAAACTACGCTCGGGTACCCCTGAATTCTTTAAAATAAGCCAAATATAGCGTTTTTGGGGGGTCTAGACCCTTAGTAAAATTTCGATGAAAATTTGAAAAAATAGTTTTCTTCAAAATTGGTATAATCGAAGAGGGTTCGATGTTGAATTATAATCTGCAATTCCCAATCGATTCCGTCAGTCGAGAGGGAAAATAAATGATTTCGAAATTTCACATTTTGGAAATTTCCCATTTGACAGGTGAAAATCTAAACGGTAGGAGATATCGATGAGATAATGTCTTAGTCATGTTCAGCGACCTCGAAAACCTATGTTTGCATACCAAACTTGGCCGGTAACTCTGGTATTTTCGAAACTATTTCAATTTGAATCTTTCGCGTTTTTCGTTTACGAGTTTTGTTTGAAGGGCTCTACAAGGAAGAATTGATGAGTGGGCGATTTTATTATTGCTTCTTATCATTCACACTAACGAGCTCAAGAACTTCACATCGAAAAACTACGCTCGGGTACCCCTGAATTCTTTAAAATAAGCCAAATATAGCGTTTTTGGGGGGTCTAGACCCTTAGTAAAATTTCGATGAAAATTTGAAAAAATAGATTTCCTTCAAAATTGGTATAATCGAAGAGGGTTCGATGTTGAATTATATTCTGCAATTCCCAATCGATTCCGTCAGTCGAGAGGGAAAATAAATGATTTCGAAATTTCACATTTTGGAAATTTCCCATTTGACAGGTGAAAATCTAAACGGTAGGAGATATCGATGAGATAATGTCTTAGTCATATTCAGCGACCTCGAAAACCTATGTTTGCATACCAAACTTGGCCGGTAATCCTGGTATTTTCGAAACTATTTCAATTTGGTACTTTCGCGTTTTTCGTTTACGAGTTTTGTTTGAAGGGCTCTACAAGGAAGAATTGATGAGTGGGCGATTTTATTATTGCTTCTTATCATTCACACTAACGAGCTCAAGAACTTCACATCAAAAAACTACGCTCGGGTACCCCTGAATTCTTTGAAATAAGCCAAATATAGCGTTTTTGGGGGGTCTAGACCCTTAGTAAAATTTCGATGAAAATTTGAAAAAATAGATTTCCTTCAAAATTGGTATAATCGAAGAGGGTTCGATGTTGAATTATAATCTGCAATTCCCAATCGATTCCGTCAGTCGAGAGGGAAAATAAATGATTTCGAAATTTCACATTTTGGAAATTTCCCATTTGACAAGTGAAAATCTAAACGGTAGGAGATATCGATGAGATAATGTCATGGTCATGTTCAGCGACCTCGAAAACCTATGTTTGCATACCAAACTTGGCCGGTAACTCTGGTATTTTCGAAACTATTTCAATTTGAAACTTTCGCGTTTTTCGTTTACGAGTTTAGTTTGAAGGGCTCTACAAGGAAGAATTGATGAATGGGCGATTTTATTATTGCTTCTTATCATTCACACTAACGAGCTCAAGAACTTCACATCGAAAAACTACGCTCGGGTACCCCTGAATTCTTTAAAATAAGCCAAATATAGCGTTTTTGGGGGGTCTAGACCCTTAGTGAAATTTCGATGAAAATTTGAAAAAATAGATTTCCTTCAAAATTGGTATAATCGAAGAGGGTTCGATGTTGAATTATAATCTGCAATTCCCAATCGATTCCGTCAGTCGAGAGGAAAAATAAATGATTTCGAAATTTCACATTTTGGAAATTTCCCATTTGACAGGTGAAAATCTAAACGGTAGGAGATATCGATGAGATAAAGTCTTAGTCATGTTCAGCGACCTCAAAAACCTATGTTTGCATACCAAACTTGGCCGGCAACTCTGGTGTTTTCGAAACTATTTCAATTTGAAACTTTCGCGTTCTTCGTTTACGAGTTTTGTTTGAAGGGCTCTACAAGGAAGAATTGATGAGTGGGCGATTTTATTATTGCTTCTTATCATTCACACTAACGAGCTCAAGAACTTCACATCGAAAAACTACGCTCGGGTACCCCTGAATTCTTTAAAATAAGCCAAATATAGCGTTTTTGGGGGGTCTAGACCCTTAGTAAAATTTCGATGAAAATTTTAAAGGATAGATTTCCTTCAAAATTGGTATAATCGAAGAGGGTTCGATGTTAAATTATAATCTGCAATTCTCAATCGATTCCGTCAGTCGAGAGGGAAAATAAATGATTTCGAAATTTCACATTTTGGAAATTTCCCATTTGACAGGTGAAAATCTAAACGGTAGGAGATATCGATGAGATAATGTCTTAGTCATGTTCAGCGACCTCGAAAACCTATGTTTGCATACCAAACTTGGCCGGTAACTCTGGTATTTTCGAAACTATTCCAATTTGAAACTTTCGCGTTTTTCGTTTACGAGTTTTGTTTGAAGGGCTCTACAAGTAGGAATTGATGAGTGGGCGATTTTATTATTGCTTCTTATCATTCACACTAACGAGCTCAAGAACTTCACATCGAAAAACTACGCTCGGGTACCCCTGAATTCTTTAAAATAAGCCAAATATGGCGTTTTTGGGGGGTCTAGACCCTTAGTAAAATTTCGATGAAAATTTGAAAAAATAGATTTCCTTCAAAATTGGTATAATCGAAGAGGGTTCGATGTTGAATTATAATCTGCAATTCCCAATCGATTCCGTCAGTCGAGAGGGAAAATAAATGATTTCGAAATTCCACATTTTGGAAATTTCCCATTTGACAGGTGAAAATCTAAACGGTAGGAGATATCGATGAGATAATGTCTTAGTCATGTTCAGCGACCTCGAAAACCTATGTTTGCATACCAAACTTGGCCGGTAACTCTGGTATTTTCGAAACTATTTCAATTTGAAACTTTCGCGTTTTTCGTTAACGAGTTTTGTTTGAAGGGCTCTACTAGGAAGAATTGATGAGTGGGCGATTTTATTATTGCTTCTTATCATTCACACTTACGAGCTCAAGAACTTCACATCGAAAAACTACGCTCGGGTACCCCTGAATTCTTTAAAATAAGCCAAATATAGCGTTTTTGGGGGGTCTAGACCCTTAGTAAAATTTCGATGAAAATTTGAAAGAATAGATTTCCTTCAAAATTGGTATAATCGAAGAGGGTTCGATGTTGAATTATAATCTGCAATTCTCAATCGATTCCGTCAGTCGAGAGGGAAAATAAATGATTTCGAAATTTCACATTTTGGAAATTTCCCATTTGACAGGTGAAAATCTAAACGGTAGGAGATATCGATGAGGTAATGTCTTAGTCATGTTCAGCGGCCTCGAAAACCTATGTTTGCATACCAAACTTGGCTGGTAACTCTGGTATTTTCGAAACTATTTCAATTTGAAACTTTCGCGTTTTTCGTTTACGAGTTTTGTTTGAAGGGCTCTACAAGGAAGAATTGATGAGTGGGCGATTTTATTATTGCTTCTTATCATTCACACTAAATAGCTCAAGAACTTCACATCGAAAAACTACGCTCGGGTACCCCTGAATTCTTTAAAATAAGCCAAATATAGCGTTTTTGGGGGGTCTAGACCTTTAGTAAAATTTCGATGAAAATTTGAAAAAATAGATTTCCTTCAAAATTGGTATAATCGAAGAGGGTTCGATGTTGAATTATAATCTGCAATTCCCAATCGATTCCGTCAGTCGAGAGGGAAAATAAATGATTTCGAAATTTCACATTTTGGAAATTTCCCATTTGACAGGTGAAAATCTAAACGGTAGGAGAAATCGATGAGATGATGTCTTAGTCATGTTCAGCGACCTCGAAAACCTATGTTTGCATACCAAACTTGGCCGGTAACTCTGGTATTTTCGAAACTATTTCAATTTGAAACTTTCGCGTTTTTCGTTTACGAGTTTTGTTTGAAGGGCTCTACAAGGAAGAATTGATGAGTGGGCGATTTTATTATTGCTTCTTATCATTCACACTAAATAGCTCAAGAACTTCACATCGAAAAACTACGCTCGGGTACCCCTGAATTCTTTAAAATAAGCCAAATATAGCGTTTTTGGGGGGTCTAGACCCTTAGTAAAATTTCGATGAAAATTTGAAAGAATAGATTTCCTTCAAAATTGGTATAATCGAAGAGGGTTCGATGTTGAATTATAATCTGCAATTCTCAATCGATTCCGTCAGTCGAGAGGGAAAATAAATGATTTCGAAATTTCACATTTTGGAAATTTCCCATTTGACAGGTGAAAATCTAAACGGTGGGAGATATCGATGAGATAATTTCTTAGTCATGTTCAGCGACCTCGAAAACCTATGTTTGCATACCAAACTTGGCCGGTAACTCTGGTATTTTCGAAACTATTTCAATTTGAAACTTTCGCGTTTTTGTTTACGAGTTTTGTTTGAAGGGCTCTACAAGGAAGAATTGATGAGTGGGCGATTTTATTATTGCTTCTTATCATTCACACTAACGAGCTCAAGAACTTCACATCGAAAAACTACGCTCGGGTACCCCTGAATTCTTTAAAATAAGCCAAATATAGCGTTTTTGGGGGGTCTAGACCCTTAGTAAAATTTCGATGAAAATTTGAAAAAATACATTTCCTTCAAAATTGGTATAATCGAAGAGGATTCGATGTTGAATTATAATCTGCAATTCCCAATCGATTCCGTCAGTCGAGAGGGAAAATAAATGATTTCGAAATTTCACATTTTGGAAATTTCCCATTTGAAAGGTGAAAATCTAAACGGTAGGAGATATCGATGAGATAATGTCTTAGTCATGTTCAGCGACCTCGAAAACCTATGTTGGCATACCAAACTTGGCCGGTAACTCTGGTATTTTCGAAACTATTTCAATTTGAAACTTTCGCGTTTTTCGTTTACGAGTTTTGTTTGAAGGGCTCTACAAGGAAGAATTGATGAGTGGGCGATTTTATTATTGCTTCTTATCATTCACACTAACGAGCTCAAGAACTTCACATCGAAAAACTACGCTCGGGTACCCCTGAATTCTTTAAAATGAGCCAAATATAGCGTTTTTGGGGGGTCTAGACCCTTAGTAAAATTTCGATGAAAATTTGAAAAAATAGATTTCCTTCAAAATTGGTATCATCGAAGAGGGTTCGATGTTGAATTATAATCTGCAATTCTCAATCGATTCCGTCAGTCGAGAGGAAAAATAAATGATTTCGAAATTTCACATTTTGGAAATTTCCCATTTGACAGGTGAAAATCTAAACGGTAGGAGATATCGATGAGATAATGCCTTAGTCATGTTCAGCGACCTCGAAAACCTATATTTGCATACCAAACTTGGCCGGTTACTCTGGTATTTTCGAAACTATTTCAATTTGAAACTTTCGCGTTTTTCGTTTACGAGTTTTGTTTGAAGGGCTCTACAAGGAAGAATTGATGAGTGGGCGATTTTATTATTGCTTCTTATCATTCACACTAACGAGCTCAAGAACTTCACATCGAAAAACTACGCTCGGGTACCCCTGAATTCTTTAAAATAAGCCAAATATAGCGTTTTTGGGGGGTCTAGACCCTTAGTAAAATTTCGATGAAAATTTGAAGATATAGATTTCCTTCAAAATTGGTATAATCGAAGAGGGTTCGATGTTGAATTATAATCTGCAATTCCCAATCGATTCCGTCAGTCGAGAGGAAAAATAAATGATTTCGAAATTTCACATTTTGGAAATTTCCCATTTGACAGGTGAAAATCTAAACGGTAGGAGATATCGATGAGATAATGTCTTAGTCATGTTCAGCGACCTCGAAAACCTATGTTTGCTTACCAAACTTGGCCGGTAACTCTGGTATTTCCGAAACTATTTCAATTTGAAACTTTCGCGTTTTTCGTTTACGAGTTTTGTTTGAAGGGCTCTACAGGGAAGAATTGATGAGTGGGCGATTTTATTATTGCTTCTTATCATTCACACTAACGAGCTCAAGAATTCCACATCGAAAAACTACGCTCGGGTACCCCTGAATTCTTTAAAATAAGCCAAATATAGCGTTTTTGGGGGGTCTAGACCCTTAGTAAAATTTCGATGAATATTTGAAAAAATAGATTTCCTTCAAAATTGGTATAATCGAAGAGGGTTCGATGTTGAATTATAATCTGCAATTCCCAATCGATTCCGTCAGTCGAGAGGGAAAATAAATGATTTCGAAATTTCACATTTTGGAAATTTCCCATTTGACAGGTGAAAATCTAAACGGTAGGAGATATCGATGAGATTATGTCTTAGTCATGTTCAGCGACCTCGAAAACCTATGTTTGCATACCAAACTTGGCCGGTAACTCTGGTATTTTCGAAACTATTTCAATTTGAAACTTTCGCGTTTTTCGTTTACGACTTTTGTTTGAAGGGCTCTACAAGGAAGAATTGATGAGTAGGCGATTTTATTATTGCTTCTTATCATTCACACTAACGAACTCAAGAACTTCACATCGAAAAACAACGCTCGGGTACCCCTGAATTCTTTAAAATAAGCCAAATATAGCATTTTTGGGGGGTCTAGACCCTTAGTAAAATTTCGATGAAAATTTGAAAAAATAGATTTCCTTCAAAATTGGTATAATCGCAGAGGGTTCGATGTTGAATTATAATCTGCAATTCTCAATCGATTTCGTCAGTCGAGAGGGAAAATAAATGATTTCGAAATTTCACATTTTGGAAATTTCCCATTTGACAGGTGAAAATCTAAACGGTAGGAGATATCGATGAGATAATGTCTTAGTCATGTTCAGCGACCTCGAAGACCTATGTTTGCATACAAAACTTGGCCGGTAACTCTGGTATTTTCGAAACTATTTCAATTTGAAACTTTCGCGTTTTTCGTTTACGAGTTTTGTTTGAAGGGCTCTAGAAGGAAGAATTGATGAGTGGGCGATTTTATTATTGCTTCTTATCATTCACACTAACGAGCTCAAGAACTTCACATCGAAAAACTACGCTCGAGTACCCCTGAATTCTTTAAAATAAGCCAAATATAGCGTTTTTGGGGGGTCTAGACCCTTAGTAAAATTTCGATGAAAATTTGAAAAAATAGATTTCCTTCAAAATTGGTATAATCGAAGAGGGTTCGATGTTGAATTATAATCTGCAATTCCCAATCGATTCCGTCAGTCGAGAGGAAAAATAAATGATTTCGAAATTTCACATTTTGGAAATTTCCCATTTGACAGGTGAAAATCTAAACGGTAGGAGATATCGATGAGATAAAGTCTTAGTCATGTTCAGCGACCTCAAAAACCTATGTTTGCATACCAAACTTGGCCGGTAACTCTGGTGTTTTCGAAACTATTTCAATTTGAAACTTTCGCGTTCTTCGTTTACGAGTTTTGTTTGAAGGGCTCTACAAGGAAGAATTGATGAGTGGGCGATTTTATTATTGCTTCTTATCATTCACACTAAATAGCTCAAGAACTTCACATCGAAAAACTACGCTCGGGTACCCCTGAATTCTTTAAAATAAGCCAAATATAGCGTTTTTGGGGGGTCTAGACCCTTAGTAAAATTTCGATGAAAATTTGAAAAAATAGATTTCCTTCAAAATTGGTATAATCGAAGAGGGTTCGATGTTGAATTATAATCTGCAATTCCCAATCGATTCCGTCAGTCGAGAGGGAAAATAAATGATTTCGAAATTTCACATTTTGGAAATTTCCCATTTGACAGGTGAAAATCTAAACGGTAGGAGATATCGATGAGATAATGTCTTAGTCATGTTCAGCGACCTCGAAAACCCATGTTTGCATACCAAACTTGGCCGGTAACTCTGGTATTTTCGAAACTATTTCAATTTGAATCTTTCGCGTTTTTCGTTTACGAGTTTTGTTTGAAGGGCTCTACAAGGAAGAATTGATGAGTGGGCGATTTTATTATTGCTTCTTATCATTCATACTAACGAGCTCAAGAACTTCACATCGAAAAACTACGCTCGGGTACCCCTGAATTCTTTAAAATAAGCCAAATATAGCGTTTTTGGGGGGTCTAGACCCTTAGTAAAATTTCGATGAAAATTTGAAAAAATAGATTGCCCTCAAAATTGGTATAATCGAAGAGGGTTCGATGATGAATTATAATCTTCAATTCCCAATCGATTCCGTCAGTCGAGAGGGAAAATAAATGATTTCGAAATTTCACATTTTGGAAATTTCCCATTTGACAGGTGAAAATCTAAACGGTAGGAGATATCGATGAGATAATGTCTAAGTCATGTTCAGCGACCTCGAAAACCTATGTTTGCATACCAAACTCGGCCGGTAACTCTGGTATTTTCGAAACTATTTCAATTTGAAACTTTCGCGTTTTTCGTTTACGACTTTTGTTTGAAGGGCTCTACAAGGAAGAATTGATGAGTGGGCGATTTTATTATTGCTTCTTATCATTCACACTTACGAGCTCAAGAACTTCACATCGAAAAACTACGCTCGGGTACCCCTGAATTCTTTAAAATAAGCCAAATATAGCGTTTTTGGGGGGTCTAGACCCTTAGTAAAATTTCGATGAAAATTTGAAAAAAAAGATTTCCTTCAAAATTGGTATAATCGAAGAGGGTTCGATGTTGAATTATAATCTGCAATTCCCAATTGATTCCGTCAGTCGAGAGGAAAAATAAATGATTTCGAAATTTCACATTTTGGAAATTTCCCATTTGACAGGTGAAAATCTAAACGGTAGGAGATATCGATGAGATAATTTCTAAGTCATGTTCAGCGACCTCGAAAACCTATGTTTGCATACCAAACTTGGCCGGTAACTCTGGTATTTTCGAAACTATTTCAATTTGAAACTTTCGCGTTTTTCGTTTACGAGTTTAGTTTGAAGGGCTCTACAAGGAAGAATTGATGAATGGGCGATTTTATTATTGCTTCTTATCATTCACACTAACGAGCTCAAGAACTTCACATCGAAAAACTACGCTCGGGTACCCCTGAATTCTTTAAAATAAGCCAAATATAGCGTTTTTGGGGGGTCTAGACCCTTAGTAAAATTTCGATGAAAATTTGAAAGAATAGATTTCCTTCAAAATTGGTATAATCGAAGAGGGTTCGATGTTGAATTATAATCTGCAATTCTCAATCGATTCCGTCAGTCGAGAGGGAAAATAAATGATTTCGAAATTTCACATTTTGGAAATTTCCCATTTGACGGGTGAAAATCTAAACGGTAGGAGAAATCGATGAGATGATGTCTTAGTCATGTTCAGCGACCTCGAAAACCTATGTTTGCATACCAAACTTGGCCGGTAACTCTGGTATTTTCGAAACTATTTCAATTTGAAACTTTCGCGTTTTTCGTTTACGAGTTTTGTTTGAAGGGCTCTACAAGGAAGAATTGATGAGTGGGCGATTTTATTATTGCTTCTTATCATTCACACTAAATAGCTCAAGAACTTCACATCGAAAAACTACGCTCGGGTACCCCTGAATTCTTTAAAATAAGCCAAATATAGCGTTTTTGGGGGGTCTAGACCCTTAGTAAAATTTCGATGAAAATTTGAAAGGATAGATTTCCTTCAAAATTGGTATAATCGAAGAGGGTTCGATGTTGAATTATAATCTGCAATTCTCAATCGATTCCGTCAGTCGAGAGGGAAAATAAATGATTTCGAAATTTCACATTTTGGAAATTTCCCATTTGACAGGTGAAAATCTAAACGGTGGGAGATATCGATGAGATAATTTCTTAGTCATGTTCAGCGACCTCGAAAACCTATGTTTGCATACCAAACTTGGCCGGTAGCTCTGGTATTTTCGAAACTATTTCAATTTGAAACTTTCGCGTTTTTGTTTACGAGTTTTGTTTGAAGGGCTCTACAAGGAAGAATTGATGAGTGGGCGATTTTATTATTGCTTCTTATCATTCACACTAACGAGCTCAAGAACTTCACATCGAAAAACTACGCTCGGGTACCCCTGAATTCTTTAAAATAAGCCAAATATAGCGTTTTTGGGGGGTCTAGACCCTTAGTAAAATTTCGATGAAAATTTGAAAAAATACATTTCCTTCAAAATTGGTATAATCGAAGAGGATTCGATGTTGAATTATAATCTGCAATTCCCAATCGATTCCGTCAGTCGAGAGGGAAAATAAATGATTTCGAAATTTCACATTTTGGAAATTTCCCATTTGAAAGGTGAAAATCTAAACGGTAGGAGATATCGATGAGATAATGTCTTAGTCATGTTCAGCGACCTCGAAAACCTATGTTTGCATACCAAACTTGGCCGGTAACTCTGGTATTTTCGAAACTATTTCAATTTGAAACTTTCGCGTTTTTCGTTTACGAGTTTTGTTTGAAGGGCTCTACAAGGAAGAATTGATGAGTGGGCGATTTCATTATTGCTTCTTATCATTCACACTAACGAGCTCAAGAACTTCACATCGAAAAACTACGCTCGGGTACCCCTGAATTCTTTAAAACAAGCCAAATATAGCGTTTTTGGGGGGTCTAGACCCTTAGTAAAATTTCGATGAAAATTTGAAAATATAGATTTCCTTCAAAATTGGTATAATCGAAGAGGGTTCGATGTTGAATTATAATCTGCAATTTCCAATCGATTCCGTCAGTCGAGAGGAAAAATAAATGATTTCGAAATTTCACATTTTGGAAATTTCCCATTTGACAGGTGAAAATCTAAACGGTAGGAGATATCGATGAGATAATGTCTTAGTCATGTTCAGCGACCTCGAAAACCTATGTTTGCTTACCAATCTTGGCCGGTAACTCTGGTATTTCCGAAACTATTTCAATTTGAAACTTTCGCGTTTTTCGTTTACGAGTTTTGTTTGAAGGGCTCTACAAGGAAGAATTGATGAGTGGGCGATTTTATTATTGCTTCTTATCATTCACACTAACGAGCTCAAGAACTCCACATCGAAAAACTACGCTCGGGTACCCCTGAATTCTTTAAAATAAGCCAAATATAGCGTTTTTGGGGGGTCTAGACCCTTAGTAAAATTTCGATGAATATTTGAAAAAATAGATTTCCTTCAAAATTGGTATAATCGAAGAGGGTTCGATGTTGAATTATAATCTGCAATTCCCAATCGATTCCGTCAGTCGAGAGGGAAAATAAATGATTTCGAAATTTCACATTTAGGAAATTTCCCATTTGACAGGTGAAAATCTAAACGGTAGGAGATATCGATGAGATTATGTCTTAGTCATGTTCAGCGACCTCGAAAACCTATGTTTGCATACCAAACTCGGCCGGTAACTCTGGTATTTTCGAAACTATTTCAATTTGAAACTTTCGCGTTTTTCGTTTACGACTTTTGTTTGAAGGGCTCTACAAGGAAGAATTGATGAGTGGGCGATTTTATTATTGCTTCTTATCATTCACACTAACGAACTCAAGAACTTCACATCGAAAAACTACGCTCGGGTACCCCTGAATTCTTTAAAATAAGCCAAATATAGCGTTTTTGGGGGGTCTAGACCCTTAGTAAAATTTCGATGAAAATTTGAAAGAATAGATTTCCTTCAAAATTGGTATAATCGAAGAGGGTTCGATGTTGAATTATAATCTGCAATTCTCAATCGATTTCGTCAGTCGAGAGGGAAAATAAATGATTTCGAAATTTCACATTTTGGAAATTTCCCATTTGACAGGTGAAAATCTAAACGGTAGGAGATATCGATGAGATAATGTCTTAGTCATGTTCAGCGACCTCGAAAACCTATGTTTGCATACAAAACTTGGCCGGTAACTCTGGTATTTTCGAAACTATTTCAATTTGAAACTTTCGCGTTTTTCGTTTACGAGTTTTGTTTGAAGGGCTCTAGAAGGAAGAATTGATGAGTGGGCGATTTTATTATTGCTTCTTATCATTCACACTAACGAGCTCAAGAACTTCACATCGAAAAACTACGCTCGAGTACCCCTGAATTCTTTAAAATAAGCCAAATATAGCGTTTTTGGGGGGTCTAGACCCTTAGTAAAATTTCGATGAAAATTTGAAAAAATAGATTTCCTTCAAAATTGGTATATTCGAAGAGGGTTCGATGTTGAATTATAATCTGCAATTTCCAATCGATTCCGTCAGTCGAGAGGAAAAATAAATGATTTCGAAATTTCACATTTTGGAAATTTCCCATTTGACAGGTGAAAATCTAAACGGTAGGAGATATCGATGAGATAAAGTCTTAGTCATGTTCAGCGACCTCAAAAACCTATGTTTGCATACCAAACTTGGCCGGTAACTCTGGTGTTTTCGAAACTATTTCAATTTGAAACTTTCGCGTTCTTCGTTTACGAGTTTTGTTTGAAGGGCTCTACAAGGAAGAATTGATGAGTGGGCGATTTTATTATTGCTTCTTATCATTCACACTAACTAGCTTTTACCCTTAAGCTTACCCTTACCCTTACCCTTACCCTTACCCTTACCCTTACCCTTACCCTTACCCTTACCCTTACCCTTACCCTTACCCTTACCCTTACCCTTACCTTTACCCTTACCCTTACCCTTACCCTTACCCTTGCTTTTACCCTTAAGCTTACCCTTACCCTTACCCTTACTCTTACCCTTACCCTTACCCTTACCCTTACCCTTGCTTTTACCCTTAAGCTTACCCTTACCCTTACCTTTACCCTTACCCTTACCCTTACCCTTACCCTTACCCTTACCCTTACCCTTACCCTTACCCTTACCCTTACCCTTCTTTTACCCTTAGGCTTACCCTTACCTTTAGCCTTACCCTTACCCTTACCCTTACCCTTACCCTTACCCTTACCCTTACCCTTGCTTTTACCCTTAAGCTTACCCTTACCCTTACCCTTACCCTTACCCTTACCCTTACCCTTACCCTTACCCTTACCCTTGCTTTTACCCTTAAGCTTACCCTTACCTTTACCCTTACCCTTACACTTACCCTTGCTTTTACCCTTAGGCTTACCCTTACCCTTACCCTTACCCTTACCCTTAAGCTTACCCTTACCCTTACCCTTACCCTTACCCTTACCCTTACCCTTACCCTTACCCTTACCCTTACCCTTACCCTTGCTTTTACCCTTAAGCTTACCCTTACCCTTACCCTTACCCTTACCCTTACACTTACCCTTACCCTTACCCTTACCCTTACCCTTGCTTTGACCCTTAGGCTTACCCTTACCTTTACCCTTACCCTTACCCTTACCCTTACCCTTACCCTTACCCTTACCCTTACCCTTACCCTTACCCTTACCCTTACCCTTACCCTTGCTTTTACCCTTAAGCTTACCCTTACCCTTACCCTTACCCTTACCCTTACCCTTACCCTTGCTTTTACCCTTAAGCTTACCCTTACCCTTACCCTTACCCTTACCCTTACCCTTGCTTTTACCCTTAGGCTTACCCTTACCCTTACCCTCACCCTTACCCTTGCTTTTACCCTTAAGCTCACCCTTACCCTTACCCTTACCCTTACCCTTGCCCTTACCCTTACCCTTACCCTTACTCTTACCCTTACCCTTACCCTTACCCTTACCCTTGCTTTTACCCTTAGGCTTAACCTTACCTTTACCCTTACCCTTACCCTTACCCTTACCCTTACCCTTACCCTTACCCTTACCCTTACCCTTACCCTTACCCTTGCTTTTACCCTTAAGCTTACCCTTACCCTTACCCTTACCCTTACCCTTACCCTTACCCTTACCCTTGCTTTTACCCTTAAGCTTAACCTTACCCTTACCCTTACCCTTACCCTCACCCTTACCCTTACCCTTACCCTTGCTTATACCCTTAAGCTTACCCTTACCCTTACCCTTACCCTTACCCTTACCCTTACCCTTACCCTTACCTTTACCCTTACCCTTACCCTTACCCTTACCCTTGCTTTTACCCTTAGGCTTACCCTTACCTTTACCCTTACCCTTACCCTTACCCTTACCCTTACCCTTACCCTTACCCTTACCCTTACCCTTGCTTTTACCCTTAAGCTTACCCTTACCCTTACCCTTACCCTTACCCTTACCCTAACCCTTACCCTTGCTTTTACCCTTAAGCTTACCCTTACCCTTACCCTTACCCTTACCCTTACCCTTACCCTTACCCTTACCCTTACCCTTGCTTTTACCCTTAAGCTTACCCTTACCCTTACCCTTACCCTTACCCTTACCCTTACCCTTACCCTTACCCTTATCCTTACCCTTGCTTTTACCCTTAAGCTTACCCTTACCCTTACCCTTACCCTTACCCTTACCCTTACCCTTACCCTTACCCTTGCTTTTACCCTTAAGCTTACCCTTACCCTTACCCTTACTCTTACCCTTACCCTTACCCTTACCCTTACCCTTACCCTTACCCTTACCCTTACCCTTACCCTTACCCTTACCCTTGCTTTTACCCTTAAGCTTACCCTAACCCTTACCCTTACCCTTACCCTTACCCTTACCCTTACCCTTACCCTTACCCTTACCCTTACCCTTACCCTTACCCTTACCCTTACCCTTACCCTTACCCTTACCCTTACCCTTACCCTTACCCTTACCCTTACCCTCACCCTTACCCTTACCCTTACCCTTACCCTTACCCTTGCTTTTACCCTTAAGCTTACCCTTACCCTTACCCTTACCCTTACCCTTACCCTTACCCTTACCCTTACCCTTACCCTTACCCTTACCCTTGCTTTTACCCTTAAGCTTACCCTTACCCTTACCCTTACCCTTACCCTTACCCTTACCCTTACCCTTACCCTTACCCTTACCCTTACCTTTACCCTTACCCTTACCCTTGCTTTTACCCTTAGGCTTACCCTTACCTTTACCCTTACCCTTACCCTTACCCTTACCCTTGCTTTTACCCTTAAGCTTACCCTTACCCTTACCCTTACCCTTAAGCTCACCCTTACCCTTACCCTTACCCTTACCCTTACCCTTACCCTTACCCTTACCCTTACCCTTACCCTTACCCTTACCCTTACCCTTGCTTTTACCCTTAAGCTTACCCTTACCCTTACCCTTACCCTTACCCTTACCCTTGCTTTTACCCTTAAGCTTACCCTTACCCTTACCCTTACCCTTAAGCTTACCCTTACCCTTACTCTTACCCTTACCCTTACCCTTACCCTTACCCTTACCCTTACCCTTACCCTTACCCTTACCCTTACCCTTACCCTTGCTTTTACCCTTAAGCTTACCCTTACCCTTACCCTTACCCTTACCCTTAAGCTTACCCTTACTCTTACCCTTACCCTTACCCTTACCCTTAACCTTACCCTTGCTTTTACCCTTAAGCTTACCCTTACCCTTACCCTTACCCTTACCCTTAAGCTTACCCTTACCCTTACCCTTACCCTTACCCTTACCCTTGCTTTTACCCTTAAGCTTACCCTTACCCTTACCCTTACCCTTACCCTTAAGCTTACCCTTACCCTTACCCTTACCCTTACCCTTACCCTTACCCTTACCCTTACCCTTACCCTAACCCTTGCTTTTACCCTTAAGCTTACCCTTACCCGTACCCTTACCCTTACCCTTGCTTTTACCCTTAAGCTTACCCTTACCCTTACCCTTACCCTTAAGCTTACCCTTACCCTTACCCTTACCCTTACCCTTACCCTTACCCTTACCCTTACCCTTACCCTTACCCTTGCTTTTACCCTTAAGCTTACCCTTACCCTCACCCTTACCCTTATCCTTACCCTTACCCTTACCCTTACCCTTGCTTTTACCCTTAGGCTTACCCTTACCTTTACCCTTACCCTTACCCTTACCCTTACCCTTGCTTTTACCCTTAAGCTTACCCTTACCCTTACCCTTACCCTTACCCTTACCCTTACCCTTGCTTTTACCCTTAAGCTTACCCTTACCCTTACCCTTACCCTTACCCTTACCCTTGCTTTTACCCTTAGGCTTACCCTTACCCTTACCCTTACCCTTACCCTTGCTTTTACCCTTAAGCTTACCCTTACCCTTACCCTTACCCTTACCCTTACCCTTACCCTTACCCTTACCCTTACCCTCACCCTTACCCTTACCCTTACTCTTACCCTTACCCTTACCCTTACCCTTGCTTTTACCCTTAGGCTTACCCTTACCTTTACCCTTACCCTTACCCTTACCCTTACCCTTACCCTTGCTTTTACCCTTAAGCTTACCCTTACCCTTACCCTTACCCTTACCCTTACCCTTACCCTTACCCTTACCCTTACCCTTACCCTTGCTTTTACCCTTAAGCTTACCCTTACTTTTACCCTTACCCTTACCCTTACCCTTACCCTTACCCTTACCCTTACCCTTACCCTTACCCTTACCCTCACCCTTGCTTTTACCCTTAAGCTTACCCTTACCCTTACACTTACCCTTACCCTTACCCTTACCCTTGCTTTTACCCTTAAGCTTACCCTTACCCTTACCCTTACCCTTACTCTTACCCTTACCCTTACCCTTACCCTTACCCTTGCTTTTACCCTTAGGCTTACCCTTACCCTTACCCTTACCCTTACCCTTACCCTTACCCTTACCCTTACCCTTGCTTTTACCCTTAAGCTTACCCTTACCCTTACCCTTACCCTTACCCTTACCCTTACCCTTATCCTTACCCTTACCCTTACCCTTGCTTTTACCCTTAAGCTCACCCTTACCCTTACCCTTACCCTTACCCTTACTCTTACCCTTACCCTTGCTTTTACCCTTAAGCTTACCCTTACCCTTACCCTTACCCTTACCCTTACCCTTACCCTTACCCTTACCCTTACCCTTACCCTTACCCTTACCCTTGCTTTTACCCTTAAGCTTACCCTTACCATTACCCTTACCCTTACCCTTACCCTTACCCTTGCTTTTACCCTTAAGCTTACCCTTACCCTTACCCTTACCCTTACCCTTAAGCTTACCCTTACCCTTACCCTTACCCTTACCCTTACCCTTACCCTTACCCTTGCTTTTACCCTTAAGCTTACCCTTACCCTTACCCTTACCCTTACCCTTACCCTTACCCTTACCCTTACCCTTACCCTTACCCTTGCTTTTACCCTTAGGCTTACCCTTACCTTTACCCTTACCATTACCCTTACCCTTACCCTTACCCTTACCCTTACCCTTGCTTTTACCCTTAAGCTTACCCTTACCCTTACCCTTACCCTTACCCTTACCCTTACCCTTACCCTTACCCTTACCCTTACCCTTACCCTTGCCCTTACCCTTACCCTTACCCTTGCTTTTACCCTTAAGCTTACCCTTACCCTTACCCTTACCCTTACCCTTACCCTTACCCTTACCCTTACCCTTACCCTTACCCTTGCTTTTACCCTTAAGCTTACCCTTACCCTTACTCTTACCCCTACCCTTACCCTTACCCTTACCCTTACCCTTACCCTTACCCTTACCCTTACCCTTACCCTTACCCTTGCTTTTACCCTTAGGCTTACCCTCACCTTTACCCTTACCCTTACCCTTACCCTTACCCTTACCCTGACCCTTACCCTTGCTTTTACCCTTAAGCTTACCCTTACCCTTACCCTTACCCTTACCCTTAGCCTTACCCTTACCCTTGCTTTTACCCTTAAGCTTACCCTTACCCTTACCCTTACCCTTACCCTTACCCTTGCTTTTACCCTTAGGCTTACCCTTACCCTTACCCTTACCCTTACCCTTAAGCTTACCCTTACTCTTACCCTTACCCTTACCCTTACCCTTACCCTTACCCTTACCCTTACCCTTACCTTTACCCTTACCCTTACCCTTGCTTTTACCCTTAAGCTTACCCTTACCCTTACCCTTACCCTTACCCTTACCCTTACCCTTACCCTTACCCTTACCCTTACCCTTACCCTTACCCTTACCCTTACCCTTACCCTTACCCTTACCCTTACCCTTACCCTTACCCTTACCCTTACCCTTACCCTTACCCTTACCCTTACCCTTACTTAGGGTAAGGGTAAGGGTAAGCTTAAGGGTAAAAGCAAGGGTAAGGGTAAGGGTAAGCGTAAGGGTAAGGGTAAGGGTAAGGGTAAGGGTAAGCTTAAGGGTAAGGGTAAGGGTAAGGGTAAGGGTAAGCTTAAGGGTAAAAGCAAGGGTAAGGGTAAGGGTAAGGGTAAGGGTAAGGGTAAGCTTAAGGGTAAGGGTAAGGGTAAGGGTAAGTGTAAGGGTAAGCTTAAGGGTAAAAGCAAGGGTAATGTTAAGGGTAAGGGTAAGGGTAAGGGTAAGGGTAAGGGTAAGGGTAAGCTTAAGGGTAAGGGTAAGGGTAAGGGTAAGCTTAAGGGTAAAAGCAAGGGTAAGGGTAAGGGTAAGGGTAAGGGTAAGGGTAAGCTTAAGGGTAAAAGCAAGGGTAAGGGTAAGGGTAAGGGTAAGGGTAAGGGTAAGGGTAAGGGTAAGGGTAAGGGTAAGGGTAAGGGTAAGGGTAAGGGTAAGGGTAAGGGTAAGGGTAAGGGTAAGGGTAAGCTTAAGGGTAAGGGTAAGGGTAAGGGTAAGCTTAAGGGTAAAAGCAAGGGTAAGGGTAAGGGTAAGGGTAAGGGTAAGGGTAAGGGTAAAGGTAAGGGTAAGCCTAAGGGTAAAAGCAAGGGTAAGGGTAAGGGTAAGGGTAAGGGTAAGGGTAAGGGTAAGGGTAAGGGTAGGGGTAAGGGTAAGGGTAAGGGTAAGGGTAAGCTTAAGGGTAAAAGCAAGGGTAAGGGTAAGGGTAAGGGTAAGGGTAAGGGTAAGGGTAAGGGTAAGGGTAAGGGTAAGGGTAAGGGTAAGGGTAAGGGTAAGGGTAAGGGTAAGGGTAAGGGTAAGGGTAAGGGTAAGGGAAAGCTTAAGGGTAAAAGCAAGGGTAAGGGTAAGGGTAAGGGTAAGGGTAAGGGTAAGGGTAAGGGTAAGGGTAAGGGTAAGCTTAAGGGTAAAAGCAAGGGTAAGGGTAAGGGTAAGGGTAAGGTTTAGGGTAAGGGTAAAGGTAAGGGTAAGCCTAAGGGTAAAAGCAGGGGTAAGGGTAAGGGTAAGGGTGAGGGTAAGGGTAAGGGTAAGGGTAAGGGTAAGGGTAAGGGTAAGAGTAAGGGTAAGGGTAAGGGTAAGCTTAAGGGTAAAAGCAAGGGTAAGGGTAAGGGTAAGGGTAAGGGTAAGCCTAAGGGTAAAAGCAAGGGCAAGGCTAAGGTTAAGGGTAAGGGTAAGGGTAAGCTTAAGGGTAAAAGCAAGGGTAAGGGTAAGGGTAAGGGTAAGGGTAAGGGTAAGGGTAAGCTTAAGGGTAAAAGCAAGGGTAAGGGTAAGGGTGAGGGTAAGTGTAAGGGTAAGGGTAAGGGTAAAGGTAAGGGTAAGCCTAAGAGTAAAAGCAAGGGTAAGGGTAAGGGTAAGGGTAAGGGTAAGGGTAAGGGTAAGGGTAAGGGTAAGGGTAAGGGTAATCTTAAGGGTAAAAGCAAGGGTAAGGATAAGGGTAAGGGTAAGGGTAAGGGTAAGGGTAAGGGTAAGGGTAAGGGTAAGCTTAAGGGTAAAAGCAAGGGTAAGGGTAAGGGTAAGGGTAAGGGTAAGGGTAAGGGTAAGGGTAAGGGTAAGGGTAAGGGTAAGGGTAAGGGTAAGGGTAAGGGTAAGGGTAAGCTTAAGGGTAAAAGCAATGGTAAGGGTTAGGGTAAGGGTTAGGGTAAGGGTAAGGGTAAGGGTAAGGGTAAGGGTAAGGGTAAGCTTAAGGGTAAAAGCAAGGGTAAGGGTAAGGGTAAGGGTAAGGGTAAGGGTAAGGGTAAGGGTAAGGGTAAAGGTAAGGGTAAGGGTAAAGGTAAGGGTAAGCCTAAGGGTAAAAGCAAGGGTAAGGGTAAGGGTAAGGATAAGGGTAAGGGTAAGGGTAAGGGTAAGGGTAAGGGTAAGCTTAAGGGTATAAGCAAGGGTAAGGGTAAGGGTAAGGGTGAGGGTAAGGGTAAGGGTAAGGGTAAGGGTAAGCTTAAGGGTAAAAGCAAGTGTAAGGGTAAGGGTAAGGGTAAGGGTAAGGGTAAGGGTAAGGGTAAGGGTAAGGGTAAGCTTAAGGGTAAAAGCAAGGGTAAGGGTAAGGGTAAGGGTAAGGGTAAGGGTAAGGGTAAGGGTAAGGGTAAGGGTAAGGGTAAGGGTAAGGGTAAGGGTAAGGGTAAGGGTAAGGGTAAGGGTAAGGGTAAGGGTAAGGGTAAGGGTAAGGGTAAGGGTAAAGGTAAGGTTAAGCCTAAGGGTAAAAGCAAGGGTAAGGGTAAGGGTAAGGGTAAGGGTAAGGGTAAGGGTAAGGGTAAGGGAAAGCTTAAGGGTAAAAGCAAGGGTAAGGGTAAGGGTAAGGGTAAGGGTAAGCCTAAGGGTAAAAGCAAGGGTAAGGGTAAGGGTAAGGGTAAGTGTAAGCTTAAGGGTAAAAGCAAGGGTAAGGGTAAGGGTAAGGGTAAGGGTAAGGGTAAGGGTAAGGGTAAGGGTAAGCTTAAGGGTAAAAGCAAGGGTAAGGGTAAGGGTAAGGGTAAGGGTAAGGGTAAGGGTAAGGGTAAGGGTAAGGGTAAAGGTAAGGGTAAGCCTAAGGGTCAAAGCAAGGGTAAGGGTAAGGGTAAGGGTAAGGGTAAGGGTAAGGGTAAGGGTAAGGGTAAGGGTAAGCTTAAGGGTAAAAGCAAGGGTAAGGGTAAGGGTAAGGGTAAGGGTAAGGGTAAGGGTAAGGGTAAGGGTAAGGGTAAGGGTAAGGGTGAGCTTAAGGGTAAGGGTAAGGGTAAGGGTAAGGGTAAGCCTAAGGGTAAAAGCAAGGGTAAGTGTAAGGGTAAGGGTAAGGGTAAGGGTAAGCTTACCCTTACCCTTACCCTTACCCTTACCCTTACCCTTGCTTTTACCCTTAAGCTTACCCTTACCCTTACCCTTACCCTAACCCTTATCCTTACCCTTGCTTTTACCCTTAAGCTTACCCTTACCCTTACCCTTACCCTTACCCAAACCCTTACCCTTACCCTTACCCTTGCTTTTACTCTTAGGCTTACCCTTACCTTTACCCTTACCCTTACCCTTACCCTCACCCTTACCCTTACCCTTGCTTTTACCCTTAAGCTTACCCTTACCCTTACCCTTACCCTTACCCTTACCCTTGCTTTTACCCTTAAGCTTACCCTTACCCTTACCCTTAACCTTACCCTTACCCTTGCTTTTACCCTTAGGCTTACCCTTACCCTTACCCTTACCCTTACCCTTGCTTTTACCCTCAAGCTTACCCTTACCCTTACCCTTACTCTTACCCTTACCCTTACCCTTACCCTTACCCTTACCCTTACCCTAACCCTTACCCTTACCCTTGCTTTTACCCTTAGGCTTACCCTTACCTTTACCCTTACCCTAACCCTTACCCTTACCCTTACCCTTACCCTTACCCTTACCCTTGCTTTTACTTTTAAGCTTACCCTTACCCTTACCCTTACCCTTACCCTTACCCTTACCCTTACCCTTACCCTTACCCTTACCCTTGCTTTTACCCTTAAGCTTACCCTTACCCTTACCCTTACCCTTACCCTTACCCTTACCCTTACCCTTGCTTTTACCCTTAAGCTTACCCTTACCCTTACCCTTACCCTTACCCTTACCCTTACCCTTACCCTTACCCTTACCCTTACCCTTACCCTTACCCTTACCCTTACCCTTGCTTTTACCCTTAGATTTACCCTTACCTTTACCCTTACCCTTACCCTTACCCTTACCCTTACCCTTGCTTTTACCCTTAAGCTTACCCTTACCCTTACCCTTACCCTTAAGCTTACCCTTACCCTTACCCTTACCCTTACCCTTACCCTTACCCTTACCCTTACCCTTACACTTACCCTTACCCTTGCTTTTACCCTTAAGCTTACCCTTACCCTTACCCTTACACTTACCCTTACCCTTGCTTTTACCCTTAAGCTTACCCTTACCCTTACCCTTACCCTTAAGCTTACCCTTACCCTTACCCTTACCCTTACCCTTACCCTTACCCTTACCCTTACCCTTACCCTTACCCTTACCCTTGCTTTTACCCTTAAGCTTACCCTTACCCTTACCCTTACCCTTACCCTTAAGCTTACCCTTACCCTTACCCTTACCCTTACCCTTACCCTTAACCTTACCCTTGCTTTTACCCTTAAGCTTACCCTTACCCTTACCCTTACCCTTAAGCTTACCCTTACCCTTACCCTTACCCTTACCCTTACCCTTGCTTTTACCCTTAAGCTTACCCTTACCCTTACCCTTACCCTTACCCTTAAGCTTACCCTTACCCTTACCCTTACCCTTACCCTTACCCTTACCCTTACCCTTACCCTTGCTTTTACCCTTAAGCTTACCCTTACCCTTAACCTAAGTAAGGGTAAGGGTAAGGGTAAGGGTAAGGGTAAGGGTAAGGGTAAGGGTAAGGGAAAGGGTAAGGGTAAGGGTAAGGGTAAGGGTAAGCTTAAGGGTAAAAGCAAGGGTAAGGGTAAGGGTAAGGGTAAGGGTAAGGGTAAGGGTAAGGGTAAGGGTAAGGGTAAGGGTAAGGGTAAGGGTAAGGGTAAGGGTAAGCTTAAGGGTAAGGGTAAGGGTAAGGGTAAGGGTAAGCCTAAGGGTAAAAGCAAGGGTAAGGGTAAGGGTAAGGGTAAGGGTAAGGGTAAGCTTAAGGGTAAAAGCAAGGGTAAGGGTAAGGCTAAGGGTAAGGGTAAGGGTGAGGGTAAGGGTAAGCTTAAGGGTAAAAGCAAGGGTAAGGGTAAGGGTAAGGGTAAGGGAAAAGGTGAGGGTAAGCCTAAGGGTAAAAGCAAGGGTAAGGGTAAGGGTAAGGGTAAGGGTAAGGGTAAGGGTAAGGGTAAGGGTAGGGGTAAGAGTAAGGGTAAGGGTAAGCTTAAGGGTGAAAGCAAGGGTAAGGGTAAGGGTAAGGGTAAGGGTAAGGGTAAGGGTAAGCTTAAGGGTAAAAGCAAGGGTAAGGGAAAGGGTAAGGGTAAGGGTAAGGGTAAGGGTAAGGGTAAGGGTAAGGGTAAGGGTAAGGGTAAGGGTAAGGGTAAGGGTAAGGGTAAGGGTAAGGGTAAGGGTAAGCTTAAGGGTAAAAGCAAGGGTAAGGTTAAGGGTAAGGGTAAGGGTAAGGGTAAGGGTAAGGGTAAGGGTAAGGGTAATGGTAAGGGTAAAGGTAAGGGTAAGCCGAAGGGTAAAAGCAAGGGTAAGTGTAAGGGTAAGGGTAAGGGTAAGGGTAAGGGTAAGGGTAAGGGTAAGGGTAAGGGTAAGGGTAAGCTTAAGGGTAAAAGCAAGGGTAAGGGTAAGGGTAAGGGTAAGGGTAAGGGTAAGCTTAAGGGTAAAAGCAAGGGTAAGGGTAAGGGTAAGGGTAAGGGTAAGGGTAAGGGTAAGGGTAAGCTTAAGGGTAAGGGTAAGGGTAAGAGTAAGGGTAAGCTTAAGGGTAAAAGCAAGGGTAAGGGTAAGAGTAAGGGTAAGGGTAAGGGTAAGGGTAAGGGTAAGGGTAAGGGTAAAAGCAAGGGTAAGGGTAAGGGTAAGGGTAAGGGTAAGGGTAAGGGTAAGGGTAAGGGTAAGGGTAAGGGTAAGCTTAAGGGTAAAAGCAAGGGTAAGGGTAAGGGTAAGGGTAAGGGTAAGGGTAAGGGTAAGGGTAAGGGTAAGGGTAAGGGTAAGGGTAAGGGTAAAGGAAAGGGTAAGCCTAAGGGTAAAAGCAAGGGTAAGGGTAAGGGTAAGGGTAAGGGTAAGAGTAAGGGTAAGGGTAAGGGTAAGGGTAAGCTTACCCTTACCCTTACCCTTACCCTTGCTTTTACCCTTAGGCTTACCCTTACCTTTACCCTTACCCTTACCCTTACCCTTACCCTTACCCTTACCCTTACCCTTACCCTTACCCTTACCCTTACCCTTACCCTTGCTTTTACCCTTAAGCTTACCCTTACCCTTACCCTTACCCTTACCCTCACCCTTACCCTTACCCTTACCCTTACCCTTGCTTTTACCCTTACCCTTACCCTTACCCTTACCCTTACCCTTACCCTTACTCTTACCCTTACCCTTGCTTTTACCCTTAAGCTTACCCTTACTCTTACCCTTACCCTTACCCTTAAGCTTACCCTTACCCTTACCCTTACCCTTACCCTTACCCTTACCCTTACCCTTGCTTTTACCCTTAAGCTTACCCTTACCCTTACCCTTACCCTTACCCTTACCCTTGCTTTTACCCTTAAGCTTACCCTTACCCTTACCCTTACCCTTACCCTTAAGCTTACCCTTACCCTTACCCTTACCCTTACCCTTACCCTTACCCTTACCCTTGCTTTTACCCTTAAGCTTACCCTTACCCTTACCCTTACCCTTACCCTTACCCTTACCCTTACCCTTACCCTTACCCTTACCCTTGCCCTTACCCTTACCCTTACCCTTGCTTTTACCCTTAGGCTTACCCTTACCTTTACCC
The DNA here is from genome assembly GCA_958510865.1 of Myrrha octodecimguttata. Classification (NCBI taxonomy): domain Eukaryota; kingdom Metazoa; phylum Arthropoda; class Insecta; order Coleoptera; family Coccinellidae; genus Myrrha; species Myrrha octodecimguttata. The sequence goes on along the minus strand of CAUEHS010000233.1, from coordinate 242,049 downwards.
TTACCATTACCCTTACCCTTACCCTTACCCTTACCCTTACCCTTACCCTTAACCTTACCCTTGCTTTTACCCTTAAGCTTACCCTTACCCTTACCCTTACCCTTACCCTTACCCTTACCCTTACCCTTACCCTTACCCTTACCCTTACCCTTACCCTTTCCCTTACCCTTGCTTTTACCCTTAAGCTTACCCTTACCCTTACCCTTACCCTTACCCTTACCCTTACCCTTGCTTTCACCCTTAAGCTTACCCTTACCCTTACTCTTACCCCTACCCTTACCCTTACCCTTACCCTTACCCTTACCCTTACCCTTACCCTTACCCTTGCTTTTACCCTTAGGCTTACCCTCACCTTTACCCTTACCCTTACCCTTACCCTTACCCTTGCTTTTACCCTTAAGCTTACCCTTACCCTCACCCTTACCCTTACCCTTAGCCTTACCCTTACCCTTGCTTTTACCCTTAAGCTTACCCTTACCCTTACCCTTACCCTTACCCTTACCCTTACTTTTACCCTTAGGCTTACCCTTACCCTTACCATTACCCTTACCCTTAAGCTTACCCTTACCCTTACCCTTACCCTTACCCTTACCCTTACCCTTACCCTTACCCTTACCCTTACCCTTACCCTTACCCTTACCCTTACCCTTGCTTTTACCCTTAAGCTTACCCTTACCCTTACCCTTACCCTTACCCTTACCCTTACCCTTACCCTTACCCTTACCCTTACCCTTACCCTTACCCTTACCCTTACTTAGGTTAAGGGTAAGGGTAAGCTTAAGGGTAAAAGCAAGGGTAAGGGTAAGGGTAAGGGTAAGGGTAAGGGTAAGGGTAAGGGTAAGGGTAAGGGTAAGGGTAAGCTTAAGGGTAAAAGCAAGGGTAAGGGTAAGGGTAAGGGTAAGGGTAAGGGTAAGGGTAAGGGTAAGGGTAAGGGTAAGGGTAAGGGTAAGGGTAAGGGTAAGGGTAAGCTTAAGGGTAAGGGTAAGGGTAAGGGTAAGGGTAAGCCTAAGGGTAAAAGCAAGGGTAAGGGTAAGGGTAAGGGTAAGGGTAAGGGTAAGCTTAAGGGTAAAAGCAAGGGTAAGGGTAAGGCTAAGGGTAAGGGTAAGGGTGAGGGTAAGGGTAAGCTTAAGGGTAAAAGCAAGGGTAAGGGTAAGGGTAAGGGTAAGGGTAAAGGTGAGGGTAAGCCTAAGGGTAAAAGCAAGGGTAAGGGTAAGGGTAAGGGTAAGGGTAAGGGTAAGGGTAAGGGTAAGGGTAGGGGTAAGAGTAAGGGTAAGGGTAAGCTTAAGGGTGAAAGCAAGGGTGAGGGTAAGGGTAAGGGTAAGGGTAAGGGTAAGGGTAAGCTTAAGGGTAAAAGCAAGGGTAAGGGAAAGGGTAAGGGTAAGGGTAAGGGTAAGGGTAAGGGTAAGGGTAAGGGTAAGGGTAAGGGTAAGGGTAAGGGTAAGGGTAAGGGTAAGGGTAAGGGTAAGCTTAAGGGTAAAAGCAAGGGTAAGGGTAAGGGTAAGGGTAAGGGTAAGGGTAAGGGTAAGGGTAAGGGTAATGGTAAGGGTAAAGGTAAGGGTAAGCCTAAGGGTAAAAGCAAGGGTAAGGGTAAGGGTAAGGGCAAGGGTAAGGGTAAGGGTAAGGGTAAGGGTAAGGGTAAGGGTAAGGGTAAGGGTAAGGGTAAGGGTAAGGGTAAGGGTAAGCTTAAGGGTAAAAGCAAGGGTAAGGGTAAGGGTAAGGGTAAGGGTAAGGGTAAGGGTAAGGGTAAGCTTAAGGGTAAGGGTAAGGGTAAGGGTAAGGGTAAGCTTAAGGGTAAAAGCAAGGGTAAGGGTAAGGGTAAGGGTAAGGGTAAGGGTAAGCTTAAGGGTAAAAGCAAGGGTAAGGGTAAGGGTAAGGGTAAGGGTAAGGGTAAGGGTAAGGGTAAGGGTAAGGGTAAGGGTAAGGGTAAGCTTAAGGGTAAGGGTAAGGGTAAGAGTAAGGGTAAGCTTAAGGGTAAAAGCAAGGGTAAGGGTAAGAGTAAGGGTAAGGGTAAGGGTAAGGGTAAGGGTAAGGGTAAGGGTAAAAGCAAGGGTAAGGGTAAGGGTAAGGGTAAGGGTAAGGGTAAGGGTAAGGGTAAGGGTAAGGGTAAGCTTAAGGGTAAAAGCAAGGGTAAGGGTAAGGGTAAGGGTAAGGGTAAGGGTAAGGGTAAGGGTAAGGGTAAGGGTAAGGGTAAAGGTAAGGGTAAGCCTAAGGGTAAAAGCAAGGGTAAGGGTAAGGGTAAGGGTAAGGGTAAGAGTAAGGGTAAGGGTAAGGGTAAGGGTAAGCTTAAGGGTAAAAGCAAGGGTAAGGGTAAGGGTAAGGGTAAGGGTAAGCCTAAGGGTAAAAGCAAGGGTAAGGGTAAGGGTAAGGGTAAGGGTAAGGGTAAGCTTAAGGGTAAAAGCAAGGGTAAGGGTAAGGGTAAGGGTAAGGGTAAGGGTAAGGGTAAGGGTAAGCTTAAGGGTAAAAGCAAGGGTGAGGGTAAGGGTAAGGGTAAGGGTAAGGGTAAGGGTAAGGGTAAGGGTAAGGGTAAGGGTAAGGGTAAGGGTAAGGGTAAGCTTAAGGGTAAAAGCAAGGGTAAGGGTAAGGGTAAGGGTAAGGGTAATGGTTAGGGTAAGGGTAAGGGTAAGGGTAAGCTTAAGGGTAAAAGCAAGGGTAAGGGTTAGGGTAAGGGTAAGGGTAAGGGTAAAGGTAAGGGTAAGCCTAAGGGTAAAAGCAAGGGTAAGGGTAAGGGTAAGGGTAAGGGTAAGGGTAAGGGTAAGGGTAAGGGTAAGGGTAAGGGTAAGGGTAAGGGTAAGGGTAAGGGTAAGGGTAAGGGAAAGGGTAAGGGTAAGGGTAAGGGTAAGCTTAAGGGTAAAAGCAAGGGTAAGGGTAAGGGTAAGGGTAAGGGTAAGCCTAAGGGTAAAAGCAAGGTCAAGGGTAAGGGTAAGGGTAAGGGTAAGGGTAAGGGTAAGGGTAAGCTTAAGGGTAAAAGCAAGGGTAAGGGTAAGGGTAAGGGTAAGGGTAAGGGTAAGGGTAAGGGTAAGCTTAAGGGTAAAAGCAAGGGTAAGGGTAAGGGTAAGGGTAAGGGTAAGGGTAAGGGTAAGGGTAAGGGTAAGGGTAAGGGTAAAGGTAAGGGTAAGCCTAAGGGTAAAAGCAAGGGTAAGGGTAAGGGTAAGGGTAAGGGTAAGGGTAAGGGTAAGGGTAAGGGTAAGCTTAAGGGTAAAAGCAAGGGTAAGGGTAAGGGTAAGGGTAAGGGTAAGGGTAAGGGTAAGGGTAAGGGTAAGGGTAAGGGTAAGGGTAAGGGTAAGGGTAAGCTTAAGGGTAAGGGTAAGGGTAAGGGTAAGGGTAAGCTTAAGGGTAAGAACAAGGGTAAGGGTAAGGGTAAGGGTAAGGGTAAGCTTAAGGGTAAAAGCAAGGGTAAGGGTAAGGGTAAGGGTAAGGGTAAGGGTAAGGGTAAGGGTAAGGGTAAGGGTAAGGGTAAGGGTAAGCTTAAGGGTAAGGGTAAGGGTAAGGGGAAGGGTAAGCTTAAGGGTAAAAGCAAGGGTAAGGGTAAGGGTTAGGGTAAGGGTAAGGGTAAGCTTAAGGGTAAGGGTAAGGGTAAGGGTCAGGGTGAGCTTAAGGGTAAAAGCAAGGGTAAGGTTAAGGGTAAGGGTAAGGGTAAGGGTAAGGGTAAGGGTAAGGGTAAGCTTAAGGGTAAGGGTAAGGGTAAGGGTAAGGGTAAGCTTAAGGGTAAAAGCAAGGGTAAGGGTAAGGGTAAGGGTAAGGGTAAGGGTAAGGGTAAGGGTAAGGGTAAGGGTAAGGGTAAGGGTAAGCTTAAGGGTAAGGGTAAGGGTAAGGGTAAGCTTAAGGGTAAAAGCAAGGGTGAGGGTAAGGGTAAGGGTAAGGGTAAGGGTAAGCTTAAGGGTTAAAGCAAGGGTTTGGGTAAGGGTAAGGGTAAGGGTAAGGGTAAGTGTAAGGGTAAGGGTAAGGGTAAGGGTAAGCTTAAGGGTAAGGGTAAGGGTAAGGGTAAGCTTAAGGGTAAAAGCAAGGGTAAGGGTAAGGGTAAGGGTAAGGGTAAGGGTAAAGGTAAGGGTAAGCCTAAGGGTAAAAGCAAGGGTAAGGGTAAGGGTAAGGGTAAGGGTAAGGGTAAGGGTAAGGGTAAGGGTAAGCTTAAGGGTAAAAGCAAGGGTAAGGGTAAGGGTAAGGGTAAGGGTAAGGGTAAGGGTAAGGGTAAGGGTAAGCTTAAGGGTAAAAGCAAGGGTAAGGGTAAGGGTAAGGGTAAGGGTAAGGGTAAGGGTAGGGGTAAGGGTAAGGGTAAGGGTAAGGGTAAGGGTAAGGGTAAGGGTAAGCTTAAGGGTAAAAGCAAGGGTAAGGGTAAGGGTAAGGGTAAGGGTAAGGGTTAGGGTAAGGGTAAAGGTAAGGGTAAGCCTAAGGGTAAAAGCAAGGGTAAGGGTAAGGGTAAGGGTAAGGGTAAGGGTAAGGGTAAGGGTAAGGGTAAGGGTAAGGGTAAGGGTAAGGGTAAGAGTAAGGGTAAGGGTAAGGGTAAGCTTAAGGGTAAAAGCAAGGGTAAGGGTAAGGGTAAGGGTAAGGGTAAGCCTAAGGGTAAAAGCAAGGGTAAGGGTAAGGTTAAGGGTAAGGGTAAGGGTAAGCTTAAGGGTAAAAGCAAGGGTAAGGGTAAGGGTAAGGGTAAGGGTAAGGGTAAGCTTAAGGGTAAAAGCAAGGGTAAGGGTAAGGGTGAGGGTAAGGGTAAGGGTAAGGGTAAGGGTAAAGGTAAGGGTAAGCCTAAGAGTAAAAGCAAGGGTAAGGGTAAGGGTAAGGGTAAGGGTAAGGGTAAGGGTAAGGGTAAGGGTAAGGGTAAGGGTAAGGGTAAGGGTAAGGGTAAGCTTAAGGGTAAAAGCAAGGGTAAGGATAAGGGTAAGGGTAAGGGTAAGGGTAAGGGTAAGGGTAAGGGTAAGGGTAAGGGTAAGCTTAAGGGTAAAAGCAAGGGTAAGGGTAAGGGTAAGGGTAAGGGTAAGGGTAAGAGAAAGGGTAAGGGTAAGGGTAAGGGTAAGCTTAAGGGTAAAAGCAAGGGTAAGGGTTAGGGTAAGGGTAAGGGTAAGGGTAAGGGTAAGGGTAAGCTTAAGGGTAAAAGCAAGGGTAACGGTAAGGGTAAGGGTAAGGGTAAGGGTAAGGGTAAAGGTAAGGGTAAGCCTAAGGGTAAAAGCAAGGGTAAGGGTAAGGGTAAGGGTAAGGGTAAGGGTAAGGGTAAGGGTAAGGGTAAGGGTAAGGGTAAGCTTAAGGGTATAAGCAAGGGTAAGGGTAAGGGTAAGGGTAAGGGTAAGGGTAAGGGTAAGGGTAAGGGTGAGGGTAAGGGTAAGGGTAAGGGTAAGGGTAAGGGTAAGGGTAAGGGTAAGGGTAAGGGTAAGGGTAAGGGTAAGCTTAAGGGTAAAAGCAAGGGTAAGGGTAAGGGTAAGGGTAAGGGTAAGGGTAAGGGTAAGGGTAAGGGTAAGGGTAAGGGTAAGGGTAAGGGTAAGGGTAAAGGTAAGGTTAAGCCTAAGGGTAAAAGCAAGGGTAAGGGTAAGGGTAAGGGTAAGGGTAAGGGTAAGGGTAAGGGTAAGGGTAAGGGTAAGGGTAAGGGTAAGGGTAAGGGTAAGGGTAAGGTTAAGGGTAAGGGTAAGGGTAAGGGTAAGGGTAAGCTTAAGGGTAAAAGCAAGGGTAAGGGTAAGGGTAAGGGTAAGGGTAAGCCTAAGGGTAAAAGCAAGGGTAAGGGTAAGGGTAAGGGTAAGGGTAAGGGTAAGCTTAAGGGTAAAAGCAAGGGTAAGGGTAAGGGTAAGGGTAAGGGTAAGGGTAAGGGTAAGGGTAAGGGTAAGGGTAAGCTTAAGGGTAAAAGCAAGGGTAAGGGTAAGGGTAAGCTTAAGGGTAAAAGCAAGGGTAAGGGTAAGGGTAAGGGTAAGGGTAAGGGTAAGGGTAAGGGTAAGCTTAAGGGTAAAAGCAAGGGTGAGGGTAAGGGTAAGGGTAAGGGTAAGCTTAAGGGTAAAAGCAAGGGTAAGGGTAAGGGTAAGGGTAAGGGTAATGGTAAGGGTAAGGGTAAGGGTAAGGGTAAGCTTAAGGGTAAAAGCAAGGGTAAGGGTTAGGGTAAGGGTAAGGGTAAGGGTAAAGGTAAGGGTAAGCCTAAGGGTAAAAGCAAGGGTAAGGGTAAGGGTAAGGGTAAGGGTAAGGGTAAGGGTAAGGGTAAGGGTAAGGGTAAGGGTAAGGGTAAGGGTAAGGGTAAGGGTAAGGGAAAGGGTAAGGGTAAGGGTAAGGGTAAGCTTAAGGGTAAAAGCAAGGGTAAGGGTAAGGGTAAGGGTAAGGGTAAGCCTAAGGGTAAAAGCAAGGGTAAGGGTAAGGGTAAGGGTAAGGGTAAGGGTAAGGGTAAGGGTAAGGGTAAGGGTAAGCTTAAGGGTAAAAGCAAGGGTAAGGGTAAGGGTAAGGGTAAGGGTAAGGGTAAGGGTAAGGGTAAGCTTAAGGGTAAAAGCAAGGGTAAGGGTAAGGGTAAGGGTAAGGGTAAGGGTAAGGGTAAGGGTAAGGGTAAGGGTAAAGGTAAGGGTAAGCCTAAGGGTAAAAGCAAGGGTAAGGGTAAGGGTAAGGGTAAGGGTAAGGGTAAGGGTAAGGGTAAGGGTAAGCTTAAGGGTAAAAGCAAGGGTAAGGGTAAGGGTAAGGGTAAGGGTAAGGGTAAGGGTAAGGGTAAGGGTAAGGGTAAGGGTAAGGGTAAGGGTAAGGGTAAGGGTAAGGGTAAGCTTAAGGGTAAGGGTAAGGGTAAGGGTAAGGGTAAGCTTAAGGGTAAGAACAAGGGTAAGGGTAAGGGTAAGGGTAAGGGTAAGCTTAAGGGTAAAAGCAAGGGTAAGGGTAAGGGTAAGGGTAAGGGTAAGGGTAAGGGTAAGGGTAAGGGTAAGGGTAAGGGTAAGCTTAAGGGTAAGGGTAAGCTTAAGGGTAAAAGCAAGGGTAAGGGTAAGGGTAAGGGTAAGGGTAAGGGTAAGGGTAAGGGTAAGCTTAAGGGTAAAAGCAAGGGTAAGGGTAAGGGTAAGGGTAAGGGTAAGGGTAAGGGTAAGGGTAAGGGTAAGGGTAAAGGTAAGGGTAAGCCTAAGGGTAAAAGCAAGGGTAAGGGTAAGGGTAAGGGTAAGGGTAAGGGTAAGGGTAAGGGTAAGGGTAAGCTTAAGGGTAAAAGCAAGGGTAAGGGTAAGGGTAAGGGTAAGGGTAAGGGTAAGGGTAAGGGTAAGGGTAAGGGTAAGGGTAAGGGTAAGGGTAAGGGTAAGGGTAAGGGTAAGCTTAAGGGTAAGGGTAAGGGTAAGGGTAAGGGTAAGCTTAAGGGTAAGAACAAGGGTAAGGGTAAGGGTAAGGGTAAGGGTAAGCTTAAGGGTAAAAGCAAGGGTAAGGGTAAGGGTAAGGGTAAGGGTAAGGGTAAGGGTAAGGGTAAGGGTAAGGGTAAGGGTAAGCTTAAGGGTAAGGGTAAGGGTAAGGGTAAGGGTAAGCTTAAGGGTAAAAGCAAGGGTAAGGGTAAGGGTTAGGGTAAGGGTAAGGGTAAGCTTAAGGGTAAGGGTAAGGGTAAGGGTCAGGGTGAGCTTGAGGGTAAAAGCAAGGGTAAGGTTAAGGGTAAGGGTAAGGGTAAGGGTAAGGGTAAGGGTAAGGGTAAGCTTAAGGGTAAGGGTAAGGGTAAGGGTAAGGGTAAGCTTAAGGGTAAAAGCAAGGGTAAGGGTAAGGGTAAGGGTAAGGGTAAGGGTAAGGGTAAGGGTAAGGGTAAGGGTAAGGGTAAGGGTAAGGGTAAGCTTAAGGGTAAGGGTAAGGGTAAGGGTAAGCTTAAGGGTAAAAGCAAGGGTGAGGGTAAGGGTAAGGGTAAGGGTAAGGGTAAGCTTAAGGGTTAAAGCAAGGGTAAGGGTAAGGGTAAGGGTAAGGGTAAGTGTAAGGGTAAGGGTAAGGGTAAGGGTAAGCTTAAGGGTAAGGGTAAGGGTAAGGGTAAGCTTAAGGGTAAAAGCAAGGGTAAGGGTAAGGGTAAGGGTAAGGGTAAGGGTAAGGGTAAGGGTAAAGGTAAGGGTAAGCCTAAGGGTAAAAGCAAGGGTAAGGGTAAGGGTAAGGGTAAGGGTAAGGGTAAGGGTAAGGGTAAGCTTAAGGGTAAAAGCAAGGGTAAGGGTAAGGGTAAGGGTAAGGGTAAGGGTAAGGGTAAGGGTAAGGGTAAGGGTAAGCTTAAGGGTAAAAGCAAGGGTAAGGGTAAGGGTAAGGGTAAGGGTAAGGGTAAGGGTAGGGGTAAGGGTAAGGGTAAGGGTAAGGGTAAGGGTAAGGGTAAGGGTAAGCTTAAGGGTAAAAGCAAGGGTAAGGGTAAGGGTAAGGGTAAGGGTAAGGGTAAGGGTAAGGGTAAAGGTAAGGGTAAGCCTAAGGGTAAAAGCAAGGGTAAGGGTAAGGGTAAGGGTAAGGGTAAGGGTAAGGGTAAGGGTAAGGGTAAGGGTAAGGGTAAGGGTAAGGGTAAGGGTAAGGGTAAGAGTAAGGGTAAGGGTAAGGGTAAGCTTAAGGGTAAAAGCAAGGGTAAGGGTAAGGGTAAGGGTAAGGGTAAGCCTAAGGGTAAAAGCAAGGGTAAGGGTAAGGTTAAGGGTAAGGGTAAGGGTAAGCTTAAGGGTAAAAGCAAGGGTAAGGGTAAGGGTAAGGGTAAGGGTAAGGGTAAGCTTAAGGGTAAAAGCAAGGGTAAGGGTAAGGGTGAGGGTAAGGGTAAGGGTAAGGGTAAGGGTAAAGGTAAGGGTAAGCCTAAGAGTAAAAGCAAGGGTAAGGGTAAGGGTAAGGGTAAGGGTAAGGGTAAGGGTAAGGGTAAGGGTAAGGGTAAGGGTAAGGGTAAGCTTAAGGGTAAAAGCAAGGGTAAGGATAAGGGTAAGCGTAAGGGTAAGGGTAAGGGTAAGGGTAAGGGTAAGGGTAAGGGTAAGCTTAAGGGTAAAAGCAAGGGTAAGGGTAAGGGTAAGGGTAAGGGTAAGGGTAAGAGAAAGGGTAAGGGTAAGGGTAAGGGTAAGCTTAAGGGTAAAAGCAAGGGTAAGGGTTAGGGTAAGGGTAAGGGTAAGGGTAAGGGTAAGGGTAAGCTTAAGGGTAAAAGCAAGGGTAAGGGTAAGGGTAAGGGTAAGGGTAAGGGTAAGGGTAAAGGTAAGGGTAAGCCTAAGGGTAAAAGCAAGGGTAAGGGTAAGGGTAAGGGTAAGGGTAAGGGTAAGGGTAAGGGTAAGGGTAAGGGTAAGGGTAAGGGTAAGGGTAAGGGTAAGCTTAAGGGTATAAGCAAGGGTAAGGGTAAGGGTAAGCTTAAGGGTATAAGCAAGGGTAAGGGTAAGGGTAAGGGTGAGGGTAAGGGTAAGGGTAAGGGTAAGGGTAAGGGTAAGGGTAAGGGTAAGGGTAAGGGTAAGGGTAAGGGTAAGCTTAAGGGTAAAAGCAAGGGTAAGGGTAAGGGTAAGGGTAAGGGTAAGGGTAAGGGTAAGGGTAAGGGTAAGGGTAAGGGTAAGGGTAAGGGTAAGGGTAAGGGTAAGGGTAAGGGTAAAGGTAAGGTTAAGCCTAAGGGTAAAAGCAAGGGTAAGGGTAAGGGTAAGGGTAAGGGTAAGGGTAAGGGTAAGGGTAAGGGTAAGGGTAAGGGTAAGGGTAAGGGTAAGGGTAAGGGTAAGGGTAAGGGTAAGGGTAAGCTTAAGGGTAAAAGCAAGGGTAAGGGTAAGGGTAAGGGTAAGCCTAAGGGTAAAAGCAAGGGTAAGGGTAAGGGTAAGGGTAAGGGTAAGGGTAAGCTTAAGGGTAAAAGCAAGGGTAAGGGTAAGGGTAAGGGTAAGGGTAAGGGTAAGGGTAAGGGTAAGGGTAAGGGTAAGCTTAAGGGTAAAAGCAAGGGTAAGGGTAAGGGTAAGGGTAAGGGTAAGGGTAAGGGTAAGGGTAAGGGTAAGGGTAAGGGTAAGGGTGAGGGTAAGGGTAAGGGTAAACTTAAGGGTAAGGGTAAGGGTAAGGGTAAGGGTAAGGGTAAGGGTAAGGGTAGGGGTAAGCTTAAGGGTAAGGGTAAGGGTAAGGGTAAGGGTAAGCCTAAGGGTAAAAGTAAGGGTAAGTGTACGGGTAAGGGTAAGGGTAAGGGTAAGCTTAAGGGTAAAAGCAAGGGTAAGGGTAAGGGTAAGGGTAAGGGTAAGGGTAAGTGTAAGGGTAAGGGTAAGCTCAAGGGTAAAAGCAAGGGTAAGGGTAAGGGTAAGGGTAAGGGTAAGGGTAAGGGTAAGGCTAAAGGTAAGGGTAAGCCTAAGGGTAAAAGCAAGGGTAAGGGTAAGGGTAAGGGTAAGGGTAAGGGTAAGGGTAAGGGTAAGGGTAAGGGTAAGGGTAAAGGTAAGGGTAAGGGTTAGCTTAAGGGTAAAAGCAAGGGTAAGGGTAAGGGTAAGGGTAAGGGTAAGAGTAAGGGTAAGGGTAAGGGTAAGCTTAAGGGTAAAAGCAAGGGTAAGGGTAAGGGTAAGGGTAAGGGTAAGGGTAAGGGTAAGGGTAAGGGTAAGGGTAAGGGTAAGGGTAAGGGTAAGGGTAAGCTTAAGGGTAAAAGCTAGGGTAAGGGTAAGGGTAAGGGTAAGGGTAAGGGTAAGGGTAAGGGTAAGGGTAAGGGTAAGCTTAAGGGTAAAAGCAAGGGTAAGGGTAAGGGTAAGGGTAAGGGTAAGGGTAAGGGTAAGGGTAGGGGTAAGGGTAAGGGTAAGGGTAAGGGTAAGGGTAAGGGTAAGGGTAAGGGTAAGCTTAAGGGTAAAAGCAAGGGTAAGGGTAAGGGTAAGGGTAAGGGTAAGGGTTAGGGTAAGGGTAAAGGTAAGGGTAAGCCTAAGGGTAAAAGCAAGGGTAAGATTAAGGGTAAGGGTAAGGGTAAGGGTAAGGGTAAGGGTAAGGGTAAGGGTAAGGGTAAGGGTAAGAGTAAGGGTAAGGGTAAGGGTAAGCTTAAGGGTAAAAGCAAGGGTAAGGGTAAGGGTAAGGGTAAGGGTAAGCCTAAGGGTAAAAGCAAGGGTAAGGGTAAGGTTAAGGGTAAGGGTAAGGGTAAGCTTAAGGGTAAAAGCAAGGGTAAGGGTAAGGGTAAGGGTAAGGGTAAGGGTAAGCTTAAGGGTAAAAGCAAGGGTAAGGGTAAGGGTGAGGGTAAGGGTAAGGGTAAGGGTAAGGGTAAGGGTAAAGGTAAGGGTAAGCCTAAGAGTAAAAGCAAGGGTAAGGGTAAGGGTAAGGGTAAGGGTAAGGGTAAGGGTAAGGGTAAGGGTAAGGGTAAGGGTAAGCTTAAGGGTAAAAGCAAGGGTAAGGATGAGGGTAAGGGTAAGGGTAAGGGTAAGGGTAAGGGTAAGGGTAAGGGTAAGCTTAAGGGTAAAAGCAAGGGTAAGGGTAAGGGTAAGGGTAAGGGTAAGGGTAAGGGAAATGGTAAGGGTAAGGGTAAGGGTAAGCTTAAGGGTAAAAGCAAGGGTAAGGGTTAGGGTAAGGGTAAGGGTAAGGGTGAGGGTAAGGGTAAGCTCAAGGGTAAAAGCAAGGGTAAGGGTAAGGGTAAGGGTAAGGGTAAGGGTAAGGGTAAGGGTAAGGGTAAAGGTAAGGGTAAGCCTAAGGGTAAAAGCAAGGGTAAGGGTAAGGGTAAGGGTAAGGGTAAGGGTAAGGGTAAGCTTAAGGGTATAAGCAAGGGTAAGGGTAAGGGTAAGCTTAAGGGTATAAGCAAGGGTAAGGGTAAGGGTAAGGGTGAGGGTAAGGGTAAGGGTAAGGGTAAGGGTAAGGGTAAGGGTAAGGGTAAGGGTAAGGGTAAGGGTAAGCTTAAGGGTAAAAGCAAGGGTAAGGGTAAGGGTAAGGGTAAGGGTAAGGGTAAGGGTAAGGGTAAGGGTAAGGGTAAGGTTAAGGGTAAGGGTAAGGGTAAGGGTAAAGGTAAGGTTAAGCCTAAGGGTAAAAGCAAGGGTAAGGGTAAGGGTAAGGGTAAGGGTAAGGGTAAGGGTAAGGGTAAGGGTAAGGGTAAGGGTAAGGGTAAGGGTAAGGGTAAGGGTAAGCTTAAGGGTAAAAGCAAGGGTAAGGGTAAGGGTAAGGGTAAGGGTAAGCCTAAGGGTAAAAGCAAGGGTAAGGGTGAGGGTAAGGGTAAGGGTAAGGGTAAGCTTAAGGGTAAAAGCAAGGGTAAGGGTAAGGGTAAGGGTAAGGGTAAGGGTAAGGGTAAGGGTAAGGGTAAGGGTAAGCTTAAGGGTAAAAGCAAGGGTAAGGGTAAGGGTAAGGGTAAGGGTAAGGGTAAGGGTAAGGGTAAGGGTAAGGGTAAGGGTAAGGGTAAGGGTAAGGGTAAGGGTAAGGGTAAGGGTAAGGGTAAGGGTAAGGGTAAGGGTAAGGGTAAGGGTAAACTTAAGGGTAAGGGTAAGGGTAAGGGTAAGGGTAAGGGTAAGGGTAAGGGTAAGGGTAAGGGTAAGGGTAAGGGTAAGGGTAAGCTTAAGGGTAAGGGTAAGGGTAAGGGTAAGGGTAAGCCTAAGGGTAAAAGTAAGGGTAAGTGTAAGGGTAAGGGTAAGGGTAAGGGTAAGCTTAAGGGTAAAAGCAAGGGTAAGGGTAAGGGTAAGGGTAAGGGTAAGGGTAAGGGTAAGGGTAAGGGTAAGGGTAAGCTTAAGGGTAAAAGCAAGGGTGAGGGTAAGGGTAAGGGTAAGGGTAAGGGTAAGGGTAAGGCTAAAGGTAAGGGTAAGCCTAAGGGTAAAAGCAAGGGTAAAGGTAAGGGTAAGGGTAAGGGTAAGGGTAAGGGTAAGGGTAAGGGTAAGGGTAAGGGTAAAGGTAAGGGTAAGGGTAAGCTTAAGGGTAAAAGCAAGGGTTAGGGTAAGGGTAAGGGTAAGGGTAAGAGTAAGGGTAAGGGTAAGGGTAAGCTTAAGGGTAAAAGCAAGGGTAAGGGTAAGGGTAAGGGTAAGGGTAAGGGTAAGGGTAAGGGTAAGGGTAAGGGTAAGGGTAAGGGTAAGGGTAAGTTTAAGGGTAAAAGCAAGGGTAAGGGTAAGGGTAAGGGTAAGGGTAAGGGTAAGAGTAAGGGTAAGGGTAATGGTTAGGGTAAGGGTAAGGGTAAGGGTAAGCTTAAGGGTAAAAGCAAGGGTAAGGGTAAGGGTAAGGGTAAGGGTAAGGGTAAGGGTAAGGGTAAGGGTAAGGGTAATGGTAAGGGTAAAGGTAAGGGTAAGCCTAAGGGTAAAAGCAAGGGTAAGGGTAAGGGTAAGGGTAAGGGTAAGGGTAAGGTTAAGGGTAAGGGTTAGGGTAAGGGTAAGGGTAAGGGTAAGGGTAAGCTTAAGGGTAAAAGCAAGGGTAAGGGTAAGGGTAAGGGTAAGGGTAAGGGTAAGGGTAAGGGTAAGCTTAAGGGTAAGGGTAAGGGTAAGGGTAAGGGTAAGCTTAAGGGTAAAAGCAAGGGTAAGGGTAAGGGTAAGGGTAAGGGTAAGGGTAAGCTTAAGGGTAAAAGCAAGGGTAAGGGTAAGGGTAAGGGTAAGGGTAAGGGTAAGGGTAAGCTTAAGGGTAAGGGTAAGGGTAAGGGTAAGGGTAAGCTTAAGGGTAAAAGCAAGGGTAAGGGTAAGGGTAAGGGTAAGGGTAAGGTTTAGGGTAAGGGTAAAGGTGAGGGTAAGCCTAAGGGTAAAAGCAAGGGTAAGGGTAAGGGTAAGGGTAAGGGTAAGGGTAAGGGTAAGGGTAAGAGTAAGGGTAAGGGTAAGGGTAAGCTTAAGGGTAAAAGCAAGGGTAAGGGTAAGGGTAAGGGTAAGCCTAAGGGTAAAAGCAAGGGTAAGGGTAAGGTTAAGGGTAAGGGTAAGGGTAAGCTTAAGGGTAAAAGCAAGGGTAAGGGTAAGGGTAAGGGTAAGGGTAAGGGTAAGCTTAAGGGTAAAAGCAAGGGTAAGGGTAAGGGTGAGGGTAAGGGTAAGGGTAAGGGTAAGGGTAAAGGTAAGGGTAAGCCTAAGAGTAAAAGCAAGGGTAAGGGTAAGGGTAAGGGTAAGGGTAAGGGTAAGGGTAAGCTTAAGGGTAAAAGCAAGGGTAAGGATAAGGGTAAGGATAAGGGTAAGGGTAAGGGTAAGGGTAAGGGTAAGGGTAAGGGTAAGGGTAAGGGTAAGCTTAAGGGTAAAAGCAAGGGTAAGGGTGAGGGTAAGGGTAAGGGTAAGGGTAAGGGTAAGGGTAAGGGTAAGGGTAAGGGTAAGGGTAAGCTTAAGGGTAAAAGCAATGGTAAGGGTTCGGGTAAGGGTAAGGGTAAGGGTAAGGGTAAGGGTAAGCTTAAGGGTAAAAGCAAGGGTAAGGGTAAGGGTAAGGGTAAGGGTAAGGGTAAGGGTAAAGGTAAGGGTAAGCCTAAGGGTAAAAGCAAGGGTAAGGGTAAGGGTAAGGGTAAGGGTAAGGGTAAGGGTAAGGGTAAGGGTAAGGGTAAGGGTAAGGGTAAGGGTAAGGGTAAGGGTAAGGGTAAGCTTAAGGGTATAAGCAAGGGTAAGGGTAAGGGTAAGGGTAAGGGTAAGGGTAAGGGTAAGGGTAAGGGTAAGCTTAAGGGTAAAAGCAAGTGTAAGGGTAAGGGTAAGGGTAAGGGTAAGGGTAAGGGTAAGCTTAAGGGTAAAAGCAAGGGTAAGGGTAAGGGTAAGGGTAAGGGTAAGGGTAAGGGTAAGGGTAAGGGTAAGGGTAAGGGTAAGGGTAAGGGTAAGGGTAAGGGTAAAGGTAAGGTTAAGCCTAAGGGTAAAAGCAAGGGTAAGGGTAAGGGTAAGGGTAAGGGTAAGGGTAAGGGTAAGGGTAAGGGTAAGGGTAAGGGTAAGGGTAAGGGTAAGCTTAAGGGTAAAAGCAAGGGTAAGGGTAAGGGTAAGGGTAAGGGTAAGCCTAAGGGTAAAAGCAAGGGTAAGGGTAAGGGTAAGGGTAAGGGTAAGGGTAAGGGTAAGGGTAAGCTTAAGGGTAAAAGCAAGGGTAAGGGTAAGGGTAAGGGTAAGGGTAAGGGTAAGGGTAAGGGTAAGGGTAAGATTAAGGGTAAAAGCAAGGGTAAGGGTAAGGGTAAGGGTAAGGGTAAGGGTAAGGGTAAGGGTAAGGGTAAAGGTAAGGGTAAGCCTAAGGGTCAAAGCAAGGGTAAGGGTAAGGGTAAGGGTAAGGGTAAGGGTAAGGGTAAGGGTAAGGGTAAGGGTAAGCTTAAGGGTAAAAGCAAGGGTAAGGGTAAGGGTAAGGGTAAGGGTAAGGGTAAGGGTAAGGGTAAGGGTAAGGGTAAGCTTAAGGGTAAGGGTAAGGGTAAGGGTAAGGGTAAGCCTAAGGGTAAAAGCAAGGGTAAGTGTAAGGGTAAGGGTAAGGGTAAGGGTAAGCTTACCCTTACCCTTACCCTTACCCTTACCCTTACCCTTGCTTTTACCCTTAAGCTCACCCTTACCCTTACCCTTACCCTTACCCTTACCCTTACCCTTATCCTTATCCTTGCTTTTACCCTTAAGCTTACCCTTACCCTTACCCTTACCCTTACCCAAACCCTTACCCTTACCCTTACCCTTGCTTTTACTCTTAGGCTTACCCTTACCTTTACCCTTACCCTTACCCTTACCCTTACCCTTACCCTCACCCTTACCCTTACCCTTGCTTTTACCCTTAAGCTTACCCTTACCCTTACCCTTACCCTTACCCTTACCCTTGCTTTTACCCTTAAGCTTACCCTTACCCTTACCCTTAACCTTACCCTTACCCTTGCTTTTACCCTTAGGCTTACCCTTACCCTTACCCTTACCCTTACTATTGCTTTTACCCTCAAGCTTACCCTTACCCTTTCGCTTACTCTTACCCTTACCCTTACCCTTACCCTTACCCTTACCCTTACCCTTACCCTTACGCTTGCTTTTACCCTTAGGCTTACCCTTACCTTTACCCTTACCCTAACCCTTACCCTTACCCTTACCCTTACCCTTACCCTTGCTTTTACCCTTAAGCTTACCCTTACCCTTACCCTTACCCTTACCCTTACCCTTACCCTTACCCTTACCATTACCCTTGCTTTTACCCTTAAGCTTACCCTTACCCTTACCCTTACCCTTACCCTTACCCTTACCCTTACCCTTACCCTTACCCTTGCTTTTACCCTTAAGCTTTCCCTTACCCTTACCCTTACCCTTACCCTCACCCTTACCCTTACCCTTGCTTTTACCCTTAAGCTTACCCTTACCCTTACCCTTACCCTTACCCTTACCCTTGCTTTTACCCTTAAGCTTACCCTTACCCTTACCCTTAACCTTACCCTTACCCTTGCTTTTACCCTTAGGCTTACCCTTACCCTTACCCTTACCCTTACTATTGCTTTTACCCTCAAGCTTACCCTTACCCTTTCGCTTACTCTTACCCTTACCCTTACCCTTACCCTTACCCTTACCCTTACCCTTACCCTTACGCTTGCTTTTACCCTTAGGCTTACCCTTACCTTTACCCTTACCCTAACCCTTACCCTTACCCTTACCCTTACCCTTACCCTTGCTTTTACCCTTAAGCTTACCCTTACCCTTACCCTTACCCTTACCCTTACCCTTACCCTTACCCTTGCTTTTACCCTTAAGCTTACCCTTACCCTTACCCTTACCCTTACCCTTACCCTTACCCTTACCCTTACCCTTACCCTTGCTTTTACCCTTAAGCTTTCCCTTACCCTTACCCTTACCCTTACCCTTACCCTTACCCTTACCCTTACCCTTACCCTTACCCTTACCCTTACCCTTACCCTCACCCTTACCCTTACCCTTGCTTTTACCCTTAGGCTTACCCTTACCTTTACCCTTACCCTTACCCTTACCCTTACCCTTACCCTTGCTTTTACCCTTAAGCTTACCCTTACACTTACCCTTACCCTTAAGCTTACCCTTACCCTTACCCTTACCCTTACCCTTACCCTTACCCTTACCCTTACCCTTACCCTTACCCTTACCCTTACCCTTGCTTTTACCCTTAAGCTTACCCTTACCCTTACCCTTACCCTTACCCTTGCTTTTACCCTTAAGCTTACCCTTACCCTTACCCTTACCCTTAAGCTTACCCTTACCCTTACCCTTACCCTTACCCTTACCCTTACCCTTACCCTTACCCTTACCCTTACCCTTACCCTTACCCTTACCCTTACCCTTACCCTTGCTTTTACCCTTAAGCTTACCCTTACCCTTACCCTTACCCTTACCCTTAAGCTTACCCTTACCCTTACCCTTACCCTTACCCTTAACCTTAACCTTACCCTTGCTTTTACCCTTAAGCTTACCCTTACCCTTACCCTTACCCTTAAGCTTACCCTTACCCTTACCCTTACCCTTACCCTTACCCTTGCTTTTACCCTTAAGCTTACCCTTACCCTTACCCTTACCCTTACCCTTAAGCTTACCCTTACCCTTACCCTTGTCCTTACCCTTACCCTTACCCTTACCCTTACCCTTACCCTTGCTTTTACCCTTAAGCTTACCCTTACCCTTAACCTAAGTAAGGGTAAGGGTAAGGGTAAAGGTAAGGGTAAGGGTAAGGGTAAGGGTAAGGGTAAGGGTAAGGGTAAGGGTAAGGGTAAGGGTAAGCTTAAGGGTAAAAGCAAGGGTAAGGGTAAGGGTAAGGGTAAGGGTAAGGGTAAGGGTAAGGGTAAGGGTAAGGGTAAGGGTAAGGGTAAGGGTAAAGGTAAGGGTAAGCTTAAGGGTAAGGGTAAGGGTAAGGGTAAGGGTAAGCCTAAGGGTAAAAGCAAGGGTAAGGGTAAGGGTAAGGGTAAGGGTAAGGGTAAGCTTAAGGGTAAAAGCAAGGGTAAGTGTAAGGCTAAGGGTAAGGGTAAGGGTGAGGGTAAGGGTAAGCTTAAGGGTAAAAGCAAGGGTAAGGGTAAGGGTAAGGGTAAGGGTAAAGGTGAGGGTAAGCCTAAGGGTAAAAGCAAGGGTAAGGGTAAGGGTAATGGTAAGGGTAAGGGTAAGGGTAAGGGTAGGGGTAAAAGTAAGGGTAAGGGTAAGCTTAAGGGTAAAAGCAAGGGTAAGGGTAAGGGTAAGGGTAAGGGTAAGGGTGAGGGTAAGCTTAAGGGTAAAAGCAAGGGTAAGGGTAAGGGTAAGGGTAAGGGTAAGGGTAAGGGTAAGGGTAAGGGTAAGGGTAAGGGTAAGGGTAAGGGTAAGGGTATGGGTAAGGGTAAGGGTAAGGGTAAGGGTAAGGGTAAGGGTAAAGGTAAGGGTAAGGGTAAGCTTAAGGGTAAAAGCAAGGGTAAGGGTAAGGGTAAGGGTAAGGGTAAGGGTAAGGGTAAGGGTAATGGTAAGGGTAAAGGTAAGGGTAAGCCTAAGGGTAAAAGCAAGGGTAAGGGTAAGGGTAAGGGTAAGGGTAAGGGTAAGGGTAAGGGTAAGGGTAAGGGTAAGGGTAAGGGTAAGGGTAAGGGTAAGGGTAAGGGTAAGGGTAAGCTTAAGGGTAAAAGCAAGGGTAAGGGTAAGGGTAAGGGTAAGGGTAAGGGTAAGGGTAAGGGTAAGCTTAAGGGTAAGGGTAAGGGTAAGGGTAAGGGTAAGCTTAAGGGTAAAAGCAAGGGTAAGGGTAAGGGTAAGGGTAAGGGTAAGGGTAAGCTTAAGGGTAAAAGCAAGGGTAAGGGTAAGGGTAAGGGTAAGGGTAAGGGTAAGGGTAAGGGTAAGCTTAAGGGTAAGGGTAAGGGTAAGAGTAAGGGTAAGCTTAAGGGTAAAAGCAAGGGTAAGGGTAAGAGTAAGGGTAAGGGTAAGGTTAAGGGTAAGGGTAAGGGTAAGGGTAAGGGTGAGCTTAAGGGTAAAAGCAAGGGTAAGGGTAAGGGTAAGGGTAGGGTAAGGGTAAGGGTAAGGGTAAGGGTAAGGGTAAGCTTAAGGGTAAAAGCAAGGGTAAGGGTAAGGGTAAGGGTAAGGGTAAGGGTAAGCCTAAGGGTAAAAGCAAGGGTAAGGGTAAGGGTAAGGGTAAGGGTAAGGGTAAGCTTAAGGGTAAAAGCAAGGGTAAGTGTAAGGCTAAGGGTAAGGGTAAGGGTGAGGGTAAGGGTAAGCTTAAGGGTAAAAGCAAGGGTAAGGGTAAGGGTAAGGGTAAGGGTAAAGGTGAGGGTAAGCCTAAGGGTAAAAGCAAGGGTAAGGGTAAGGGTAATGGTAAGGGTAAGGGTAAGGGTAAGGGTAGGGGTAAAAGTAAGGGTAAGGGTAAGCTTAAGGGTAAAAGCAAGGGTAAGGGTAAGGGTAAGGGTAAGGGTAAGGGTAAGGGTAAGCTTAAGGGTAAAAGCAAGGGTAAGGGTAAGGGTAAGGGTAAGGGTAAGGGTAAGGGTAAGGGTAAGGGTAAGGGTAAGGGTAAGGGTAAGGGTAAGGGTATGGGTAAGGGTAAGGGTAAGGGTAAGGGTAAGGGTAAGGGTAAAGGTAAGGGTAATGGTAAGCTTAAGGGTAAAAGCAAGGGTAAGGGTAAGGGTAAGGGTAAGGGTAAGGGTAAGGGTACGGGTAATGGTAAGGGTAAAGGTAAGGGTAAGCCTAAGGGTAAAAGCAAGGGTAAGGGTAAGGGTAAGGGTAAGGGTAAGGGTAAGGGTAAGGGTAAGGGTAAGGGTAAGGGTAAGGGTAAGGGTAAGGGTAAGGGTAAGGGTAAGCTTAAGGGTAAAAGCAAGGGTAAGGGTAAGGGTAAGGGTAAGGGTAAGGGTAAGGGTAAGGGTAAGCTTAAGGGTAAGGGTAAGGGTAAGGGTAAGGGTAAGCTTAAGGGTAAAAGCAAGGGTAAGGGTAAGGGTAAGGGTAAGGGTAAGGGTAAGCTTAAGGGTAAAAGCAAGGGTAAGGGTAAGGGTAAGGGTAAGGGTAAGGGTAAGGGTAAGGGTAAGGGTAAGCTTAAGGGTAAGGGTAAGGGTAAGAGTAAGGGTAAGCTTAAGGGTAAAAGCAAGGGTAAGGGTAAGAGTAAGGGTAAGGGTAAGGTTAAGGGTAAGGGTAAGGGTAAGGGTAAGGGTGAGCTTAAGGGTAAAAGCAAGGGTAAGGGTAAGGGTAAGGGTAGGGTAAGGGTAAGGGTAAGGGTAAGGGTAAGGGTAAGCTTAAGGGTAAAAGCAAGGGTAAGGGTAAGGGTAAGGGTAAGGGTAAGGGTGAGGCTAAGGGTAAGGGTAAGGGTAAGGGTAAGGGTAAAGGTAAGGGTAAGCCTAAGGGTAAAAGCAAGGGTAAGGGTAAGGGTAACGGTAAGGGTAAGAGTAAGGGTAAGGGTAAGGGTAAGGGTAAGCTTAAGGGTAAAAGCAAGGGTAAGGGTAAGGGTAAGGGTAAGGGTAAGCCTAAGGGTAAAAGCAAGGGTAAGGGTAAGGGTAAGGGTAAGGGTAAGGGTAAGCTTAAGGGTAAAAGCAAGGGTAAGGGTAAGGGTAAGGGTAAGGGTAAGGGTAAGGGTAAGGGTAAGCTTAAGGGTAAAAGCAAGGGTGAGGGTAAGGGTAAGGGTAAGGGTAAGGGTAAGGGTAAGGGTAAGGGTAAGGGTAAGGGTAAGGGTAAGCTTAAGGGTAAAAGCAAGGGTAAGGGTAAGGGTAAGGGTAATGGTAAGGGTAAGGGTAAGGGTAAGGGTAAGCTTAAGGGTAAAAGCAAGGGTAAGGGTAAGGGTAAGGGTAAGGGTAAGGGTAAAGGTAAGGGTAAGCCTAAGGGTAAAAGCAAGGGTAAGGGTAAGGGTAAGGGTAAGGGTAAGGGTAAGGGTAAGGGTAAGGGTAAGGGTAAGGGTAAGGGTAAGGGTAAGGGTAAGGGTAAGGGTAAGGGTAAGGGTAAGGGTAAGGGTAAGGGTAAGGGTAAGGGTAAGGGTAAGGGTAAGGGTAAGGGTAAGGGTAAGGGTAAGCTTAAGGGTAAAAGCAAGGGTAAGGGTAAGGGTAAGGGTAAGGGTAAGCCTAAGGGTAAAAGCAAGGGTAAGGGTAAGGGTAAGGGTAAGGGTAAGGGTAAGGGTAAGGGTAAGGGTAAGGGTAAGCTTAAGGGTAAAAGCAAGGGTAAGGGTAAGGGTAAGGGTAAGGGTAAGCTTAAGGGTAAGGGTAAGGGTAAGGGTAAGGTTAAGCTTAAGGGTAAAAGCAAGGGTAAGGTTAAGGGTAAGGGTAAGGGTAAGGGTAAGGGTAAGGGTAAGCTTAAGGGTAAGGGTAAGGGTAAGGGTAAGGGTAAGCTTAAGGGTAAAAGCAAGGGTAAGGGTAAGGGTAAGGGTAAGGGTAAGGGTAAGGGTAAGGGTAAGGGTAAGGGTAAGGGTAAGGGTAAGGGTAAGCTTAAGGGTAAGGGTAAGGGTAAGGGTAAGCTTAAGGGTAAAAGCAAGGGTGAGGGTAAGGGTAAGGGTAAGGGTAAGGGTAAGCTTAAGGGTAAAAGCAAGGGTAAGGGTAAGGGTAAGGGTAAGGGTAAGGGTAAGGGTAAGTGTAAGGGTAAGGGTAAGGGTAAGGGTAAGCTTAAGGGTAAGGGTAAGGGTAAGGGTAAGCTTAAGGGTAAAAGCAAGGGTAAGGGTAAGGGTAAGGGTAAGGGTAAGGGTAAAGGTAAGGGTAAGCCTTAGGGTAAAAGCAAGGGTAAGGGTAAGGGTAAGGGTAAGGGTAAGGGTAAGGGTAAGGGTAAGCTTAAGGGTAAAAGCAAGGGTAAGGGTAAGGGTAAGGGTAAGGGTAAGGGTAAGGGTAAGGGTAAGGGTAAGGGTAAGGGTAAGGGTAAGGGTAAGCTTAAGGGTAAAAGCAAGGGTAAGGGTAAGGGTAAGGGTAAGGGTAAGGGTAAGGGTAAGGGTAAGGGTAAGGGTAAGGGTAAGGGTAAGGGTAAGGGTAAGGGTAAGGGTAAGGGTAAGGGTAAGGGTAAGGGTAAGGGTAAGCTTAAGGGTAAAAGCAAGGGTAAGGGTAAGGGTAAGGGTAAGGGTAAGGGTAAGGGTAAAGGTTAGGGTTAGGGTAAGGGTAAAGGTAAGGGTAAGCCTAAGGGTAAAAGCAAGGGTAAGGGTAAGGGTAAGGGTAAGGGTAAGGGTAAGGGTAAGGGTAAGGGTAAGGGTAAGGGTAAGGGTAAGAGTAAGGGTAAGGGTAAGGGTAAGCTTAAGGGTAAAAGCAAGGGTAAGGGTAAGGGTAAGGGTAAGGGTAAGCCTAAGGGTAAAAGCAAGGGTAAGGGTAAGGTTAAGGGTAAGGGTAAGGGTAAGCTTAAGGGTAAAAGCAAGGGTAAGGGTAAGGGTAAGGGTAAGGGTAAGGGTAAGCTTAAGGGTAAAAGCAAGGGTAAGGGTAAGGGTGAGGGTAAGGGTAAGGGTAAGGGTAAGGGTAAAGGTAAGGGTAAGCCTAAGAGTAAAAGCAAGGGTAAGGGTAAGGGTAAGGGTAAGGGTAAGGGTAAGGGTAAGGGTAAGCTTAAGGGTAAAAGCAAGGGTAAGGATAAGGGTAAGGGTAAGGGTAAGGGTAAGGGTAAGGGTAAGGGTAAGGGTAAGGGTAAGCTTAAGGGTAAAAGCAAGGGTAAGGGTGAGGGTAAGGCTAAGGGTAAGGGTAAGGGAAAGGGTAAGGGTAAGGGTAAGGGTAAGCTTAAGGGTAAAAGCAAGGGTAAGGGTTAGGGTAAGGGTAAGGGTAAGGGTAAGGGTAAGGGTAAGGGTAAGGGTAAGCTTAAGGGTAAAAGCAAGGGTAAGGGTAAGGGTAAGGGTAAGGGTAAGGGTAAGGGTAAGGGTAAGGGTAAAGGTAAGGGTAAGCCTAAGGGTAAAAGCAAGGGTAAGGGTAAGGGTAAGGGTAAGGGTAAGGGTAAGTGTAAGGGTAAGGGTAAGGGTAAGGGTAAGGGTAAGGGTAAGGGTAAGGGTAAGGGTAAGCTTAAGGGTATAAGCAAGGGTAAGGGTAAGGGTAAGGGTGAGGGTAAGGGTAAGGGTAAGGGTAAGGGTAAGCTGAAGGGTAAAAGCAAGGGTAAGGGTAAGGGTAAGGGTAAGGGTAAGGGTAAGGGTAAGGGTAAGGGTAAGCTTAAGGGTAAAAGCAAGGGTAAGGGTAAGGGTAAGGGTAAGGGTAAGGGTAAGGGAAAGGGTAAGGGTAAGGGTAAGGGTAAGGGTAAGGGTAAGGGTAAGGGTAAGGGTAAAGGTAAGGTTAAGCCTAAGGGTAAAAGCAAGGGTAAGGGTAAGGGTAAGGGTAAGGGTAAGGGTAAGGGTAAGGGTAAGGGTAAGGGTAAGGGTAAGGGTAAGGGTAAGGGTAAGGGTAAGGGTAAGGGTAAGGGTAAGGGTAAGCTTAAGGGTAAAAGCAAGGGTAAGGGTAAGGGTAAGGGTAAGGGTAAGCCTAAGGGTAAAAGCAAGGGTAAGGGTAAGGGTAAGGGTAAGGGTAAGGGTAAGCTTAAGGGTAAAAGCAAGGGTAAGGGTAAGGGTAAGGGTAAGGGTAAGGGTAAGGGTAAGGGTAAGGGTAAGGGTAAGCTTAAGGGTAAAAGCAAGGGTAAGGGTAAGGGTAAGGGTAAGGGTAAGGGTAAGGGTAAGGGTAAGGGTAAGGGTAAGGGTAAGGGTAAGGGTAAGGGTAAGGGTAAGGGTAAGGGTAAGGGTAAGGGTAAGGGTAAGGGTAAGGGTAAGCTTAAGGGTAAGGGTAAGGGTAAGGTTAAGGGTAAGGGTAAGGGTAAGGGTAAGGGTAAGCTTAAGGGTAAGGGTAAGGGTAAGGGTAAGGGTAAGCCTAAGGGTAAAAGTAAGGGTAAGTGTAAGGGTAAGGGTAAGGGTAAGGGTAAGCTTAAGGGTAAAAGCAAGGGTAAGGGTAAGGGTAAGGGTAAGGGTAAGGGTAAGGGTAAGGGTAAGCTTAAGGGTAAAAGCAAGGTTAAGGGTATGGGTAAGTGTAAGGGTAAGGGTAAGGGTAAGGCTAAAGGTAAGGGTAAGCCTAAGGGTAAAAGCAAGGGTAAGGGTAAGGGTAAGGGTAAGGGTAAGGGTAAGGGTAAGGGTAAGGGTAAGGGTAAGGGTAAAGGTAAGGGTAAGGGTAAGCTTAAGGGTAAAAGCAAGGGTAAGGGTAAGGGTAAGGGTAAGGGTAAGAGTAAGGGTAAGGGTAAGGGTAAGCTTAAGGGTAAAAGCAAGGGTAAGGGTAAGGGTAAGGGTAAGGGTAAGGGTAAGGGTAAGGGTAAGGGTAAGGGTAAGGGTAAGGGTAAGGGTAAGGGTAAGGGTAAGGGTAAGCTTAAGGGTAAAAGCAAGGGTAAGGGTAGGGGTAAGGGTAAGGGTAAGGGTAAGGGTAAGGGTAAGGGTAAGGGTAAGGGTAAGGGTAAGGGTAAGGGTAAGGGTAAGGGTAAGGGTAAGGGTAAGCTTAAGGGTAAAAGCAAGGGTAAGGGTAAGGGTAAGGGTAAGGGTAAGGGTAATGGTAAGGGTGAAGGTAAGGGTAAGCCTAAGGGTAAAAGCAAGGGTAAGGGTAAGGGTAAGGGTAAGGGTAAGGTTAAGGGTAAGGGTTAGGGTAAGGGTAAGGGTAAGGGTAAGGGTAAGCTTAAGGGTAAAAGCAAGGGTAAGGGTAAGGGTAAGGGTAAGGGTAAGGGTAAGGGTAAGGGTAAGCTTAAGGGTAAGGGTAAGGGTAAGGGTAAGGGTAAGCTTAAGGGTAAAAGCAAGGGTAAGTGTAAGGGTAAGGGTAAGGGTAAGGGTAAGCTTAAGGGTAAAAGCAAGGATAAGGGTAAGGGTAAGGGTAAGGGTAAGGGTAAGGGTAAGCTTAAGGGTAAGGGTAAGGGTAAGGGTAAGGGTAAGCTTAAGGGTAAAAGCAAGGGTAAGGGTCAGGGTAAGGGTAAGTGTAAGGGTAAGGGTAAGGGTAAGGGTAAGGGTGAGCTTAAGGGTAAAAGCAAGGGTAAGGGTAAGGTTAAGGGTAAGGGTAAGGGTAAGGGTAAGGGTAAGGGTTAGCTTAAGGGTAAAAGCAAGGGTAAGGGTAAGGGTAAGGGTAAGGGTAAGGGTAAGGGTAAGGGTAAGGGTAAGGGTAAGGGTAAAGGTAAGGGTAAGCCTAAGGGTAAAAGCAAGGGTAAGGGTAAGGGTAAGGGTAAGGGTAAGAGTAAGGGTAAGGGTAAGGGTAAGGGTAAGCTTAAGGGTAAAAGCAAGGGTAAGGGTAAGGGTAAGGGTAAGGGTAAGCCTAAGGGTAAAAGCAAGGGTAAGGGTAAGGGTAAGGGTAAGGGTAAGGGTAAGCTTAAGGGTAAAAGCAAGGGTAACGTTAAGGGTAAGGGTAAGGGTAAGGGTAAGGGTGAGCTTAAGGGTAAAAGCAAGGGTGAGGGTAAGGGTAAGGGTAAGGGTAAGGGTAAGGGTAAGGGTAAGGGTAAGGGTAAGCTTAAGGGTAAAAGCAAGGGTAAGGGTAAGGGTAAGGGTAAGGGTAAGGGTAAGGGTAAGCTTAAGGGTAAAAGCAAGGGTAAGGGTAAGGGTAAGGGTAAGGGTGAGGGTAAAGGTAAGGGTAAGCCTAAGGGTAAAAGCAAGGGTAAGGGTAAGGGTAAGGGTAAGGGTAAGGGTTAGGGTAAGGGTAAGGGTAAGGGTAAGGGTAAGGGTAAGGGTAAGGGTAAGGGTAAGGGTAAGGGTAAGGGTAAGGGTAAGGGTAAGGGTAAGGGTAAGGGTAAGGGTAAGCTTAAGGGTAAAAGCAAGGGTTAGGGTAAGGGAAAGGGTAAGGGTAAGCCTAAGGGTAAAAGCAAGGGTAAGGGTAAGGGTAAGGGTAAGGGTAAGGGTAAGCTTAAGGGTAAAAGCAAGAGTAAGGGTAAGGGTAAGGGTAAGGGTAAGGGTAAGCTTAAGGGTAAAAGCAAGGGTAAGGGTAAAGGTAAGGGTAAGGGTAAGGGTAAGGGTAAGGGTAAGGGTAAGGGTAAGGGTAAGGGTAAGGGTAAGGGTAAAGGTAAGGGTAAGCCTAAGGGTAAAAGCAAGGGTAAGGGTAAGGGTAAGGGTAAGGGTAAGGGTAAGGGTAAGGTTAAGGGTAAGGGTAAGGGTAAGCTTAAGGGTAAAAGCAAGGGTAAGGGTAAGGGTAAGGGTAAGGGTAAGGGTAAGGGTAAGGGTAAGGGTAAGGGTAAGGGTAAGGGTAAGGGTAAGGGTAAGGGTAAGGGTAAGGGTAAGCTTAAGGGTAAGGGTAAGGGTAAGGGTAAGGGTAAGCTTAAGGGTAAAAGCAAGGGTAAGGGTAAGGGTAAGGGTAAGGGTAAGCTTAAGGGTAAAAGCAAGGGTAAGGGTAAGGGTAAGGGTAAGGGTAAGGGTAAGGGTAAGGGTAAGGGTAAGGGTAAGCTTAAGGGTAAGGGTAAGGGTAGGGGTAAGGGTAAGCTTAAGGGTAAAAGCAAGGGTAAGGGTAAGGGTAAGGGTAAGGGTAAGGGTAAGGGTAAGCTTAAGGGTAAGGGTAAGGGTAAGGGTAAGGGTAAGCTTAAGGGTAAAAGCAAGGGTAAGGGTAAGGGTGAGGGTAAGGGTAAGGGTAAGGGTAAGGGTAAGCTTAAGGGTAAGGGTAAGGGTAAGGGTAAGGGTAAGCTTAAGGGTAAAAGCAAGGATAAGGGTAAGGGTAAGGGTAAGGGTAAGGGTAAGGGTAAGGGTAAGGGTAAGGGTAAGGGTAAGGGTAAGGGTAAGGGAAAGCTTAAGGGTAAGGGTAAGGGTAAGGGTAAGCTTAAGGGTAAAAGCAAGGGTAAGGGTAAGGGTAAGGGTAAGGGTAAGGGTAAGCTTAAGGGTAAAAGCAAGGGTAAGCTTAAGGGTGAGAGCAAGGGTAAGGGTAAGGGTAAGGGTAAGGGTAAGGGTAAAGGTAAGGGTAAGCCTAAGGGTAAAAGCAAGGATAAGGGTAAGGGTAAGGGTAAGGGTAAGGGTAAGGGTAAGGGTAAGCTTAAGGGTAAAAGCAAGGGTAAGGGTAAGGGTAAGGGTAAGGGTAAGGGTAAGGGTAAGGGTAAGGGTAAGGGTAAGGGTAAGCTTAAGGGTAAAAGCAAGGGTAAGGGTAAGGGTAAGGGTAAGGGTAAGGGTAAGGGTAAGGGTAAGGGTAAGGGTAAGGGTTAGGGTAAGGGTAAAGGTAAGGGTAAGCCTAAGGGTAAAAGCAAGGGTAAGGGTAAGGGTAAGGGTAAGGGTAAGGGTAAGGGTAAGGGTAAGGGTAAGGGTAAGGGTAAGAGTAAGGGTAAGGGTAAGGGTAAGCTTAAGGGTAAAAGCAAGGGTAAGGGTAAGGGTAAGGGTAAGGGTAAGCCTAAGGGTAAAAGCAAGGGTAAGGGTAAGGGTAAGGGTAAGGGTAAGGGTAAGCTTAAGGGTAAAAGCAAGGGTAAGGGTAAGGGTAAGGGTAAGGGTAAGGGTAAGGGTAAGCTTAAGGGTAAAAGCAAGGGTAAGGGTAAGGGTAAGGGTAAGGGTAAGGGTAAGGGTAAAGGTAAGGGTAAGCCTAAGGGTAAAAGCAAGGGTAAGGGTAAGGGTAAGGGTAAGGGTAAGGGTAAGGGTAAGGGTAAGGGTAAGGGTAAGCTTAAGGGTAAAAGCAAGGGTAAGGGTAAGGGTAAGGGTAAGGGTAAGGGTAAGCTTAAGGGTAAAAGCATGGGTAAGGGTAAGGGTAAGGGTAAGGGTAAGGGTAAGGGTAAGGGTAAGGGTAAGGGTAAGGGTAAAGGTAAGGGTAAGGGTAAGGGTAAGGGTAAGGGTAAGGGTAAGGGTAAGGGTAAGGGTAAGCTTAAGGGTAAAAGCAAGGGTAAGGGTTAGGGTAAGGGTAAGGGTAAGGGTAAGGGTAAGCTTAAGGGTAAAAGCAAGGGTAAGGGTAAGGGTAAGGGTAAGGGTAAGGGTAAGGGTAAGGGTAGGGGTATGGGTAAGGGAAAGCTTAAGGGTAAGGGTAAGGGTAAGGGTAAGGGTAAGCTTAAGGGTAAAAGCAAGGGTAAGCTTAAGGGTGAGAGCAAGGGTAAGGGTAAGGGTAAGGGTAAGGGTAAGGGTAAGGGTAAAGGTAAGGGTAAGCCTAAGGGTAAAAGCAAGGATAAGGGTAAGGGTAAGGGTAAGGGTAAGGGTAAGGGTAAGGGTAAGCTTAAGGGTAAAAGCAAGGGTAAGGGTAAGGGTAAGGGTAAGGGTAAGGGTAAGGGTAAGGGTAAGGGTAAGGGTAAGGGTAAGGGTAAGGGTAAGGGTAAGGGTAAGCTTAAGGGTAAAAGCAAGGGTAAGGGTAAGATAAGGGTAAGGGTAAGGGTAAGGGTAAGGGTAAGGGTAAGGGTTAGGGTAAGGGTAAAGGTAAGGGTAAGCCTAAGGGTAAAAGCAAGGGTAAGGGTAAGGGTAAGGGTAAGGGTAAGGGTAAGGGTAAGGGTAAGGGTAAGGGTAAGGGTAAGGGTAAGGGTAAGGGTAAGGGTAAGGGTAAGGGTAAGAGTAAGGGTAAGGGTAAGGGTAAGCTTAAGGGTAAAAGCAAGGGTAAGGGTAAGGGTAAGGGTAAGGGTAAGCCTAAGGGTAAAAGCAAGGGTAAGGGTAAGGGTAAGGGTAAGGGTAAGGGTAAGCTTAAGGGTAAAAGCAAGGGTAAGGGTAAGGGTAAGGGTAAGGGTAAGGGTAAGGGTAAGCTTAAGGGTAAAAGCAAGGGTAAGGGTAAGGGTAAGGGTAAGGGTAAGGGTAAGGGTAAAGGTAAGGGTAAGCCTAAGGGTAAAAGCAAGGGTAAGGGTAAGGGTAAGGGTAAGGGTAAGGGTAAGGGTAAGGGTAAGCTTAAGGGTAAAAGCAAGGGTAAGGGTAAGGGTAAGGGTAAGGGTAAGGGTAAGGGTAAGGGTAAGGGTAAGGGTAAGGGTAAGCTTAAGGGTAAAAGCATGGGTAAGGGTAAGGGTAAGGGTAAGGGTAAGGGTAAGGGTAAGGGTAAGGGTAAGGGTAAGGGTAAAGGTAAGGGTAAGGGTAAGGGTAAGGGTAAGGGTAAGGGTAAGGGTAAGGGTAAGCTTAAGGGTAAAAGCAAGGGTAAGGGTTAGGGTTAGGGTAAGGGTAAGGGTAAGGGTAAGGGTAAGCTTAAGGGTAAAAGCAAGGGTAAGGGTAAGGGTAAGGGTAAGGGTAAGAGTAAGGGTAAGGGTAAGGGTAAGGGTAAGGGTAAGGGTAAGGGTAAGGGTAAGCTTAAGGGTAAAAGCAAGGGTAAGGGTAAGGGTAAGGGTAAGGGTAAGGGTAAGGGTAAGGGTAAGCTTAAGGGTAAAAGCAAGGGTAAGGGTAAGGGTAAGGGTAAGGGTAAGGGTAAGGGTAAGGGTTAGGGTAAGGGTAAAGGTAAGGGTAAGCCTAAGGGTAAAAGCAAGGGTAAGGGTAAGGGTAAGGGTAAGGGTAAGGGTAAGGGTAAGGGTAAGGGTAAGGGTAAGGGTAAGGGTAAGGGTAAGGGTAAGGGTAAGAGTAAGGGTAAGGGTAAGGGTAAGCTTAAGGGTAAAAGCAAGGGTAAGGGTAAGGGTAAGGGTAAGGGTAAGCCTAAGGGTAAAAGCAAGGGTAAGGGTAAGGGTAAGGGTAAGGGTAAGGGTAAGCTTAAGGGTAAAAGCAAGGGTAAGGGTAAGGGTAAGGGTAAGGGTAAGGGTAAGGGTAAGCTTAAGGGTAAAAGCAAGGGTAAGGGTAAGGGTAAGGGTAAGGGTAAGGGTAAGGGTAAGGGTAAGGGTAAGGGTAAGGGTAAGGGTAAAGGTAAGGGTAAGCCTAAGGGTAAAAGCAAGGGTAAGGGTAAGGGTAAGGGTAAGGGTAAGGGTAAGCTTAAGGGTAAAAGCAAGGGTAAGGGTAAGGGTAAGGGTAAGGGTGAGGGTAAGGGTAAGGGTAAGGGTAAGGGTAAGGGTAAGCTCAAGGGTAAAAGCAAGGGTAAGGGTAAGGGTAAGGGTAAGGGTAAGGGTAAGGGTAAGGGAAAGGGTAAGGGTAAGGGAAAGCTAAAGGGTAAAAGCAAGGGTGAGGGTTAGGGTAAGGGTAAGGGTAAGGGTAAGGGTAAGGGTGAGCTTAAGGGTAAAAGCAAGGGTAAGGGTAAGGGTAAGGGTAAGGATAAGGGTAAGGGTAAGGGTAAGGGTAAGGGTAAGGGTAAAGGTAAGGGTAAGCCTAAGGGTAAAAGCAAGGGTAAGGGTAAGGGTAAGGGTAAGGGTAAGGGAAAGGGTAAGGGTAAGCTTAAGGGTATAAGCAAGGGTAAGGGTAAGGGTAAGGGTGAGGGTAAGGGTAAGCGTAAGGGTAAGGGTAAGGGTAAGCTTAAGGGTAAAAGCAAGGGTAAGGGTAAGGGTAAGGGTAAGGGTAAGGGTAAGGGTAAGCTTAAGGGTAAAAGCAAGGGTAAGGGTAAGGGTAAGGGTAAGGGTAAGGGTAAGGGTAAGGGTAAGGGTAAGGGTAAGGGTAAGGGTAAGGGTAAGGGTAAGGGTAAGGGTAAGGGTAAAGGTAAGGGTAAGCCTAAGGGTAAAAGCAAGGGTAAGGGTAAGGGTAAGGGTAAGGGTAAGGGTAAGGGTAAGGGTAAGGGTAAGGGTAAGGGTAAGGGTAAGGGTAAGGGTAAGTGTAAGGGTAAGCTTAAGGGTAAAAGCAAGGGAAAGGGTAAGGGTAAGGGTAAGGGTAAGCCTAAGTGTAAAAGCAAGGGTAAGGGTAAGGGTAAGGGTAAGGGTAAGGGTAAGCTTAAGGGTAAAAGCAAGGGTAAGGGTAAGGGTAAGGGTAAGGGTGAGGGTAAGGGTAAGCTGCAGGGTAAAAGCAAGGGTAAGGGTAAGGGTAAGGGTAAGGGTAAGGGTAAGGGTAAAGGTAAGGGTAAGCCTAAGGGTAAAAGCAAGGGTAAGGGTAAGGGTAAGGGTAAGGGTAAGGGTAAGGGTAAGGGTAAGGGTAAGGGTAAGGGTAAGGGTAAGGGTAAGGGTAAGGGTAAGGGTGAGGGTAAGGGTAAGGGTAAGGGTAAGGGTAAGGGTAAGCTTAAGGGTAAAAGCAAGGGTAAGGGTAAGGGTAAGGGATTAGGGTAAGGGTAAGGGTAAGGGTAAGCTTAAGGGTAAAAGCAAGGGTAAGGGTAAGGGTAAGGGTAAGGGTAAGGGTAAGGGTAAGGGTAAGGGTAAGGGTAAGCTTAAGGGTAAAAGCAAGGGTGAGGGTAAGGGTAAGGGTAAGGGTAAGCTTAAGGGTAAAAGCAAGGGTAAGGGTAAGGGTAAGGGTAAGGGTAAGGGTAAGGGTAAGGGTAAAGGTAAGGGTAAGCCTAAGGGTAAAAGCAAGGGTAAGGGTAAGGGTAAGGGTAAGGGTAAGGGTAAGGGTAAGGGTAAGGGTAAGGGTAAGGGTAAGGGTAAGGGTAAGGGTAAGGGTAAGGGTAAGGGTAAGCTTAAGGGTAAAAGCAAGGGTGAGGGTAAGGGTAAGGGTAAGGGTAAGGGTAAGGGTAAGGGTAAGGGTAAGGGTAAGGGTAAGGGTAAGGGTAAGGGTAAGGGTAAGGGTAAGGGTAAGGGTAAGGGTAAGGGTAAGGGTAAGGGTAAGCCTAAGGGTAAAAGCAAGGGTAAGGGTAAGGGTAAGGGTAAGGGTAAGGGTAAGGGTAAGCTTAAGGGTAAAAGCAAGGGTAAGGGTAAGGGTAAGGGTAAGGGTAAGCTTAAGGGTAAAAGCAAGGGTAAGGGTAAGGGTAAGGGTAAGGGTAAGGGTAAGGGTAAGGGTAAAAGTAAGGGTAAGCCTAAGGGTAAAAGCAAGGGTATGGGTAAGGGTAAGGGTAAGGGTAAGGGTAAGGGTAAGGGTAAGGGTAAGGGTAAGGGTAAGGGTAAGGGTAAGGGTAAGGGTAAGGGTGAGGGTAAGGGTAAGGGTAAGCTTAAGGGTAAAAGCAAGGGTAAGGGTAAGGGTAAGGGTAAGGGTAAGGGTAAGGGTAAGGGTAAGGGTAAGGGTAAGGGTAAGCTTAAGGGTAAAAGCAAGGGTAAGGGTAAGGGTAAGGGTAAGGGTAAGGGTAAGGGTAAGGGTAAGGGTAAGGGTAAGGGTAAGGGTAAGGGTAAGGGTAAGGGTAAGGGTAAGGGTAAGGGTAAGCTTAAGGGTAAAAGCGAGGGTAAGGGTAAGGGTAAGGGTAAGGGTAAGGGTAAGGGTAAGGGTAAGGGTAAGGGTAAGGGTAAGCTTAAGGGTAAAAGCAAGGGTAAGGGTAAGGGTAAGGGTAAGGGTAAGGGTAAGGGTAAGGGTAAGCCTAAGGGTAAAAGCAAGGGTAAGGGTAAGGGTAAAAGCAAGGGTAAGGGTAAGGGTAAGGGTAAGGGTAAGGGTAAGGGTAAGGGTAAGGGTAAGGGTAAGGGTAAGGGTAAGGGTAAGGGTAAGGGTAAGGGTAAGGGTAAGGGTAAGGGTAAGCTTAAGGGTAAAAGCAAGGGTAAGGGTAAGGGTAAGGGTAAGGGTAAGGGTAAGTGTAAGCTTAAGGGTAAAAGCAAGGGTAAGGGTAAGGGTAAGGGTAAAGGTAAGGGTAAGCCTTAGGGTAAAAGCAAGGGTAAGGGTAAGGGTAAGGGTAAGGGTAAGGGTAAGGGTAAGGGTAAGGGTAAGGGTAAGGGTAAGCTTAAGGGTAAAAGCAAGGGTAAGGGTAAGGGTAAGGGTAAGGGTAAGGGTAAGGGTAAGGGTAAGGGTAAGGGTAAGGGTAAGCTTAAGGGTAAAAGCAAGGGTAAGGGTAAGGGTAAGGGTAAGGGTAAGGGTAAGGGTAAGGGTAAGGGTAAGGGTAAGGGTAAGGGTAAGGGTAAGCTTAAGGGTAAAAGCAAGGGTAAGGGTTAGGGTAAGGGTAAGGGTAAGGGTAAGGGTAAGCTTGAGGGTAAAAGCAAGGGTAAGGGTAAGGGTAAGGGTAAGGGTAAGGGTAAAGGTAAGGGTAAGCCTAAGGGTTAAAGCAAGGGTAAGGGTAAGGGTAAGGGTAAGGGTAAGGGTAAGGGTAAGGGTAAGTTAAGGGTAAGCTTAAGGGTATAAGCAAGGGTAAGGGTAAGGGTAAGGGTGAGGGTAAGGGTAAGGGTAAGGGTAAGCTTAAGGGTAAAAGCAAGGGTAAGGGTAAGGGTAAGGGTAAGGGTAAGGGTAAGGGTAAGGGTAAGCTTAAGGGTAAAAGCAAGGGTAAGGGTAAGGGTAAGGGTAAGGGTAAGGGTAAGGGTAAGGGTAAGGGTAAGGGTAAGGGTAAGGGTAAGGGTAAGGGTAAGGGTAAAGGTTAGGGTAAGCCTAAGGGTAAAAGCAAGGGTAAGGGTAAAGGTAAGGGTAAGGGTAAGGGTAAGGGTAAGGGTAAGGGTAAGGGTAAGGGTAAGGGTAAGCTTAAGGGTAAAAGCAAGGGTAAGGGTAAGGGTAAGGGTAAGGGTAAGCCTAAGGGTAAAACAAGGGTAAGGGTAAGGGTAAGGGTAAGGGTAAGGGTAAGGGTAAGCTTAAGGGTAAAAGCAAGGGTAAGGGTAAGAGTAAGGGTGAGGGTAAGGGTAAGCTTAAGGGTTAAAGCAAGGGTAAGGGTAAGGGTAAGGGTAAGGGTAAGGGTAAGGGTAAGGGTAAAGGTAAGGGTAAGCCTAAGGGTAAAAGCAAGGGTAAGGGTAAGGGTAAGGGTAAGGGTAAGGGTAAGGGTAAGGGTAAGGGTAAGGGTAAGGGTAAGGGTAAGGGTAAGGGTAAGCTTAAGGGTAAAAGCAAGGGTAAGGGTAAGGGTAAGGGTAATGGTAAGGTTAAGGGTAAGGGTAAGGGTAAGGGTAAGCTTAAGGGTAAAAGCAAGGGTAAGGGTAAGGGTAAGGGTGAGGGTAAGGGTAAGGGTAAGGGTAAGGGTAAGCTTAAGGGTAAAAGCAAGGGTAAGGGTAAGGGTAAGGGTAAGGGTAAGGGTAAGGGTAAGGGTAAGGGTAAGGGTAAGGGTAAGCTTAAGGGTAAAAGCAAGGGTAAGGGTAAGGGTAAGGGTAAGGGTAAGGGTAAGGGTAAGGGTAAGGGTAAGGGTAAAGGTAAGGGTAAGCCTAAGGGTAAAAGCAAGGGTAAGGGTAAGGGTTAGGGTAAGGGTAAGGGTGAGGGTAAGGGTAAGGGTAAGGGTAAGGGTGAAGGTAAGGGTAAGTGTAAGGGTAAGGGTAAGGGTAAGCTTAAGGGTAAAAGCAAGGGTAAGGGTAAGGGTAAGGGTAAGGGTAAGGGTAAGGGTAAGGGTAAGGGTAAGGGTAAGGGTAAGGGTAAGGGTAAGGGTAAGCTTAAGGGTAAGGGTAAGGGTAAGGGTAAAGGTAAGGGTAAGCCTAAGGGTAAAAGCAAGGGTAAGGGTAAGGGTTAGGGTAAGGGTAAGGGTAAGGGTAAGGGTAAGGGTAAGGGTAAGTGTAAGGGTAAGGGTAAGGGTAAGCTTAAGGGTAAAAGCAAGGGTAAGGGTAAGGGTAAGGGTAAGGGTAAGGGTAAGGGTAAGGGTAAGGGTAAGGGTAAGGGTAAGGGTAAGCTTAAGGGTAAGGGTAAGGGTAAGGGTAAGGGTAAGCCTAAGGGTAAAAGCAAGGGTAAGGGTAAGGGTAAGGGTAAGGGTAAGGGTAAGCTTAAGGGTAAAAGCAAGGGTAAGGGTAAGGGTAAGGGTAAGGGAAAGGGTAAGGGTAAGCTTAAGGGTAAAAGCAAGGGTAAGGGTAAGGGTAAGGGTAAGGGTAAGGGTAAGGGTAAGGGTAAAGGTAAGGGTAAGCCTAAGGGTAAAAGCAAGGGTAAGGGTAAGGGTAAGGGTAAGGGTAAGGGTAAGGGTAAGGGTAAGGGTAAGGGTAAGCTTAAGGGTAAAAGCAAGGGTAAGGGTAAGGGTAAGGGTAAGGGTAAGGGTAAGGGTAAGGGTAAGGCTAAGGGTAAGGATAAGGGTAAGGGTAAGGGTAAGGGTAAGGGTAAGGGTAACGGTAAGGGTAAGGGTAAGCTTAAGGGTAAAAGCAAGGGTGAGGGTAAGGGTAAGGGTAAGGGTAAGGGTAAGGGTAAGGGTAAGGGTAAGGGTAAGGGTAAGGGTAAGGGTAAGCTTAAGGGTAAAAGCAAGGGTAAGGGTAAGGGTAAGGGTAAGGGTAAGGGTAAGGGTAAGGGTAAGGGTAAAGGTAAGGGTAAGCCTAAGGGTAAAAGCAAGGGTAAGGGTAAGGGTAAGGGTAAGGGTAAGGGTAAGGGTAAGGGTAAGCTTAAGGGTAAAAGCAAGGGTAAGGGTAAGGGTAAGGGTAAGGGTAAGGGTAAGGGTAAGGGTAAGGGTAAGGGTAAGCTTAAGGGTAAGGATAAGGGTAAGGGTAAAAGCAAGGGTAAGGGTAAGGGTAAGGGTAAGGGTAAGGGTAAGCTTAAGGGTAAAAGCAAGGGTAAGGGTAAGGGTAAGGGTGAGGGTAAGGGTAAGGGTAAGGGTAAGCTTAAGGGTAAAAGCAAGTGTAAGGGTAAGGGTAAGGGTAAGGGTAAGGGTAAGGGTAAGGGTAAGGGTAAGGGTAAGGGTAAGGGTAAGGGTAAGCTTAAGGGTAAAAGCAAGGGTAAGGGTAAGGGTAAGGGTAAGGGTAAGGGTAAGGGTAAGGGTAAGGGTAAGCTTAAGGGTAAAAGCAAGGGTAAGGGTAAGGGTAAGGGTAAGGGTAAGGGTAAGAGTAAGGGTAAGGGTAAGGGTAAAGGTAAGGGTAAGCCTAAGGGTAAAAGCAAGGGTAAGGGTAAGGGTAAGGGTAAGGGTAAGGGTAAGAGTAAGGGTAAGGGTAAGGGTAAAGGTAAGCTTAAGGGTAAAAGGAAGGGTAAGGGTAAGGGTAAGGGTAAGGGTAAGCCTAAGGGTAAAAGCAAGGGTAAGGGTAAGGGTAAGGGTAAGGGTAAGGGTAAGGGTAAGCTTAAGGGTAAAAGCAAGGGTAAGGGTAAGGGTAAGGGTAAGGGTAAGGGTAACGGTAAGGGTAAGCTTAAGGGTAAAAGCAAGGGTGAGGGTAAGGGTAATGGTAAGGGTAAGGGTAAGGGTAAGGGTAAGGGTAAGCTTAAGGGTAAAAGCAAGGGTAAGGGTAAGGGTAAGGGTAAGGTTAAGGGTAAGGGTAAGGGTAAGGGTAAGGGTAAGGGTAAGGGTAAAGGTAAGGGTAAGGGTAAGGGTAAGGGTAAGGGTAAGGGTAAGGGTAGGGGTAAGGGTAAGGGTAAGGGTAAGGGTAAGGGTAAGCTTAAGGGTAAAAGCAAGGGTAAGGGTAAGGGTAAGGGTAAGGGTAAGCCTAAGGGTAAAAGCAAGGGTAAGGGTAAGGGTAAGGGTAAGCTTAAAGGTAAAAGCAAGGGTAAGGGTAAGGGTAAGGGAAAGGGTAAGGGTAAGGGTAAGCTTAAGGGTAAAAGCAAGGGTAAGGGTAAGGGTAAGGGTAAGGGTAAGGGTAAGGGTAAGAGTAAGGGTAAAGGTAAGGGTAAGCCTAAGGGTAAAAGCAAGGGTAAGGGTAAGGGTAAGGGTAAGGGTAAGGGTAAGGGTAAGGGTAAGGGTAAGGGTAAGGGTAAGGGTAAGCTTAAGGGTAAAAGCAAGGGTAAGGGTAAGGGTAAGGGTAAGGGTAAGGGTAAGGGTAAGGGTAAGGGTAAGGGTAAGCTTAAGGGTAAGGGTAAGGGTAAGGGTAAGGGTAAGCTCAAGGGTAAAAGCAAGGGTAAGGGTAAGGGTAAGGGTAAGGGTAAGGGTAAGGGTAAGGGTAAGCTTAAGGGTAAAAGCAAGGGTAAGGGTAAGGGTAAGGGTAAGGGTAAGGGTAAGGGTAAGGGTAAGGGTAAGGGTAAGGGTAAGCTTAAGGGTAAGGGTAAGGGTAAGGGTAAGGGTAAGCTTAAGGGTAAAAGCAAGGGTAAGGGTAAGGGTAAGGGTAAGGGTAAGGGTAAGGGTAAGGGTAAGGGTAAGGGTAAGGGTAAGGGTAAGCTTAAGGGTAAGGGTAAGGGTAAGGGTAAGGGTAAGCTTAAGGGTAAAAGCAAGGGTAAGGGTAAGGGTAAGGGTAAGGGTAAGCTTAAGGGTAAGGGTAAGGGTAAGGGTAAGGGTAAGCTTAAGGGTAAAAGCAAGGGTAAGGGTAAGGTTAAGGGTAAGGGTAAGGGTAAGGATAAGGGTAAGGGTAAGGGTAAGGGTAAGGGTAAGGGTAAGGGTAAGGGTAAGGGTAAGGGTAAGCTTAAGGGTAAGGGTAAGGGTAAGGGTAAGGGTAAGCTTAAGGGTAAAAGCAAGGGTAAGGGTAAGGGTAAGGGTAAGGTTAAGGGTAAGCTTAAGGGTAAAAGCAAGGGTAAGGGTAAGGGTAAGGGTAAGGGTAAGGGTAAGGGTAAGGGTAAGGGTAAGGGTAAGGGTAAGGGTAAGCTTAAGGGTAAGGGTAAGGGTAAGGGTAAGGGTAAGCTTAAGGGTAAAAGCAAGGGTAAGGGTAAGGGTAAGGGTAAGGGTAAGGGTAAGGGTTAGGGTAAGGGTAAGGGTAAGGGTAAGGGTAAGGGTAAGGGTAAGCTTAAGGGTAAAAGTAAGGGTAAGGGTAAGGGTAAGGGTAAGGGTAAGGGTAAGGGTAAGGGTAAGGGTAAGGGTAAGGGTAAGCTTTAGGGTAAAAGCAAGGGTAAGGGTAAGGGTAAGGGTAAGCTTAAGGGTAAAAGCAAGGGTAAGGGTAAGGGTAAGGGTAAGGGTAAGGGTAAGGGTAAGCTTAAGGGTAAAAGCAAGGGTGAGGGTAAGGGTGAGGGTAAGGGTAAGGGTAAGGGTAAGGGTAAGGGTAAGGGTAAGGGTAAGGGTAAGCTTAAGGGTAAAAGCAAGGGTAAGGGTAAGGGTAAGGGTAAGGGTAAGGGTAAGGGTAAGATTAAGGGTAAAAGCAAGGGAAGGGTAAGGGTGAGGGTAAGGGTAAGGGTAAGGGTAAGGGTAAAGGTAAGGGTAAGCCTAAGGGTAAAAGCAAGGGTAAGGGTAAGGGTAAGGGTAAGGGTAAGGGTAAGGGTAAGGGTAAGGGTAAGGGTAAGGGTGAGGGTAAGGGTAAGGGTAAGGGTAAGGGTAAGGGTAAGGGTAAGGGTAAGGGTAAGGGTAAGGGTAAGCTTAAGGGTAAAAGCAAGGGTAAGGGTATAGGTAAGGGTTAGGGTAAGCCTAAGGGTAAAAGCAAGGGTAAGGGTAAGGGTAAGGGTAAGGGTAAGGGTAAGGGTAAGCTTAAGGGTAAAAGCAAGGGTAAGGGTAAGGGTAAGGGTAAGGGTAAGGGTAAGCTTAAGGGTAAAAGCAAGGGTAAGGGTAAGGGTAAGGGTAAGGGTAAGGGTAAGGGTAAGGGTAAAGGTAAGGGTAAGCCTAAGGGTAAAAGCAAGGGTAAGGGTAAGGGTAAGGGTAAGGGTAAGGGTAAGGGTAAGGGTAAGGGTAAGGGTAAGGGTAAGGGTAAGGGTAAGGGTAAGGGTAAGGGTAAGGGTAAGGGTAAGCTTAAGGGTAAAAGCAAGAGTAAGGGTAAGGGTAAGGGTAAGGGTAAGGGTAAGGGTAAGGGTAAGGGTAAGCTTAAGGGTAAAAGCAAGGGTAAGGGTAAGGGTAAGGGTAAGGGTAAGGGTAAGGGTAAGGGTAAGGGTAAGGGTAAGGGTAAGGGTAAGGGTAAGGGTAAGGGTAAGCTTTAGGGTAAAAGCAAGGGTAAGGGTAAGGGTAAGGGTAAGGGTAAGGGTAAGGGTAAGCTTAAGGGTAAAAGCAAGGGTAAGGGTAAGGGTAAGGGTAAGGGTAAGGGTAAGGGTAAGGGTAAGGGTAAGGGTAAGGGTAAGGGTAAGGGTAAGGGTAAGGGTAAACGTAAGAGTAAGCCTAAGTGTAAATGCAAGGGTAAGGGTAAGGGTAAGGGTAAGGGTAAGGGTAAGTGTAAGGGTAAGGGTAAGGGTAAGGGTAAGGGTAAGGGTAAGCTTAAGGGTAAAAGCAAGGGTAAGGGTAAGGGTAAGGGTAAGGGTAAGGGTAAGGGTAAGGGTAAGGGTAAGGGTAAGGGTAAGGGTAAGGTTAAGCTTAAGGGTAAGGAAAAGGGTAAGGGTAAGGGTAAGCTTAAGGGTAAAAGCAAGGGTAAGGGTAAGGGTAAGGGTAAGGGTAAGGGTAAGCTTAAGGGTAAAAGCAAGGGTAAGGGTAAGGGTAAGGGTAAGGGTAAGGGTAAGGGTAAGGGTAAGGGTAAGGGTAAGCTTAAGGGTAAAAGCAAGGGTAAGGGTAAGGGTAAGGGTAAGGGTAAGGTTAAGGGTAAGGGTTAGGGTAAGAATAAGGGTAAGGGTAAGGGTAAGGGTAAGGGTAAGGGTAAGGGTAAGGGTAAGGGTAAGGGTAAGGGTAAGGGTAAGGGTAAGGGTAAGGGTAAGGGTAAGGGTAAGGGTAAGGGTAAGGGTAAGCTTAAGGGTAAAAGCAAGGGTAAGGGTAAGGGTAAGGGTAAGGGTAAGGGTAAGGGTAAGGGTAAGGGTAAAGGTAAGGGTAAGGGTAAGGGTAAGGGTAAGCTTAAGGGTAAAAGCAAGGGAAAGGGTAAGGGTAAATGTAAGGGAAAGGGTAAGGGTAAGGGTAAGGGTAAGGGTAAGGGTAAGCTTAAGGGTAAAAGCAAGGGTAAGGGTAAGGGTAAGGGTAAGGGTAAGGGTAAGGGTAAGGGTGAGGGTAAAGGTAAGGGTAAGCCTAAGGGTAAAAGCAAGGGTAAGGGTAAGGGTAAGGGTAAGGGTAAGGGTAAGGGTAAGGGTAAGGGTAAGGGTAAGGGTAAGGGTAAGCTCAAGGGTAAAAGCAAGGGTAAGGGTAAGGGTAAGGGTAAGGGTAAGGGTAAGGGTAAGGGTAAGGGTAAGGGTAAGGGTAAGGGTAAGCTTAAGAGTAAAAGCAAGGGTAAGGGTAAGGGTAAGGGTAAGGGTAAGGGTAAGGGTAAGGGTAAGGGTAAGGGTAAGGGTAAGGGTAAGGGTAAGGGTAAGGGTAAGGGTAAGGGTAAGCTTAAGGGTAAAAGCAAGAGTAAGGGTAAGGGTAAGGGTAAGGGTAAGGGTAAGGGTAAGGGTAAGGGTAAGGGTAAGGGTAAGGGTAAGGGTAAGGGTAAGGGTAAGGGTAAGGGTAAGCTTAAGGGCAAAAGCAAGGGTAAGGGTAAGGGTAAGGGTAAGGGTAAAGGTAAGGGTAAGGGTAAGGGTAAGGGTAAGGGTAAGGGTAAGCTTAAGGGTAAAAGCAAGGGTAAGGGTAAGGGTAAGGGTAAGGGTAAGGGTAAGGGTAAGGGTAAGGGTAAGGGTAAGGGTAAAGGTAAGGGTAAGCCTAAGGGTAAAAGCAAGGGTAAGGGTAAGGGTAAGGGTAAGGGTAAGGGTAAGGGTAAGGGTAAGGGTAAGGGTGAGGGTAAGGGTAAGGGTAAGGGTAAGGGTAAGGGTGAGGGTAAGGGTAAGGGTAAGCTTAAGGGTAAAAGCAAGGGTAAGGGTAAGGGTAAGGGTAAGGGTAAGGGTAAGGGTAAGGGTAAGGGTAAGGGTAAGGGTAAGCTTAAGGGTAAGGGTAAGGGTAAGGGTAAGCTTAAGGGTAAAAGCAAGGGTAAGGGTAAGGGTAAGGGTAAGGGTAAGGGTAAGGGTAAGCTTAAGGGTAAAAGCAAGGGTAAGGGTAAGGGTAAGGGTAAGGGTAAGGGTAAGGGTAAGGGTAAGGGTTAGCTTAAGGGTAAGGGTAAGGGTAAGGGTAAGGGTAAGCTTAAGGGTAAAAGCAAGGACAAGGGTAAGGTTAAGGGTAAGGGTAAGGGTAAGGGTAAGGGTAAGGGTAAGTGTAAGGGTAAGCTTAAGGGTAAAAGCAAGGGTAAGGGTAAGGGTAAGGGTAAGGGTAAGCCTAAGGGTAAAAGCAAGGGTAAGGGTAAGGGTAAGGGTAAGGGTAAGCTTAAGGGTAAAAGCAAGGGTAAGGGTAAGGGTAAGGGTAAGGGTAAGGGTAAGGGTAAGGGTAAGCTTAAGGGTAAAAGCAAGGGTAAGGGTAAGGGTAAGGGTAAGGGTAAGGGTAAGGGTAAGGTTAAGCTTAAGGGTAAAAGCAAGGGTAGGGGTAAGGGTAAGGGTAAGGGTAAGGGTAAGGGTAAGGGTAAGGGTAAGCTTAAGGGTAAAAGCAAGGGTAAGGGTAAGGGTAAGGGTAAGGGTAAGGGTAAGGGTAAGGGTAAGGGTAAGGGTAAGGGTAAGGGTAAGGGTAAGGGTAAGGGTAAGGGTAAGGGTAAGGGTAAGCTTAAGGCTAAAAGCAAGGGTAAGGGAAAGGGTAAGGGTAAGGGTAAGGGTAAGGGTAAGGATAAGGGTAAAGGTAAGGGTAAGCCTAAGGGTAAAAGCAAGGGTAAGGGTAAGGGTAAGGGTAAGGTTAAGGGTAAGGGTAAGGGTAAGGGTAAGGGTAAGGGTAAGCTTAAGGGTAAAAGCAAGGGTAAGGGTAAGGGTAAGGGTAAGGGTAAGGGTAAGGGTAAGGGTAAGGGTAAGGGTAAGCTTAAGGGTAAGGGTAAGGGTAAGGGTAAGGGTAAGGGTAAGCTTAAGGGTAAAAGCAAGGGTAAAGGTAAGGGTAAGGGTAAGGGTAAGGGTAAGCTTAAGGGTAAAAGCAAGGGTAAGGGTAAGGGTAAGGGTAAGGGTAAGGGTAAGGGTAAGGGTAAGGGTAAGGGTAAGGGTAAGGGTAAGGGTAAGGGTAAGGGTAAGGGTAAGCTTAAGGGTAAGGGTAAGGGTAAGGGTAAGGGTAAGCTTAAGGGTAAAAGCAAGGGTAAGGGTAAGGGTAAGGGTAAGGGTAAGGGTAAGGGTAAGGGTAAGGGTAAGGGTAAGGGTAAGCTTGAGGGTAAAAGCAAGGGTAAGGGTAAGGGTAAGGGTAAGGGTAAGGGTAAGGGTAAGGGTAAGGGTAAGGGTAAGGGTAAGGGTAAGCTTAAGGGTAAATGCAAGGGAAAGGGTAAGGGTAAGGGTAAGGGTAAGGGTAAGGGTAAGGGTAAGGGTAAAGGTAAGGGTAAGCCTAGGGGTAAAAGCAAGGGTAAGGGTAAGGGTAAGGGTAAGGGTAAGGGTAAGGGTAAGGGTAAGGGTAAGGGTAAGGGTAAGGGTAAGGGTAAGGGTAAGCTTAAGGGTAAAAGCAAGGGTAAGGGTAAGGGTAAGGGTAAGGGTAAGCCTAAGAGTAAAAGCAAGGGTAAGGGTAAGGGTAAGGGTAAGGGTAAGGGTAAGGGTAAGGGTAAGGGTAAGGGTAAGGGTAAGGGTAAGGGTAAGCTTAAGGGTAAAAGCAAGGGTATGGGTAAGGGTAAGGGTTAGGGTAAGGGTAAGGGTAAGCTTAAGGGTAAAAGCAAGGGTAAGGGTAAGGGTAAGGGTAAGGGTAAGGGTAAGGGTAAGGGTAAGGGTAAGGGTAAGGGTAAGCTTAAGGGTAAAAGCAAGGGTAAGGGTAAGGGTAAGGGTAAGGGTAAGGGTAAGGGTAAGGGTAAGGGTAAGCTTAAGGGTAAAAGCAAGGGTAAGGGTAAGGGTAAGGGTAAGGGTAAGGGTAAGGGTAAGGGTAAGGGTAAGGGTAAGGGTAAGGGTAAGGGTAAGGGTAAGGGTAAGGGTAAGGGTAAGTGTAAGGGTAAGGGTAAGGGTAAGGGTAAGGGTAAGGGTAAGGGTAAGGGTAAAGTTAAGGGTAAGCCTAAGGGTAAAAGCAAGGGTTAGGGTAAGGGTAAGGGTAAGGGTAAGGGTAAGGGTAAGGGTAAGGGTAAGGGTAAGGGTAAGGGTAAGGGTAAGGGTAAGGGTAAGCTTAAGGGTAAAAGCAAGGGTAAGGGTAAGGGTAAGGGTAAGGGTAAGCCTAAGGGTAAAAGCAAGGGTAAGGGTAAGGGTAAGGGTAAGGGTAAGGGTAAGCTTAAGGGTAAAAGCAAGGGAAAGGGTAAGAGTAAGGGTAAGGGTAAGGGTAAGGGTAAGGGTAAGGGTAAGGGTAAGGGTAAGGGTAAGGGTAAGGGTAAGCTTAAGGGTAAAAGCAAGGCTAAGAGTAAGGGTAAGGGTAAGGGTAAGGGTAAGGGTAAGGGTAAGCTTAAGGGTAAAAGCGAGGGTAAGGGTAAGGGTA
Organism: Myrrha octodecimguttata; assembly: GCA_958510865.1. Taxonomy (NCBI): domain Eukaryota; kingdom Metazoa; phylum Arthropoda; class Insecta; order Coleoptera; family Coccinellidae; genus Myrrha; species Myrrha octodecimguttata. Next base: position 199,793 of record CAUEHS010000233.1, on the reverse strand, counting down.
AGGGTAAGGGTAAGGGTAAGGGTAAGGGTAAGGGTAAGGGTAAAGGTAAGGGTAAGCCTAAGGGTAAAAGCAAGGGTTAGGGTAAGGGTAAGGGTAAGGGTAAGGGTAAGGGTAAGGGTAAAGGTAAGGGTAAGGGTAAGGGTAAGGGTAAGGGTAAGGGTAAGGGTAAGGGTAAGGGTAAGGGTAAGGGTAAGGGTAAGGGTAAGGGTAAGGGTAAGGGTAAGTGTAAGGGTAAGCTTAAGGGTAAAAGCAAGGGTAAGGGTAAGGGTGAGGGTAAGGGTTAGCCTAAGGGTAAAAGCAAGGGTAAGGGTAAGAGTAAGGGTAAGGGTAAGGGTAAGCTTAAGGGTAAAAGCAAGGGTATGGGTAAGGGTAAGGGTAAGGGTAAGGGTAAGGGTAAGCTTAAGGGTAAAAGCAAGGGTAAGGGTAAGGGTAAGGGTAAGGGTAAGGGTAAGGGTAAAGGTAAGGGTAAGCCTAAGGGTAAAAGCAAGGGTAAGGGTAAGGGTAAGGGTAAGGGTAAGGGTAAGGGTAAGGGTAAGCTTAAGGGTAAAAGCAAGGGTAAGGGTAAGGGTAAGGGTAAGGGTAAGGGTAAGGGTAAGGGTAAGGGTAAGGGTAAGGGTAAGGGTAAGGGTAAGCTTAAGGGTAAAAGCAAGGGTAAGGGTAAGGGTAAGGGTAAGGGTAATGGTAAGGGTAAGGGTAAGGGTAAGGGTAAGGGTAAGGGTAAGCTTAAGGGTAAAAGCAAGGGTAAGGGTAAGGGTAAGGGTAAGGGTAAGGGTAAGGGTAAGGGTAAGCTTAAGGGTAAAAGCAAGGGTAAGGGTAAGGGTAAGGGTAAGGGTAAGGGTAAGGGTAAGGGTAAGGGTAAGGGTAAAGGTAAGGGTAAGCCTAAGGGTAAAAGCAAGGGTAAGGGTAAGGGTAAGGGTAAGTGTAAGGGTAAGGGTAAGGGTAAGGGTAAGCTTAAGGGTAAAAGCAAGGGTAAGGGTAAGGGTAAGGGTAAGGGTAAGGGTAAGGGTAAGGGTAAGCTTAAGGGTAAGGGTGAGGGTAAGGGTAAGGGTAAGCTTAAGGGTAAAAGCAAGGGTAAGGGTAAGGGTAAGGGTAAGGGTAAGGGTAAGCTTAAGGGTAAAAGCAAGGGTAAGGGTAAGGGTAAGGGTAAGGGTAAGGGTAAGGTTAAGGGTAAGGGTAAGGGTAAGGGTAAGGGTAAGCTCAAGGGTAAAAGCAAGGGTAAGGGTAAGGGTAAGGGTAAGGGTAAGGGTAAGGGTAGGGGGTAAGCTTAAGGGTAAAAGCAAGGAAAGGGTAAGGGTAAGGGTAAGGGTAAGGGTAAGGGTAAGGGTAAGGGAAAGGGTAAGGGTAAGCTTAAGGGTAAAAGCAAGGGAAAGGGTAAGGGTAAGGGTAAGGGTAAGGGTAAGAGTAAGGTTAAGCTTAAGGGTAAAAGCAAGGGTAAGGGTAAGGGTAAGGGTAAGGGTAAGGGTAAGGGTAAGGGTAAGCTTAAGGGTAAGGGTAAGGGTAAGGGTAAGGGTAAGGGTAAAGGTAAGGGTAAGCCTAAGAGTAAAAGCAAGGGTAAGGGTAAGGGTAAGGGTAAGGGTAAGGGTAAGGGTAAGGGTAAGGGTAAGGGTAAGGGTAAGGGTAAGGGTAAGGGTAAGGGTAAGGGTAAGGGTAAGGGTAAGGGTAAGGGTAAGCTTAAGGGTAAAAGCAAGGGTAAGGGTAAGGGTAAGGGTAAGGGTAAGCCTAAGGGTAAAAGCAAGGGTAAGGGTAAGGGTAAGGGTAAGGGTAAGGGTAAGCTTAAGGGTAAAAGCAAGGGTAAGGGTAAGGGTAAGCTTAAGGGTAAAAGCAAGGGTAAGGGTAAGGGTAAGGGTAAGGGTAAGGGTAAGGGTAAGGGTAAGGGTAAGGGTAAGGGTAAAGGTAAGGGTAAGCCTAAGGGTAAAAGCAAGGGTAAGGGTAAGGGTAAGGGTAAGGGTAAGGGTAAGGGTAAGGGTAAGGGTAAGGGTAAGGGTAAGGGTAAGGGTAAGGGTAAGGGTAAGCTGAAGGGTAAAAGCAAGGGTAAGGGTGAGGGTAAGGGTAAGGGTAAGGGTAAGGGTAAGCTTAAGGGTAAAAGCAAGGGTAAGGGTAAGGGTAAGGGTAAGGGTAAGGGTAAGGGTAAGGGTAAGGGTAAGCTTAAGGGTAAAAGTAAGGGTAAGGGTAAGGGTAAGGGTAAGGGTAAGGGTAAGGGTAAGCTTAAGGGTAAAAGCAAGGGTAAGGGTAAGGGTAAGGGTAAGGGTAAGGGTAAAGGTAAGGGTAAGCCTAAGGGTAAAAGCAAGGGTTAGGGTAAGGGTAAGGGTAAGGGTAAGGGTAAGGGTAAGGGTAAGGGTAAGGGTAAGGGTAAGGGTAAGGGTAAGCTTAAGGGTAAAAGCAAGGGTAAGGGTAAGGGTAAGGGTAAGGGTAAGGGTAAGGGTAAGGGTAAGGGTAAGGGTAAGGGTAAGGGTAAGGGTAAGCTTAAGGGTAAGGGTAAGGGTAAGGGTAAGGGTAAGCTTAAGGGTAAAAGCAAGGGTAAGGGTAAGGGTAAGGGTAAGGGTAAGGGTAAGCTTAAGGGTAAAAGCAAGGGTAAGGGTAAGGGTAAGTGTAAGGGTAAGGGTAAGGGTAAGGGTAAGGGTAAGGGTAAGGGTAAGGGTAAGCTTAAGGGTAAGGGTAAGGGTAAGGGTAAGCTTAAGGGTAAAAGCAAGGGTAAGGGTAAGGGTAAGGGTAAGGGTAAGGGTAAGGGTAAGGGTAAGGGTAAGGGTAAGGGTAAGGGTAAGGGTAAGGGTAAGGATAAGGGTAAGGGTAAGGGTAAGCTTAAGGGTAAAAGCAAGGGTAAGGGTAAGGGTAAGGGTAAGGGTAAGGGTAAGGGTAAGGGTAAGCTTAAGGGTAAAAGCAAGGGTAAGGGTTAGGGTAAGGGTAAGGGTAAGGGTAAGGGTAAGGGTAAAGGTAAGGGTAAGCCTAAGGGTAAAAGCAAGGGTAAGGGTAAGGGTAAGGGTAAGGGTAAGGGTAAGGGTAAGGGTAAGGGTAAGGGTAAGGGTAAGGGTAAGGGTAAGGGTAAGGGTAAGGGTAAGGGTAAGGGTAAGGGTAAGGGTAAGGGTAAGCTTAAGGGTAAAAGCAAGGGTAAGGGTAAGGGTAAGGGTAAGGGTAAGGGTAAGGGTAAGGGTAAGGGTAAGGGTAAGGGTAAGGGTAAGGGTAAGCTTAAGGGTAAGGCTGAGGGTAAGGGTAAGGGTAAGCTTAAGGGTAAAAGCAAGGGTAAGGGTAAGGGTAAGGGTAAGGGTAAGGGTAAGGGTAAGGGTAAGGGTAAGCTTAAGGGTAAATGCAAGTGTAAGGGTAAGGGTAAGGGTAAGGGTAAGGGTAAGGGTAAGGGTAAGGGTAAGGGTAAGGGTAAGGGTAAGGGTAAGGGTAAGGGTAAGGGTAAGTGTAAGGGTAAGCTTAAGGGTTAAAGCAAGGGTAAGGGTAAGGGTAAGGGTAAGGGTAAGGGTAAGGGTAAGGGTTAGGGTAAGGGTAAGGGTAAGGGTAAGGGTGAGGGTAAGCGTAATGGTAAAGGTAAGAGTAAGCCTAAGGGTAAAAGCAAGGGTAAGGGTAAGGGTAAGGGTAAGGGTAAGCTTAAGTGTAAAAGCAAGGGTAAGGGTAAGGGTAAGGGTAAGGGTAAGCCTGAGGGTGAAAGCAAGGGTGAGGGTAAGGGTAAGGGTAAGGGTAAGGGTAAGGGTAAGGGTAAGGGTAAGGGTAAGCTTAAGGGTAAAAGCAAGGGTAAGGGTAAGGGTAAGGGTAAGGGTAAGCTTAAGGGTAAAAGCAAGGGTAAGGGTAAGGGTAAGGGTAAGGGTAAGGGTAAGGTTAAGGGTAAGGGAAAGGGTAAGGGTAAGGGTTAGGGTAAGGGTAAGGGTAAGGGTAAGGGTAAGCTTAAGGGTAAAAGCAAGGGTAAGGGTAAGGGTAAGGGTAAGGGTAAGCCTAAGGGTAAGGGTAAGGGTAAGGGTAAGCTTAAGGGTAAAAGCAAGGGTAAGGGTAAGGGTAAGGGTAAGGGTAAGCTTAAGGGTAAAAGCAAGGGTAAGGGTAAGGGTAAGGGTAAGGGTAAGGGTAAGGTTAAGGGTAAGGGAAAGGGTAAGGGTAAGGGTTAGGGTAAGGGTAAGGGTAAGGGTAAGGGTAAGCTTAAGGGTAAAAGCAAGGGTGAGGGTAAGGGTAAGGGTAAGGGTAAGGGTAAGGGTAAGGGTAAGGGTAAGGGTAAGGGTAAGCTTAAGGGTAAAAGCAAGGGTAAGGGTAAGGGTAAGGGTAAGGGTAAGCTTAAGGGTAAAAGCAAGGGTAAGGGTAAGGGTAAGGGTAAGGGTAAGGGTAAGGTTAAGGGTAAGGGAAAGGGTAAGGGTAAGGGTTAGGGTAAGGGTAAGGGTAAGGGTAAGGGTAAGCTTAAGGGTAAAAGCAAGGGTAAGGGCAAGGGTAAAGGTAAGGGTAAGGGTAAGGGTAAGGGTAAGGGTAAGGGTAAGGGTAAGGGTAAGGGTAAGGGTAAGGGTAAGGGTAAGGGTAAGGGTAAGGGTAAGGGTAAGGGTAAGGGTAAGGGTGAGGGTAAGGGTAAGGGTAAGGGTAAGCTTAAGGGTAAAAGCAAGGGTAAGGGTAAGGGTAAGGGTAAGGGTAAGGGTAAGGTTAAGGGTAAGGGAAAGGGTAAGGGTAAGGGTTAGGGTAAGGGTAAGGGTAAGGGTAAGGGTAAGCTTAAGGGTAAAAGCAAGGGTAAGGGTAAGGGTAAGGGTAAGGGTAAGGGTAAGCCTAAGGGTAAAAGCAAGGGTAAGGGTAAGGGTAAGGGTAAGGGTAAGGTTAAGGGTAAGGGTAAGGGTAAGCTTAAGGGTAAAAGCAAGGGTAAGGGTAAGGGTGAGGGTAAGGGTAAGCCTAAGGGTAAAAGCAAGGGTAAGGGTAAGGGTAAGGGTAAGGGTAAGGGTAAGGGTAAGCTTAAGGGTAAAAGCAAGGGTAAGGGTAAGGGTAAGGGTAAGGGTAAGGGTAAGGGTAAGGGTAAAGGTAAAGGGTAAGCCTTAGGGTAAAAGCAAGGGTAAGGGTAAGGGTAAGAGTAAGGGTAAGGGTAAGGGTAAGGGTGAGGGTAAGGGTAAGGGTAAGCTTAAGGGTAAAAGCAAGGGTAAGGGTAAGGGTAAGGGTAAGGGTAAGGGTAAGGGTAAGGGTAAGGGTAAGGGTAAGGGTAAGGGTAAGCTTAAGGGTAAGGGTAAGGGTAAGGGTAAGGGTAAGGGTAAGCTTAAGGGTAAAAGCAAGGGTAAGGGTAAGGGTAAGGGTAAGGGTAAGGGTAAGGGTAAGGGTAGGGGTAAGGGTAAGGGTAAGGGTAAGGGTAAGGGTAAGGGTAAGGGTAAGGGTAAGGGTAAGGGTAAGGGTAAGGGTAAGGGTAAGGGTAAGGGTAAGGGTAAGGGTAAGGGTAAGGGTAAGGGTAAGGGTAAGGGTAAGGGTAAGGGTAAGGGTAAGCTTAAGGGTAAAAGCAAGGGTAAAGGTAAGGGTACGGGTAAGGGTAAGGGTAAGGGTAAGGGTAAGGGTAAGGGTAAGGGTAAGGGTAAGGGTAAGGGTAAGGGTAAGGGTAAGGGTAAGGGTAAGGGTAAGGGTAAATGTAAGGGTAAGGGTAAGGGTAAGGGTAAGGGTAAGGGTAAGGGTAAGGGTAAGGGTAAGGGTAAGGGTAAGGGTAAGGGTAAGGGTAAGGGTAAGGGTAAGGGTAAGGGTAAGGGTAAGGGTAAGGGTAAGGGTAAGCTTAAGGGTAAAAGCAAGGGTAAGGGTAAGGGTAGGTGTAAGGGTAAAGGTAAGGGTAAGCCTAAGGGTAAAAGCAAGGGTAAGGGTAAGGGTAAGGGTAAGGGTAAGGGTAAGGGTAAGGGTAAGGGTAAGGGTAAGGGTAAGGGTAAGGGTAAGGGTAAGGGTAAGGGTAAGGGTAAGGGTAAGGGTAAGGGTAAGGGTAAGGGTAAGCTTAAGGGTAAAAGCAAGGGTAAGGGTAAGTGTAAGGGTAAGCTTAAGGGTAAAAGCAAGGGTAAGGGTAAGGGTAAGGGTAAAAGCAAGGGTAAAAGCAAGGGTTAGGGTAAGAGTAAGGGTAAGGGTAAGGGTAAGGGTAAGGGTAAGGGTAAAGGTAAGGGTAAGGGTAAGGGTAAGGGTAAGGGTAAGGGTAAGGGTAAGGGTAAGGGTAAGGGTAAGGGTAAGGGTAAGGGTTAAAGCAAGGGTAAGGGTAAGGGTAAGGGTAAGGGTAAGGGTAAGGGTAAGGGTAAGGGTAAGGGTAAGGGTAAGGATAAGGGTAAGGGTAAGGGTAAGTGTAAGGGTAAGGGTAAGGGTAAGGGTAAGGGTAAGGGTAAGGGTAAGGGTAAGGGTAAGGGTAAGGGTAAGGGTAAGGGTAAGGGTAAGGGTAAGGGTAAAGGCAAGGGTAAGGGTAAGGGTAAGGGTAAGGGTAAGGGTAAGGGTAAGGGTAAGGGTAAAGGTAAGGGTAAGCCTAAGGGTAAAAGCAAGGGTAAGGGCAAGGGTAAGGGTAAGGGTAAGGGTAAGGGTAAGGGTAAGGGTAAGGGTAAGGGTAAGGGTAAGGGTAAGGGTAAAGGTAAGGGTAAGGGTAAGGGTAAGGGTAAGGGTAAGGGTAAGGGTAAGGGTAAGGGTAAGGGTAAGGGTAAGGGTAAGGGTAAGGGTAAGGGTAAGGGTAAGGGTAAGGGTAAGGGTAAGGGTAAGGGTAAGGGTAAGGGTAAGGGTAAGGGTAAGCTCAAGGGTAAAAGCAAGGGTAAGGGTAAGGGTAAGGGTAAGGGTAAGGGTAAGGGTAAGGGTAAGGGTAAGGGTAAGGGTAAGGGTAAGGGTAAGCTAAAGGGTAAGGCTGAGGGTAAGGGTAAGGGTAAGCTTAAGGGTAAAAGCAAGGGTAAGGGTAAGGGTAAGGGTAAGGGTAAGGGTAAGGGTAAGGGTAAGGGTAAGGGTAAGCTTAAGGGTAAATGCAAGTGTAAGGGTAAGGGTAAGGGTAAGGGTAAGGGTAAGGGTAAGGGTAAGGGTAAGGGTAAGGGTAAGGGTAAGGGTAAGGGTAAGGGTAAGGGTAAGGGTAAGGGTAAGGGTAAGCTTAAGGGTTAAAGCAAGGGTAAGGGTAAGGGTAAGGGTAAGGGTAAGGGTAAGGGTAAGGGTTAGGGTAAGGGTAAGGGTAAGGGTAAGGGTGAGGGTAAGGGTAATGGTAAAGGTAAGGGTAAGCCTAAGGGTAAAAGCAAGGGTAAGGGTAAGGGTAAGGGTAAGGGTAAGCTTAAGTGTAAAAGCAAGGGTAAGGGTAAGGGTAAGGGTAAGGGTAAGCCTGAGGGTGAAAGCAAGGGGTAAGGGTAAGGGTAAGGGTAAGGGTAAGGGTAAGGGTAAGGGTAAGCTTAAGGGTAAAAGCAAGGGTAAGGGTAAGGGTAAGGGTAAGGGTAAGGGTAAGCTTAAGGGTAAAAGCAAGGTAAGGGTAAGGGTAAGGGTAAGGGTAAGGGTAAGGTTAAGGGTAAGGGAAAGGGTAAGGGTAGGGTTAGGGTAAGGGTAAGGGTAAGGGTAAGGGTAAGCTTAAGGGTAAAAGCAAGGGTAAGGGTAAGGGTAAGGGTAAGGGTAAGGGTAAGCCTAAGGGTAAAAGCAAGGGTAAGGGTAAGGGTAAGGGTAAGGGTAAGGTAAGGGTAAGGGTAAGGGTAAGGGTAAGGGTAAGGGTAAGGGTAAGGGTAAGGGTAAGGGTAAGGTTAAGGGTAAGGGTGAGGGTAAGGGTAAGGGTGAGGGTAAGCTTAAGGGTAAAAGCAAGGGTAAGGGGTAAGGTAAGGGTAAGGGTAAGGGTAAGGTTAAGGGAAAGGGAAAGGGTAAGGGTAAGGGTTAGGGTAAGGGTAAGGGTAAGGTAAGGGTAAGCTTAAGGGTAAAAGCAAGGGTAAGGGTAAGGGTAAGGGTAAGGGTAAGGGTAAGCCTAAGGGTAAAAGCAAGGGTAAGGGTAAGGGTAAGGGTAAGGGTAAGGTTAAGGGTAAGGGTTTGGGTAAGCTTAAGGGTAAAAGCAAGGGGTAAGGGTAAGGGTGAGGGTAAGTGTAAGCCTAAGGGTAAAAGCAAGGGTAAGGGTAAGGGTAAGGGTAAGGGTAAGGGTAAGGGTAAGGGTAAGCTTAAGGGTAAAAGCAAGGGTAAGGGTAAGGGTAAGGGTAAGGGTAAGGGTGAGGGTAAGGGTAAAGGTAAAGGGTAAGCCTTAGGGTAAAAGCAAGGGTAAGGGTAAGGGTAAGGGTAAGGGTAAGGGTAAGGGTAAGGGTGAGGGTAAGGGTAAGGGTAAGCTTAAGGGTAAAAGCAAGGGTAAGGGTAAGGGTAAGGGTAAGGGTAAGGGTAAGGGTAAGGGTAAGGGTAAGGGTAAGCTTAAGGGTAAGGGTAAGGGTAAGGGTAAGGGTAAGCTTAAGGGTAAAAAGCAAGGGTAAGGGTAAGGGTAAGGGTAAGGGTAAGGGTAAGGGTAAGGGTAAGGGTAAGGGTAGGGGTAAGGGTAAGGGTAAGGGTAAGGGTAAGGGTAAGGGGTAAGGGTAAGGGTAAGGGTAAGGGTAAGGGTAAGGGTAAGGGTAAGGGTAAGGGTAAGGGTAAGGGTAAGGGTAAGGGTAAGGGTAAGGGTAGGTAAGGGTAAGGGTAAGGGTAAGCTTAAGGGTAAAAGCAAGGGTAAAGGTAAGGGTACGGGTAAGGGTAAGGGTAAGGGTAAGGGGTAAGGGTAAGGGTAAGGGTAAGGGTAAGGGTAAGGGTAAGGGTAAGGGTAAGGGTAAGGGTAAGGGTAAGGGTAAGGGTAAGGGTAAGGGTAAGGGTAAATGTAAGGGTAAGGGTAAGGGTAAGGGTAAGGGTAAGGGTAAGGGTAAGGGTAAGGGTAAGGGTAAGGGTAAGGGTAAGGGTAAGGGTAAGGGTAAGGGTAAGGGTAAGGGTAAGGGTAAGGGTAAGGGTAAGGGTAAGGGTAAGGGTAAGGGTAAGCTTAAGGGTAAAAGCAAGGGTAAGGGTAAGGGTAGGTGTAAGGGTAAAGGTAAGGGTAAGCCTAAGGGTAAAAGCAAGGGTAAGGGTAAGGGTAAGGGTAAGGGTAAGGGTAAGGGTAAGGGTAAGGGTAAGGGTAAGGGTAAGGGTAAGGGTAAGGGTAAGGGTAAGGGTAAGGGTAAGGGTAAGGGTAAGGGTAAGGGTAAGGGTAAGCTAAGGGTAAAAGCAAGGGTAAGGGTAAGTGTAAGGGTAAGCTTAAGGGTAAAAGCAAGGGTAAGGGTAAGGGTAAGGGTAAAAGCAAGGGTAAAAGCAAGGGTTAGGGTAAGAGTAAGGGTAAGGGTAAGGGTAAGGGTAAGGGTAAGGGTAAAGGTAAGGGTAAGGGTAAGGGTAAGGGTAAGGGTAAGGGTAAGGGTAAGGGTAAGGGTAAGGGTAAGGGGTAAGGGTAAGGGTTAAAGCAAGGGTAAGGGTAAGGGTAAGGGTAAGGGTAAGGGTAAGGGTAAGGGTAAGGGTAAAGGTAAGGTAAGGGTAAGGGTAAGGGTAAAGGGTAAGGATAAGGGTAAGGGTAAGGTAAGTGTAAGGGTAAGGGTAAGGGTAAGGGTAAGGGTAAGGGTAAGGGTAAGGGTAAGGGTAAGGGTAAGGGTAAGGGTAGGGTAAAGAAGGTAAGGGTAAGGGTAAGGGTAAGGGTGTAGGGTAAGGGTAAGGGTAAGGGTAAAGGTAAGGGTAAGCCTAAGGGTAAAAGCAAGGGTAAGGGCAAGGGTAAGGGTAAGGGTAAGAGTAAGGGTAAGGGTAAGGGTAAGGTAAGGGTAAGGGTAAGGGTAAGGGTAAAGGTAAGGGTAAGGGTAAGGGTAAGGGTAAGGGTAAGGGTAAGGGTAAGGGTAAGGGTAAGGGTAAGGGTAAGGGTAAGGGTAAGGGTAAGGGTAAGGGTAAGGGTAAGGGTAAGGGTAAGGGTAAGGGTAAGGGTAAGGGTAAGGGTAAGGGTAAAGGGTAAGGGAAAGGGTAAGGGTAAGGGTAAGGGTAAGGGTAAGGGTAAGGGTAAGGGTAAGGGTAAGCTTAAGGGTAAAAGCAAGGGTAAGGGTAAGGGTAAGGGTAAGGGTAAGGGTAAGGGTAAGGGTAAGGGTAAGGGTAAGGGTGAGGGTAAGGGTAAGGGTAAGGGTAAGGGCAAGGGTAAGGGTAAGTGTAAGGGTAAGGGTAAGGGTAAGGGTAAGGGTAAGGGTAAGAGTAAGGGTAAGGGTAAGGGTAAGGGTAAGGGTAAGGGTAAGGGTAAGGGTAAGGGTAAGGGTAAGGGTAAGGGTAAGGGTAAGGGTAAGGGTAAGGGTAAGGGTAAGGGTAAGAGTAAGGGTAAGGGTAAGGGTAAGGGTAAGGGTAAGGGTAAGGGTAAGGGTAAGGGTAAGGGTAAGGGTAAGGGTAAGGGTAAGGGTAAGGGTAAGGGTAAGGGTAAGGGTTAGGGTAAGGGTAAGGGTAAGTGTAAGGGTAAGGGTAAGGCTTTTACCCTTAAGCTTACCCTTACCCTTACCCTTACCCTTACCCTTACCCTTACCCTCACCCTTACCCTTACCCTTACCCTTACCCTTACCCTTACCCTTACCCTTACTCTTACCCTTACCCTTACCCTTACCCTTACCCTTACCCTTACCCTTACCCTTACCCTTACCCTTACCCTCACCCTTACCCTTACCCTTACCCTTACCCTTACCCTTACCCTTACCCTTACCCTTACCCTTACCCTTGCTTTTACCCTTAGGCTTACCCTTACCTTTACCCTTACCCTTACCCTTACCCTTACCCTTACCCTTACCCTTACCCTTACCCTTGCTTTTACCCTTAAGCTTACCCTTACCCTTACCCTTTCCCTTACCATTACCCTTACCCTTACCCTTACCCTTACCCTTACCCTTATTCTTACACTTACCCTTACCCTTACCCTTACCCTTACCCTTACCCTTACCCTTACCCTTACCCTTACCCTTACCCTTACCCTTACCCTTATCCTTGATTTTACCCTTAAGCTTACCCTTACCCTCACCCTTACCCTTACCCTTACCCTTACCCTTACCCTTACCCTTACCCTTACCCTTACCCTTACCCTTACCCTTACCCTTACCCTTACTCTTACCCTTACCCTTACCCTTACCCCTACCCTTACCCTTACCCTTACCCTTACACTTACCCTTACCCTTACCCTTACCCTTACCTTTACCCTTACCCTTACCCTTACCCTTACCCTTACCCTTGCCCTTACCCTTGCTTTTACCCTTAGGCTTACCCTTACCTTTACCCTTACCCTTACCCTTACCCTTACCCTTACCCTTACCCTTACCCTTGCTTTTACCCTTACCCTTACCCTTACCCTTACTCTTACCCTTACCCTTACCATTACCCTTACCCTTACCCTTACCCTTACCCTTACCCTTACCCTTACCCTTACCCTTACCCTTACCCTTACCCTTACCCTTACCCTTACCCTAACCCTTACCCTTACCCTTACCCTTACCCTTACCCTTACCCTTACCCTTACCCTTACCCTTACCCTTACCCTTGCTTTTACCCTTACCCTTACCCTTACCCTTACCCTTACCCTTACCCTTACCCTTACCCTTACCCTTACCCTTACCCTTACCCTTACCCTTACCCTTACCCTTACCCTTACCCTTACCCTTACCCTTACCCTTACCCTTACCCTTACCCTTACCCTTACCCTTACCCTTACCCTTACCCTTACCCTTACCCTTACCCTTAACCTTACCCTTACCCTTACCCTTACCCTTACCCTTACCCTTACCCTTACCCTTACCCTTACCCTTACCCTTACCCTTACCCTTACCCTTACCCTTACCCTTACCCTTACCCTTACCCTTACCCTTACCCTTACCCTTACCCTTGCTTTTACCCTTGCTTTTACCCTTAAGCTTACCCTTACCCTTACCCTTACCCTTGCTTTTACCCTTAAGCTTACCCTTACCCTTACCCTTACCCTTGCTTTTACCCTTAAGCTTACCCTTACCCTTACCCTTACCCTTACCCTTACCCTTACCCTTACCCTTACCCTTACCCTTACCCTTACCCTTACCCTTACCCTTACCCTTACCCTTGCTTTTACCCTTAGGCTTACCCTTACCTTTACCCTTACCCTTACCCTTACCCTTACCCTTGCTTTTACCCTTAAGCTTACCCTTACCCTTACCCTTACCCTTACCCTTACCCTTACCCTTACCCTTACCCTTACCCTTACCCTTACCCTAACCCTTACCCTTACCCTTACCCTTACCCTTACCCTTACCCTTACCCTTACCCTTACCCTTACCCTTACCCTTACCCTTACCCTTACCCTTACCCTTACCCTTACCCTTACCCTTACCCTTACCCTTACCCTTACCCTTACCCTTACCCTTACCCTTACCCTTACCCTTACCCTTACCCTTACCCTTACCCTTACCCTTACCCTTACCCTTACCCTAACCCTTACCCTTACCCTTACCCTTACCCTTACCCTTACCCTTACCCTTACCCTTACCCTTGCTTTTACCCTTAAGCTTACCCTTACCCTTACCCTTACCCTTACCCTTACCCTTACCCTTACCCTTACCCTTACCCTTACCCTTACCCTTACCCTTACCCTTACCCTTACCCTTACCCTTACCCTTACCCTTACCCTTACCCTTACCCTTACCTTTACCCTTACCCTTACCCTTACCCTTACCCTTACCCTTTCCCTTTCCCTTACCCTAACCCTTACCCTTACCCTTACCCTTACCCTTACCCTTACCCTTACCCTTACCCTTACCCTAACCCTTAACCTTACACTTATTCTTACTCTTACCCTTACCCTTGCTTTTACCCTTAAGCCTACCCTTACCCTTACCCTTGCTTTTACTCTTAAGCTTACCCTTACCCTTACCCTTACCCTTACCCTTACCCTTACCCTTACCCTTACCCTTACCCTTACCCTTGCCCTTACCCCTTACCCTTACCCTTACCCTTACCCTTACCCTTACTCTTACCCTTACCCTTACCCTTACCCTTACCCTTACCCTTACCCTTACCCTCACCCTTACCCTTACCCTTACCCTTACCCTTACCCTTACCCTTACCCTTACCCTTACCCTTGCCCTTACCCTTACCCTTACCCTTACCCTTACCCTTACCCTTACCCTTACCCTTACCCTTACCCTTACCCTTACCCTTACCCTTACCCTTACCCTTACCCTTACCCTTGCCCTTACCCTTACCCTTACCCTTACCCTTACCCTTACCCTTACCCTTACCCTTACCCTTACCCTTACCCTTACCCTTACCCTTACCCTTACCCTTACCCTTACCCTTACCCTTACCCTTATTCTTACTCTCACCCTTTTACCCTTACCCTTACCCTTACCCTTACCCTTACCCTTACCCTTGCTTTTACCCTTAAGCTTACCCTTACCCTTACCCTTACCCTTGCTTTTACCCTTAAGCTTACCCTTACCCTTACCCTCACCCTTACCCTTACCCTTACCCTTATCCTTACCCTTTCCCTTACCCTTACCCTTACCCTTACCCTTACCTTTACCCTTACCCTTACCCTTACCCTTGCTTTTACCCTTAGGCTTACCCTTACCTTTACCCTTACCCTTACCCTTACCCTTACCCTTGCTTTTACCCTTAAGCTTACCCTTACCCTTACCCTTACCCTCACCCTTACCCTTACCCTTACCCTTACCCTTACCCTTACCCTTACCCTTACCCTTACCCTTACCCTTACCCTTACCCTTACCCTTACCCTTACCCTTACCCTTACCCTTACCCTTACCCTTACCCTTACCCTTACCCTTACCCTTACCCTTACCCTTACCCTTACCCTTACCCTTACCCTTACCCTTACCCTTACCCTTACCCTTACCCTTACCCTTACCCTTACCCTTACCCTTACCCTAACCCTTACCCTTACCCTTACCCTTACCCTTACCCTTACCCTTACCCTTACCCTTACCCTTACTCTTACCCTTACCCTTACCCTTACCCTTACCCTTACCCTTACCCTTACCCTTACCCTTACCCTTACCCTTACCCTTACCCTTACCCTTACCCTTACCCTTACCCTTACCCTTACCCTTGCTTTTACCCTTAAGCTTACCCATACCCTTACCCTTACCCTTACCCTTACCCTTACCCTTACCCTTACCCTTACCCTTACCCTTACCCTTACCCTTACCCTTACCCTTACCCTTACCCTTACCCTTACCTTTACCCTTACCCTTACCCTTACCCTTACCCTTACCCTTACCCTAACCCTTACCCTTACCCTTACCCTTACCCTTACCCTTACCCTTACCCTTACCCTTACCCTTACCCTTACCCTTAACCTTACCCTTATTCTTACTCTTACCCTTACCCTTACCCTTACCCTTACCCTTGCTTTTACCCTTAAGCCTACCCTTACCCTTACCCTTGCTTTTACCCTTAAGCTTACCCTTACCCTTACCCTTACCCTTACCCTTACCCTTACCCTTACCCTTACCCTTACCCTTACCCTTACCCTTACCCTTACCCTTACCCTTACCCTTACCCTTACCCTTACCCTGACCCTTGCCCTTACCCTTACCCTTACCCTTACCATTACCCTTACCCTTACCCTTACCCTTACCCTTACCCTTACCATTACCCTTACCCTTACCCTTACCCTTACCCTTACCTTACCCTTACCCTTACCATTACCCTTACCCTTACCCTTACCCTTACCCTTACCCTTACCCTTACCCTTACCCTTACCCTTACCCTTACCCTTACCCTTACCCTTACCCTTACCCTTACCCTTACCCTTACCCTTACCCTTACCCTTACCCTTACCCTTACCCTTATTCTTACTCTCACCCTTTTACCCTTACCCTTACCCTTACCCTTACCCTTACCCTTACCCTTACCCTTACCTTTACCCTTACCCTTACCCTTACCCTTACCCTTACCCTTACCCTTACCCTTACCCTTACCCTTACCCTTACCCTTACCCTTACCTTTACCCTTACCCTTACCCTTAACCTTACCTTTACCCTTACCCTTACCCTTACCCTTACCCTTATTCTTACCCTTACCCTTACCCTTACCCTTACCCTTGCTTTTACCCTTAAGCTTACCCTTACCCTTACCCTTACCCTTATTCTTACCCTTACCCTTACCCTTACCCTTACCCTTACCCTTACCCTTACTCTTACCCTTACCCTTATTCTTACTCTTACCCTTACCCTTAACCTTGCTTTTACCCTTAGGCTTACCCTTACCTTTACCCTTACCCTTACCCTTACCCTTACCCTTACCCTTGCTTTTACCCTTAAGCTTACCCTTACCCTTACCCTTACCCTTATTCTTACCCTTACCCTTATTCTTACCCTTACCCTTACCCTTACCCTTACCCTTACCATTACCCTTACCCTTACCCTTACCCTTATTCTTACTCTTACCCTTACATTTACCCTTGCTTTTACCCTTAAGCTTACCCTTGCCCTTACCCTTACCCTTACCCTTACCCTTACCCTTACCCTCACCCTTACCCTTGCTTTTACCCTTAGGCTTAAGGGTAAAAGCAAGGGTAAGGGTAAGGGTAAGGGTAAGGGCAAGGGTAAGGGTAAGGGTAAGGGTAAGGGTAAGGGTAAGGGTAAGGCTAAGGGTAAGGGTAAGGGTAAGGGTAAGGGTAAGAATAAGGGTAAGGGTAAGGGTAAGGGTAAGCTTAAGGGTAATGGTAAGGGTAAGGGTAAGGGTAAGGGTAAGGGTAAGGGTAAGGGTAAGGGTAAGGGTAAGGGTAGGGGTAAGGGTAAGGGTAAGGGTAAGGGTAAGGGTAAGGGTAAGGGTAAAGGTAAGGGTAAGCCTAAGGGTAAAAGCAAGGGTAAGGGTAAGGGTAAGGGTAAGGGTAAGGGTAAGGGTAAGGGTGAAGGTAAGGGTAAGCCTAAGGGTAAAAGCAAGGGTAAGGGTAAGGGTAAGGGTAAGGGTAAGGGTAAGGGTAAGGGTAAGGGTAAGGGTAAGGGTAAGGGTAAGGGTAAGGGTAAGGGTAAGGGTAAGGGTAAGGTAAGCTTAAGGGTAAAAGCAAGGGTAAGGGTAAGAGTAAGGGTAAGGGTAAGGGTAAGGGTAAGGGTAAGGGTAAGGGTAAGAATAAGGGTAAGGGTAAGGGTAAGGGTAAGGGTAAGGGTAAGGGTAAGGGTAGGGATAAGGGTAAGGGTAAGAATAAGGGTAAGGGTAAGGGTAAGGGTAAGGGTAAGGGTAAGGGTAAGGGTAAGGGTAAGGGTAAGGGTAAGGGTAAGGGTAAGGGTAAGGGTAAGGGTAAGGGTAAGGGTAAGGGTAAGGGTAAGGGTAAGGGTAAGGGTAAGGGTAAGGGTAAGGGTAAGGGTAAGAGTAAGGTTAAGGGTAAGCCTAAGGGTAAAAGCAAGGGTAAGGGTGAGGGTAAGGGTAAGGGTAAGGGTAAGGGTAAGGGTAAGGGTAAGGGTAAGGGTAAGGGCAAGGGTAAGCTAAAGGGTAAAAGCTTGGGTAAGGGTAAGGGTAAGGGTAATGGTGAGGGTAAGCTTAAGGGTTAACCCTTACCCTTACCCTTACCCTTACCCTTACCCTTACCCTTGCTTTTACCCTTAAGCTTACCCTTACCCTTACCCTTACCCTTACCTTTACCCTTACCCTTACCCTTGCTTTTACCCTTGAGCTTACCCTTACCCTTACCCTTACCCTTACCCTTACCCTTACCCTTACCCTTACCCTTACCCTTACCCTTACCCTTACCCTTACCCTTACCCTTGCTTTTACCCTTAAGCTTACCCTTACCCTTACCCTTACCCTTACCCTTACCCTTACCCTTACCCTTACCCTTACCCTTACCTTTACCCTTACCCTTACCCTTATTCTTACTCTCACCCTTTTACCCTTACCCTTACCCTTACCCTTACCCTTACCCTTACCCTTACCCTTACCCTTACCCTTACCCTTACCTTTACACTTACCCTTACCCTTACCCTTACCCTTACACTTACCCTTACCCTTACCCTTACCCTTACCCTTACCCTTACCTTTACCCTTACCCTTACCTTTACCCTTACCCTTACCCTTACCCTTACCCTTACCCTTACCCTTACCCTTACCCTTACCCTTACCCTTACCCTTACCCTTACCCTTACCCTTGCTTTTACCCTTAAGCTTACCCTTACCCTTACCCTTACCCTTATTCTTACCCTTACCCTTATTCTTACCCTTACCCTTACCCTTACCCTTACCCTTACCCTTACCCTTACCCTTACCCTTACCCTTACCCTTACCCTTACCCTTACCCTTATTCTTACTCTTACCCTTACATTTACCCTTGCTTTTACCCTTAAGCTTACCCTTGCCCTTACCCTTACCCTTACCCTTACCCTTACCCTTACCCTTACCCTCACCCTTACCCTTGCTTTTACCCTTAGGCTTAAGGGTAAAAGCAAGGGTAAGGGTAAGGGTAAGGGTAAGGGCAAGGGTAAGGGTAAGGGTAAGGGTAAGGGTAAGGGTAAGGCTAAGGGTAAGGGTAAGGGTAAGGGTAAGGGTAAGGGTAAGAATAAGGGTAAGGGTAAGGGTAAGCTTAAGGGTAATGGTAAGGGTAAGGGTAAGGGTAAGGGTAAGGGTAAGGGTAAGGGTAAGGGTAAGGGTAAGGGTAAGGGTAAGGGTAGGGGTAAGGGTAAGGGTAAGGGTAAGGGTAAGGGTAAGGGTAAGGGTAAAGGTAAGGGTAAGCCTAAGGGTAGAAGCAAGGGTAAGGGTAAGGGTAAGGGTAAGGGTAAGGGTAAGGGTAAAGGTGAGGGTAAGCCTAAGGGTAAAAGCAAGGGTAAGGGTAAGGGTAAGGGTAAGGGTAAGGGTAAGGGTAAGGGTAAGGGTAAGGGTAAGGGTAAGGGTAAGGGTAAGGGTAAGGGTAAGGGTAAGGGTAAGGGTAAGGGTAAGGGTAAGGGTAAGCTTAAGGGTAAAAGCAAGGGTAAGGGTAAGAGTAAGGGTAAGGGTAAGGGTAAGGGTAAGGGTAAGGGTAAGGGTAAGAATAAGGGTAAGGGTAAGGGTAAGGGTAAGGTTAAGGGTAAGCCTAAGGGTAAAAGCAAGGGTAAGGGTAAGGGTAAGGGTAAGGGTAAGGGTAAGGGTAAGGGTAAGGGTAATGGTGAGGGTAAGGGTAAGGGTAAGGGCAAGGGTAAGCTTAAGGGTAAAAGCTTGGGTAAGGGTAAGGGTAAGGGTAAGGGTAAGGGTAAGCTTAAGGGTAAGGGTAAGGGTAAGGGTAAGGGTAAGGGTAAGGGTAAGGGTAAGGGTAAGGGTAAGGGTAAGGGTAAGGGTAAGGGTAAGAGTAAGGTTAAGGGTAAGCCTAAGGGTAAAAGCAAGGGTAAGGGTAAGGGTAAGGGTAAGGGTAAGGGTAAGGGTAAGGGTAAGGGTAAGGGTAAGGGTAAGGGTAAGGGTAAGGGTAAGGGCAAGGGTAAGCTTAAGGGTAAAAGCTTGGGTAAGGGTAAGGGTAAGGGTAAGGGTAAGGGTAAGCTTAAGGGTTAACCCTTACCCTTACCCTTACCCTTACCCTTACCCTTGCTTTTACCCTTAAGCTTACCCTTACCCTTACCCTTACCCTTACCCTTACCCTTACCCTCACCCTTGCTTTTACCCTTGAGCTTACCCTTACCCTTACCCTTACCCTTACCCTTACCCTTACCCTTACCCTTACCCTTACCCTTACCCTTACCCTTACCCTTACCCTTACCCTTACCCTTGCTTTTACCCTTAAGCTTACCCTTACCCTTACCCTTACCCTTACCCTTACCCTTACCCTTACCCTTACCCTTACCCTTACCCTTACCCTTACCTTAACCTTTACCCTTACCCTTATTCTTACTCTCACCCTTTTACCCTTACCCTTACCCTTACCCTTACCCTTACCCTTACCCTTACCCTTACCCTTACCTTTACCCTTACCCTTACCCTTACCCTTACCCTTACCCTCACCCTTACCCTGACCCTTACCCTTACCCTTTCCCTTACCCTTACCCTTACCCTTACCCTTACCTTTACCCTTACCCTTACCCTTACCCTGACCCTTACCCTTACCCTGACTTTTACCCTTACCCTTATTCTTACCCTTACCCTTACCCTTACCCTTACCCTTACCCTAACCCTTAGGCTTACCCTTACCCTTGCTTTTACCCTTAAGCTTACCCTTACCCTTACCCTTACCCTTACCCTTACCCTTACCCTTACCCTTACCCTTACCCTTACCCTTACCCTTATTCTTACCCTTACCCTTACCCTTACCCTTACCTTTACCCTTAGGCTTACCCTTACCCTTACCCTTACCCTTACCCTTACCCTTACCTTTACCCTTACCCTTACCCTTACCCTTACCCTTACCCTTACCCTTACCCTTACCCTTATTCTTACCCTTACCCTTACCCTTACCCTTACCCTTACCCTTACCCTTAGGCTTACCCTTACCCTTGCTTTTACCCTTAAGCTTACCCTTACCCTTACCCTTACCCTTACCCTTACCCTTACCCTTACCCTTACCCTTACCCTTATTCTTACCCTTACCCTTACCCTTAACCTTACCCTTACCCTTGCTTTTACCCTTAGGCTTACCCTTACCCTTACCCTTACCCTTACCCTTGCTTTTACCCTTAAGCTTACCCTTACCCTTACCCTTACTCTTACCCTTACCCTTACCCTTACCCTTACCCTTACCCTTACCCTTACCCTTACGCTTGCTTTTACCCTTAGGCTCACCCTTACCTTTACCCTTACCCTAACCCTTACCCTTACCCTTACCCTTACCCTTACCCTTGCTTTTACCCTTAAGCTTACCCTTACCCTTACCCTTACCCTTACCCTTACCCTTACCCTTACCCTTACCCTTACCCTTACCCTTACCCTTACCCTTACCCTTACCTTGCTTTTACCCTTAAGCTTACCCTTACCCTTACCCTTACCCTTACCCTTACCCTTACCCTTACCCTTACCCTTACCCTTGCTTTTACCCTTAAGCTTACCCTTACCCTTACCCTTACCCTTACCCTTACCCTTACCCTTACCCTTACCCTTACCCTTACCCTTACCCTTACCCATGCTTTTACCCTTAGGCTTACCCTTACCTTTACCCTTACCCTTACCCTTACCCTTACCCTTACCCTTACCCTTGCTTTTACCCTTAAGCTTACCCTTACCCTTACCCTTACCCTTAAGCTTACCCTTACCCTTACCCTTACCCTTACCCTTACCCTTACCCTTACCCTTACCCTTACCCTTACCCTTACCCTTACCCTTGCTTTTACCCTTAAGCTTACCCTTACCCTTACCCTTACCCTTACCCTTACCCTTACCCTTGCTTTTACCCTTAAGCATACCCTTACCCTTACCCTTACCCTTAAGCTTACCCTTACCCTTACCCTTACCCTTACCCTTACCCTTACCCTTACCCTTACCCTTACCCTTACCCTTACCCTTACCCTTGCTTTTACCCTTAAGCTTACCCTTACCCTTACCCTTACCCTTACCCTTAAGCTTACCCTTACCCTTACCCTTACCCTTACCCTTACCCTTAACCTTACCCTTGCTTTTACCCTTAAGCTTACCCTTACCCTTACCCTTACCCTTACCCTTAAGCTTACCCTTACCCTTACCCTTACCCTTACCCTTACCCTTGCTTTTACCCTTAAGCTTACCCTTACCCTTACCCTTACCCTTACCCTTAAGCTTACCCTTACCCTCACCCTTACCCTTACCCTTACCCTTACCCTTACCCTTACCCTTACCCTTGCTTTTACCCTTAAGCTTATCCTTACCCTTACCCTTACCCTTACCCTTGCTTTTACCCTTAAGCTTACCCTTACCCTTACCCTTACCCTTACCCTTAAGCTTACCCTTACCCTTACCCTTACCCTTACCCTTACCCTTACCCTTACCCTTACCCTTGCTTTTACCCTTAAGCTTACCCTTACCCTTACCCTTACCCTTACCCTTACCCTTACCCTTACCCTTACCCTTACCCTTACCCTTGCTTTTACCCTTAGGCTTACCCTTACCTTTACCCTTACCCTTACCCTTACCCTTACCCTTACCCTTACCCTTACCCTTGCTTTTACCCTTAAGCTTACCCTTACCCTTACCCTTACCCTTACCCTTACCCTTACCCTTACCCTTACCCTTGCTTTTACCCTTAAGCTTACCCTTACCCTTACCCTTACCCTTACCCTTGCTTTTACCCTTAGGCTTACCCTTACCCTTACCCTTACCCTTACCCTTGCTTTTACCCTTAAGCTTACCCTTACCCCTACCCTTACCCTTACCCTTACCCTTACCCTTACCCTTACCCATACCCTTACCCTTACCCTTACCCTTACCCTTACCCTTACCCTTACCCTTACCCTTACCCTTACCCTTACCCTTACCCTTACCCTTACCCTTACCCTTACCCTTACCCTTACCCTTACCCTTGCTTTTACCCTTAGGCTTACCCTTACCTTTACCCTCACCCTTACCCTTACCCTTACCCTTACCCTTACCCTTACCCTTGCTTTTACCCTTAAGCTTACCCTTACCCTTACCCTTACCCTTACCCTTACCCTTACCCTTACCCTTACCCTTGCTTTTACCCTTGAGCTTACCCTTACCCTTACCCTTACCCTTACCCTTACACTTACCCTTACCCTTGCTTTTACCCTTAAGCTTACCCTTACCCTTACCCTTACCCTTACCCTTACCCTTGCTTTTACCCTTAGGCTTACCCTTACCCTTACCCTTACCCTTACCCTTACCCTTGCTTTTACCCTTAAGCTTACCCTTACCCTTACCCTTACCCTTACTCTTACCCTTACCCTTACCCTTACCCTTACCCTTGCTTTTACCCTTAGGCTTACCCATACCTTTACCCTTACCCTTACCCTTACCCTTACCCTTACCCTTACCCTTACCCTTACCCTTACCCTTACCCTTACCCTTACCCTTACCCTTACCCTTACCCTTACCCTTGCTTTTACCCTTAAGCTTACCCTTACCCTTACCCTTACCCTTACCCTTACCCTTACCCTTACCCTTACCCTTACCCTTACCCTTGCTTTTACCCTTAAGCTCACCCTTACCCTTACCCTTACCCTTACCCTTACCCTTACTCTTACCCTTACCCTTGCTTTTACCCTTAAGCTTACCCTTACCCTTACCCTTACCCTTACCCTTACCCTTAAGCTTACCCTTACCCTTACCTTTACCCTTACCCTTACCCTTACCCTTACCCTTACCCTTGCTTTTACCCTTAAGCTTACCCTTACCCTTACCCTTACCCTTACCCTTACCCTTGCTTTTACCCTTAAGCTTACCCTTACCCTTACCCTTACCCTTACCCTTAAGCTTACCCTTACCCTTACCCTTACCCTTACCCTTACCCTTACCCTTACCCTTACCCTTACCCTTGCTTTTACCCTTAAGCTTACCCTTACCCTTACCCTTACCCTTACCCTTACCCTTGCCCTTACCCTTACCCTTACCCTTACTCTTACCCTTACCCTTACCCTTACCCTTGCTTTTACCCTTAGGCTTACCCTTACCTTTACCCTTACCATTACCCTTACCCTTACCCTTACCCTTACCCTTACCCTTACCCTTGCTTTTACCCTTAAGCTTACCCTTACCCTTACCCTTACCCTTACCCTTACCCTTACCCTTACCCTTACCCTTACCCTTACCCTTACCCTTACCCTTACCCTTACCCTTACCCTTACCCTTACCCTTACCCTTACCCTTACCCTTACCCTTACCCTTACCCTTACCCTTACCCTTACCCTTGCTTTTACCCTTAAGCTTACCCTTACCCTTACCCTTACCCTTACCCTTACCCTTGCTTTTACCCTTAAGCTTACCCTTACCCTTACTCTTACCCCTACCCTTACCCTTACCCTTACCCTTACCCTTACCCTTACCCTTACCCTTGCTTTTACCCTTAGGCTTACCCTCACCTTTACCCTTACCCTTACCCTTACCCTTACCCTTACCCTTACCCTTACCCTTGCTTTTACCCTTAAGCTCACCCTTACCCTTACCCTTACCCTTACCCTTAGCCTTACCCTTACCCTTGCTTTTACCCTTAAGCTTACCCTTACCCTTACCCTTACCCTTACCCTTACCCTTGCTTTTACCCTTAGGCTTACCCTTACCCTTACCCTTACCCTTACCCTTAAGCTTACCCTTACCCTTACCCTTACCCTTACCCTTACCCTTACCCTTACCCCTACCCTTACCCTTACCCTTACCCTTACCCTTACCCTTACCCTTACCCTTACCCTTGCTTTTACCCTTAAGCTTACCCTTACCCTTACCCTTACCCTTACCCTTACCCTTACCCTTACCCTTACCCTTACCCTTACCCTTACTTAGGGTAAGGGTAAGGGTAAGCTTAAGGGTAAATGCAAGGGTAAGGGTAAGGGTAAGGGTAAGGGTAAGGGTAAGGGTAAGCTTAAGGGTAAGGGTAAGGGTAAGGGTAAGCTTAAGGGTAAAAGCAAGGGTAAGGGTAAGGGTAAGGGTAAGGGTAAGGGTAAGCTTAAGGGTAAGGGTAAGGGTAAGGGTAAGGGTAAGCTTAAGGGTAAAAGTAAGGGTAAGGTTAAGGGTAAGGGTAAGGGTAAGGGTAAGGGTAAGGGTAAGCTTAAGGGTAAGGGTAAGGGTAAGGGTAAGGGTAAGCTTAAGGGTAAAAGCAAGGGTAAGGGTAAGGGTAAGGGTAAGGGTAAGGGTAAGGGTAAGGGTAAGGGTAAGGGTAAGGGTAAGGGTAAGGGTAAGGGTAAGGGTAAGGGTAAGCTTAAGGGTAAGGGTAAGGGTAAGGGTAAGCTTAAGGGTAAAAGCAAGGGTAAGGGTAAGGGTAAGGGTAAGGGTAAGGGTAAGCTCAAGGGTAAAAGCAAGGGTAAGGGTAAGGGTAAGGGTAAGGGTAAGGGTAAGGGTAAGGGTAAGGGTAAGGGTAAGGGTAAGGGTAAGCTTCAGGGTAAGGGTAAGGGTAAGGGTAAGCTTAAGGGTAAAAGCAAGGTTAAGGGTAAGGGTAAGGGTAAGGGTAAGGGTAAGGGTAAAGGTAAGGGTAAGCCTAAGGGTAAAAGCAAGGGTAAGGGTAAGGGTAAGGGTAAGGGTAAGGGTAAGGGTAAGGGTAAGGGTAAGGGTAAGGGTAAGGGTAAGGGTAAGGGTAAGGGTAAGCTTAAGGGTAAAAGCAAGGGTAAGGGTAAGGGTAAGGGTAAGGGTAAGGGTAAGGGTAAGGGTAAGGGTAAGGGTAAGGGTAAGGGTAAGCTTAAGGGTAAAAGCAAGGGTAAGGGTAAGGGTAAGGGTAAGGGTAAGGGTAAGGGTAAGGGTAAGCGTAAGGGTAAGGGTAAGGGTAAGCTTAAGGGTAAAAGCAAGGGTAAGGGTAAGGGTAAGGGTAAGGGTTAGGGTAAGGGTAAAGGTAAGGGTAAGCCTAAGGGTAAAAGCAAGGGTAAGGGTAAGGGTAAGGGTGAGGGTAAGGGTAAGGGTAAGGGTAAGGGTAAGGGTAAGGGTAAGGGTAAGGGTAAGAGTAAGGGTAAGGGTGAGGGTAAGCTTAAGGGTAAAAGCAAGGGTAAGGGTTAGGGTAAGGGTAAGGGTAAGCCTAAGGGTAAAAGCAAGGGTAAGGGTAAGGTTAAGGGTAAGGGTAAGGGTAAGCTTAAGGGTAAAAGCAAGGGTAAGGGTAAGGGTAAGGGTAAGGGTAAGGGTAAGCTTAAGGGTAAAAGCAAGGGTAAGGGTAAGGGTGAGGGTAAGGGTAAGGGTAAGGGTAAGGGTAAAGGTAAGGGTAAGCCTAAGAGTAAAAGCAAGGGTAAGGGTAAGGGTAAGGGTAAGGGTAAGGGTAAGGGTAAGGGTAAGGGTAAGGGTAAGGGTAAGCTTAAGGGTAAAAGCAAGGGTAAGGATAAGGGTAAGGGTAAGGGTAAGGGTAAGGGTAAGGGTAAGGGTAAGGGTAAGGGTAAGCTTAAGGGTAAAAGCAAGGGTAAGGGTAAGGGTAAGGGTAAGGGTAAGGGTAAGGGTAAGGGTAAGGGTAAGGGTAAGGGTAAGCTTAAGGGTAAAAGCAAGGGTAAGGGTTAGGGTAAGGGTAAGGGTAAGGGTAAGGGTAAGGGTAAGCTTAAGGGTAAAAGCAAGGGTAAGGGTAAGGGTAAGTGTAAGGGTAAGGGTAAGGGTAAGGGTAAGGGTAAAGGTAAGGGTAAGCCTAAGGGTAAAAGCAAGGGTAAGGGTAAGGGTAAGGGTAAGGGTAAGGGTTAGGGTAAGGGTAAAGGTAAGGGTAAGGGTAAGGGTAAGGGTAAGGGTAAGCTTAAGGGTATAAGCAAGGGTAAGGGTAAGGGTAAGGGTGAGGGTAAGGGTAAGGGTAAGGGTAAGGGTAAGCTTAAGGGTAAAAGCAAGGGTAAGGGTAAGGGTAAGGGTAAGGGTAAGGGTAAGGGTAAGGGTAAGCTTAAGGGTAAAAGCAAGGGTAAGGGTAAGGGTAAGGGTAAGGGTAAGGGTAAGGGTAAGGGTAAGGGTAAGGGTAAGGGTAAAGGTAAGGTTAAGCCTAAGGGTAAAAGCAAGGGTGAGGGTAAGGGTAAGGGTAAGGGTAAGGGTAAGGGTAAGGGTAAGGGTAAGGGTAAGGGTAAGGGTAAGGGTAAGGGTAAGGGTAAGCTTAAGGGTAAAAGCAAGGGTAAGGGTAAGGGTAAGGGTAAGGGTAAGCATAAGGGTAAAAGCAAGGGTAAGGGTAAGGGTAAGGGTAAGGGTAAGGGTAAGCTTAAGGGTAAAAGCAAGGGTAAGGGTAAGGGTAAGGGTAAGGGTAAGGGTAAGGGTAAGGGTAAGGGTAAGGGTAAGGGTGAGGGTAAGGGTAAGGGTAAGGGTAAGCTTAAGGGTAAAAGCAAGGGTAAGGGTAAGGGTAAGGGTAAGGGTAAGGGTAAGGGTGAGGGTAAGGGTAAGGGTAAAGGTAAGGGTAAGCCTAAGGGTCAAAGCAAGGGTAAGGGTAAGGGTAAGGGTAAGGGTAAGGGTAAGGGTAAGGGTAAGGGTAAGGGTAAGGGTAAGGGTAAGGGTAAGCTTAAGGGTAAAAGCAAGGGTAAGGGTAAGGGTAAGGGTAAGGGTAAGGTTAAGGGTAAGGGTAAGGGTAAGGGTAAGGGTAAGCTTAAGGGTAAGGGTAAGGGTGAGGGTAAGGGTAAGCCTAAGGGTAAAAGCAAGGGTAAGTGTAAGGGTAAGGGTAAGGGTAAGGGTAAGCTTACCCTTACCCTTACCCTTACCCTTACCCTTGCTTTTACCCTTAAGCTTACCCTTACCCTTACCCTTACCCTTACCCTTACCCTTACCCTTATCCTTACCCTTGCTTTTACCCTTAAGCTTACCCTTACCCTTACCCTTACCCTTACCCTTACCCTTACCCTTACCCTTACCCTTACCCTTACCCTTACCCTTGCTTTTACTCTTAGGCTTACCCTTACCTTTACCCTTACCCTTACCCTTACCCTTACCCTCACCCTTACCCTTACCCTTGCTTTTACCCTTAAGCTTACCCTTACCCTTACCCTTACCCTTACCCTTACCCTTGCTTTTACCTTAAGCTTACCCTTACCCTTACCCTTAACCTTACCCTTGCTTTTACCCTTAGGCTTACCCTTACCCTTACCCTTACCCTTACCCTTGCTTTTACCCTTAAGCTTACCCTTACCCTTACCCTTACTCTTACCCTTACCCTTACCCTTACCCTTACCCTTACCCTTACCCTTACCCTTACCCTTACCCTTACCCTTACCCTTACCCTTACCCTTACCCTTGCTTTTACCCTTAGGCTTACCCTTACCTTCACCCTTACCCTAACCCTTACCCTTACCCTTACCCTTACCCTTACCCTTACCCTTGCTTTTACCCTTAAGCTTACCCTTACCCTTACCCTTACCCTTACCCTTACCCTTACCCTTACCCTTACCCTTACCCTTACCCTTACCCTTACCCTTACCCTTACCCTTGCTTTTACCCTTAAGCTTACCCTTACCCTTACCCTTACCCTTACCCTTACCCTTACCCTTACCCTTACCCTTACCCTTACCCTTACCCTTACCCTTACCCTTACCCTTACCCTTACCCTTACCCTTACCCTTACCCTTACCCTTACCCTTACCCTTGCTTTTACCCTTAGGCTTACCCTTACCTTTACCCTTACCCTTACCCTTACCCTTACCCTTACCCTTGCTTTTACCTTTAAGCTTACCCTTACCCTTACCCTTACCCTTAAGCTTACCCTTACCCTTACCCTTACCCTTACCCTTACCCTTACCCTTACCCTTACGCTTACCCTTACCCTTGCTTTTACCCTTAAGCTTACCCTTACCCTTACCCTTACCCTTACCCTTGCTTTTACCCTTAAGCTTACCCTTACCCTTACCCTTACCCTTAAGCTCACCCTTACCCTTACCCTTACCCTTACCCTAACCCTTACCCTTACCCTTACCCTTACCCTTACCCTTGCTTTTACCCTTAAGCTTACCCTTACCCTTACCCTTACCCTTACCCTTACCCTTAAGCTTACCCTTACCCTTACCCTTACCCTTACCCTTACACTTAACCTTACCCTTGCTTTTACCCTTAAGCTTACCCTTACCCTTACCCTTACCCTTACCCTTACCCTTAAGCTTACCCTTACCCTTACCCTAACCCTTACCCTTACCCTTGCTTTTACCCTTAAGCTTACCCTTACCCTTACCCTTACCCTTACCCTTAAGCTTACCCTTACCCTTACCCTTACCCTTACCCTTACCCTTACCCTTACCCTTGCTTTTACCCTTAAGCTTACCCTTACCCTTACCCTAAGTAAGGGTAAGGGTAAGGGTAAGGGTAAGGGTAAGGGTAAGGGTAAGGGTAAGGGTAAGGGTAAGGGTAAGGGTAAGGGTAAGGGTAAGGTTAAGGGTAAGCTTAAGGGTAAAAGCAAGGGTAAGGGTAAGGGTAAGGGTAAGGGTAAGGGTAAGGGTAAGGGTAAGGGTAAGGGTAAGAGTAAGGGTAAGGGTAAGGGTAAGCTTAAGGGTAAGGGTAAGGGTAAGGGTAAGGGTAAGCCTAAGGGTAAAAGCAAGGGTAAGGGTAAGGGTAAGGGTAAGGGTAAGGGTAAGCTTAAGGGTAAAAGCAAGGGTAAGGGTAAGGCTAAGGGTAAGGGTAAGGGTAAGGGTAAGGGTAAGCTTAAGGGTAAAAGCAAGGGTAAGGGTAAGGGTAAGGGTAAGGGTAAGGGTAAGGGTAAGGGTAAAGGTGAGGGTAAGCCTAAGGGTAAAAGCAAGGGTAAGGGTAAGGGTAAGGGTAAGGGTAAGGGTAAGGGTAGGGGTAAGAGTGAGGGTAAGGGTAAGCTTAAGGGTAAAAGCAATGGTAAGGGTAAGGGTAAGGGTAAGGGTAAGGGTAAGGGTAAGGGTAAGGGTAAGCTTAAGGGTAAAAGCAAGGGTAAGGGTAAGGGTAAGGGTAAGGGTAAGGGTAAGGGTAAGGGTAAGGGTAAGGGTAAGGGTAAGGGTAAGGGTAAGGGTAAGGGTAAGGGTAAGGGTAAGGGTAAGGGTAAGGGTAAGGGTAAGGGTAAGGGTAAGGGTAAGGGTAAGGGTAAGGGTAAGCTTAAGGGTAAAAGCAAGGGTAAGGGTAAGGGTAAGGGTAAGGGTAAGGGTAATGGTAAGGGTAAAGGTAAGGGTAAGCCTAAGGGTAAAAGCAAGGGTAAGGGTAAGGGTAAGGGTAAGGGTAAGGGTAAGGGTAAGGGTAAGGGTAAGGGTAAGGGTAAGGGTAAGGGTAAGCTTAAGGGTAAAAGCAAGGGTAAGGGTAAGGGTAAGGGTAAGGGTAAGGGTAAGGGTAAGGGTAAGCTTAAGGGTAAGGGTAAGGGTAAGGGTAAGGGTAAGCTTAAGGGTAAAAGCAAGGGTAAGGGTAAGGGTAAGGGTAAGGGTAAGGGTAAGCTTAAGGGTAAAAGCAAGGGTAAGGGTAAGGGTAAGGGTAAGGGTAAGCCTAAGGGTAAAAGCAAGGGTAAGGGTAAGGTTAAGGGTAAGGGTAAGCTTAAGGGTAAAAGCAAGGGTAAGGGTAAGGGTAAGGGTAAGTGTAAGGGTAAGCTTAAGGGTAAAAGCAAGGGTAAGGGTAAGGGTGAGGGTAAGGGTAAGGGTAAGGGTAAGGGTAAGGGTAAAGGTAAGGGTAAGCCTAAGAGTAAAAGCAAGGATAAGGGTAAGGGTAAGGGTAAGGGTAAGGGTAAGGGTAAGGGTAAGGGTAAGGGTAAGGGTAAGGGTAAGGGTAAGCTTAAGGGTAAAAGCAAGGGTAAGGGTAAGGGTAAGGGTAAGGGTAAGGGTAAGGGTAAGGGTAAGGGTAAGGGTAAGGGTAAGGGTAAGGGTAAGGGTAAGGGTAAGCTTAAGGGTAGAAGCAAGGGTAAGGGTTAGGGTAAGGGTAAGGGTAAGGGTAAGGGTAAGGGTAAGCTTAAGGGTAAAAGCAAGGGTAAGGGTAAGGGTAAGGGTAAGGGTAAGGGTAAGGGTAAGCGTAAAGGTAAGGGTAAGCCTAAGGGTAAAAGCAAGGGTAAGGGTAAGGGTAAGGGTAAGGGTAAGGGTAAGGGTAAGGGTAAGGGTAAGGGTAAGGGTAAGGGTAAGCTTAAGGGTATAAGCAAGGGTAAGGGTAAGGGTAAGGGTTAGGGTAAGGGTAAGGGTAAGGGTAAGGGTAAGGGTAAGCTTAAGGGTAAAAGCAAGGGTAAGGGTAAGGGTAAGGGTAAGGGTAAGGGTAAGGGTAAGGGTAAGGGTAAGGGTAAGGGTAAGGGTAAGCTTAAGGGTAAAAGCAAGGGTAAAGGTAAGGGTAAGGGTAAGGGTGAGGGTAAAGGTAAGGGTAAGCCTAAGGGTAAAAGCAAGGGTAAGGGTAAGGGGAAGGGTAAGGGTAAGGGTTAGGGTAAGGGTAAGGGTAAGGGTAAGAGTAAGGGTAAGGGTAAGGGTAAGGGTAAGGGTAAGGGTAAGGGTAAGGGTAAGGGTAAGCTTAAGGGTAAAAGCAAGGGTAAGGGTAAGGGAAAGGGTAAGGGTAAGCCTAAGGGTAAAATCAAGGGTAAGGGTAAGGGTAAGGGTAAGGGTAAGGGTAAGCTTAAGGGTAAAAGCAAGAGTAAGGGTAAGGGTAAGGGTAAGGGTAAGGGTAAGGGTAAGCTTAAGGGTAAAAGCAAGGGTAAGGGTAAAGGTAAGGGTAAGGGTAAGGGTAAGGGTAAGGGTAAGGGTAAGGGTAAGGGTAAAGGTAAGGGTAAGCCTAAGGTTAAAAGCAAGGGTAAGGGTAAGGGTAAGGGTAAGGGTAAGGGTAAGGTTAAGGGTAAGGGTAAGGGTAAGCTTAAGGGTAAAAGCAAGGGTAAGGGTAAGGGTAAGGGTAAGGGTAAGGGTAAGGGTAAGGGTAAGGGTAAGGGTAAGGGTAAGGGTAAGGGTAAGGGTAAGGGTAAGCTTAAGGGTAAGGGTAAGGGTAAGGGTAAGGGTAAGCTTAAGGGTAAAAGCAAGGGTAAGGGTAAGGGTAAGGGTAAGAGAAGCTTAAGGGTAAAAGCAAGGGTAAGGGTAAGGGTAAGGGTAAGGGTAAGGGTAAGGGTAAGGGTGAGGGTAAGGGTAAGGGTAAGCTTAAGGGTAAGGGTAAGGGTAAGGGTAAGCTTAAGGGTAAAAGCAAGGGTAAGGGTAAGGGTAAGGGTAAGGGTAAGGGTAAGGGTAAGCTTAAGGGTAAGGGTAAGGGTAAGGATAAGGGTAAGCTTAAGGGTAAAAGCAAGGGTAAGGGTAAGGGTGAGGGTAAGGGTAAGGGTAAGGGTAAGGGTAAGCTTAAGGGTAAGGGTAAGGGTAATGGTAAGCTTAAGGGTAAGGGTAAGGGTAAGGGTAAGCTCAAGGGTAAAAGCAAGGGTAAGGGTAAGGGTAAGGGTAAGGGTAAGGGTAAGGGTAAGCTTAAGGGTAAGGGTAAGGGTAAGGGTAAGGGTAAGCTTAAGGGTAAAAGCAAGGGTAAGGGTAAGGGTGAGGGTAAGGGTAAGGGTAAGGGTAAGGGTAAGCTTAAGGGTAAGGGTAAGGGTAAGGGTAAGGGTAAGGGTAAGGGTAAGGGTAAGGGTAAGCTTAAGGGTAAAAGCAAGGGTAAGGGTAAGGGTAAGGGTAAGGGTAAGGGTAAGCTTAAGGGTAAAAGCAAGGGTAAGGGTAAGGGTAAGGGTAAGGGTAAGGGTAAGGGTAAGGGTAAGGGTAAGGGTAAGCTTAAGGGTAAGGGTAAGGGTAAGGGTAAGGGTAAGCTTAAGGGTAAAAGCAAGGGTAAGGGTAAGGGTAAGGGTAAGGGTAAGGGTAAGGGTAAAGGTAAGGGTAAGCCTAAGGGTCAAAGCAAGGATAAGGGTAAGGGTAAGGGTAAGGGTAAGGGTAAGGGTAAGGGTAAGGGTAAGGGTAAGGGTAAGGGTAAGGGTAAGGGTAAGGGTAAGCTTAAGGGTAAAAGCAAGGGTAAGGGTAAGGGTAAGGGTAAGGGTAAGGGTAAGGGTAAGGGTAAGGGTAAGGGTAAGGGTAAGGGTAAGGGTAAGGGTAAGGGTAAGGGTAAGGGTAAGGGTAAGGGTAAGGGTAAGGGTAAGGGTAAGGGTAAGCTTAAGGGTAAAAGCAAGGGTAAGGGTAAGGGTAAGGGTAAGGGTAAGGGTAAGGGTAAGGGTAAGCTTACGGGTAAAAGCAAGGGTAAGGGTAAGGGTAAGGGTAAGGGTCAGGGTTAGGGTAAGGGTAAAGGTAAGGGTAAACCTAAGGGTAAAAGCAAGGGTAAGGGTAAGGGTAAGGGTAAGGGTAAGGGTAAGGGTAAGGGTAAGGGTAAGGGTAAGGGTAAGGGTAAGGGTAAGAGTAAGGGTAAGGGTAAGGGTAAGCTTAAGGATAAAAGCAAGGGTAAGGGTAAGGGTAAGGGTAAGGGTAAGCCTAAGGGTAAAAGCAAGGGTAAGGGTAAGGGTAAGGTTTAGGGTAAGGGTAAGCTTAAGGGTAAAAGCAAGGGTAAGGGTAAGGGTAAGGGTAAGGGTAAGGGTAAGGGTAAGCTTAAGGGTAAAAGCAAGGGTAAGGGTAAGGGTAAGGGTAAGGGTAAGGGTAAGGGTAAGGGTAAAGGTAAGGGTAAGCCTAAGGGTAAAAGCAAGGATAAGGGTAAGGGTAAGGGTAAGGGTAAGGGTAAGGGTAAGGTTAAGCTTAAGGGTAAAAGCAAGGGTAAGGGTAAGGGTAAGGGTAAGGGTAAGGGTAAGGGTAAGGGTAAGGGTAAGGGTAAGCTTAAGGGTAAAAGCAAGGGTAAGGGTAAGGGTAAGGGTAAGGGTAAGGGTAAGGGTAAGGGTAAGGGTAAGGGTAAGGGTAAGGGTAAAGGTAAGGGTAAGGGAAAGGGTAAGGGTAAGGGTAAGGGTAAGGGTAAGCTTAAGGGTAAAAGCAAGGGTAAGGGTTAGGGTAAGGGTAAGGGTAAGGGTAAGGGTAAGGGTAAGGGTAAGCTTAAGGGTAAAAGCAAGGGTAAGGGTAAGGGTAAGGGTAAGGGTAAGGGTAAGGGTAAGGGTAAGGGTAAGGGTAAGGGTAAGGGTAAGCTTAAGGGTAAAAGCAAGGGTAAGGGTAAGGGTAAGGGTAAGGGTAAGGGTAAGGGTAAGGGTAAGGGTAAGCTTAAGGGTAAAAGCAAGGGTAAGGGTAAGGGTAAGGGTAAGGGTAAGGGTTAGGGTAAGGGTAAAGGTAAGGGTAAGCCTAAGGGTAAAAGCAAGGGTAAGGGTAAGGGTAAGGGTAAAGGTAAGGGTAAGGGTAAGGGTAAGGGTAAGGGTAAGAGTAAGGGTAAGGGTAAGGGTAAGCTTAAGGGTAAAAGCAAGGGTAAGGGTAAGGGTAAGGGTAAGGGTAAGCCTAAGGGTAAAAGCAAGGGTAAGGGTAAGGGTAAGGGTAAGGGTAAGGGTAAGCTTAAGGGTAAAAGCAAGGGTAAGGGTAAGGGTAAGGGTAAGGGTAAGGGTAAGGGTAAGGGTAAGCTTAAGGGTAAACGCAAGGGTAAGGGTAAGGGTAAGGGTAAGGGTAAGGGTAAGGGTAAGGGTAAGGGTAAGGGTAAGGGTAAGGGTAAGGGTAAAGGTAAGGGTAAGCCTAAGGGTAAAAGCAAGGGTAAGGGTAAGGGTAAGGGTAAGGGTAAGGGTAAGCTTAAGGGTAAAAGCAAGGGTAAGGGTAAGGGTAAGGGTAAGGGTAAGGGTAAGGGTAAGGGTAAGGGTAAGGGTAAGGGTAAGGGTAAGGGTAAGCTTAAGGGTAAAAGCAAGGGTAAGGGTAAGGGTAAGGGTAAGGGTAAGGGTTAGGGTAAGGGTAAGGTTAAGGGTAAGGGTAAGGGTAAGGGTAAGGGTAAGGGTAAGCTAAAGGGTAAAAGCAAGAGTAAGGGTTAGGGTAAGGGTAAGGGTAAGGGTAAGGGTAAGGGTAAGCTTAAGGGTAAAAGCAAGGGTAAGGGTAAGGGTAAGGGTAAGGGTAAGGGTAAGGGTAAGGGTAAGGGTAAGGGTAAGGGTAAGGGTAAGGGTAAGGGTAAGGGTAAAGGTAAGGGTAAGCCTAAGGGTAAAAGCAAGGGTAAGGGTAAGGGTAAGGGTAAGGGTAAGGGTAAGGGTAAGGGTAAGGGTAAGGGTAAGGGTAAGGGTAAGCTTAAGGGTATAAGCAAGGGTAAGGGTAAGGGTAAGGGTGAGGGTAAGGGTAAGGGTAAGGGTAAGGGTAAGGGTAAGCTTAAGGGTAAAAGCAAGGGTAAGTGTAAGGGAAAGGGTAATGGTAAGGGTAAGGGTAAGGGTAAGCTTAAGGGTAAAAGCAAGGGTAAGGGTAAGGGTAAGGGTAAGGGTAAGGGTAAGGGTAAGGGTAAGGGTAAGGGTAAGGGTAAGGGTAAGGGTAAGGGTAAGGGTAAGGGTAAAGGTAAGGGTAAGCCTAAGGGTAAAAGCAAGGGTAAGGGTAAGGGTAAGGGTAAGGGTAAGGGTAAGGGTAAGGGTAAGGGTAAGGGTAAGGGTAAGGGTAAGGGTAAGGGTAAGGGTAAGGGTAAGGGTAAGGGTAAGTGTAAGGGTAAGCTTAAGGGTAAAAGCAAGGGTAAGGGTAAGGGTAAGGGTAAGGGTAAGCCTAAGGGTAAAAGCAAGGGTAAGGGTAAGGGTAAGGGTAAGGGTAAGGGTAAGCTTAAGGGTAAAAGCAAGGGTAAGGGTAAGGGTAAGGGTAAGGGTAAGGGTAAGGGTAAGCTTAAGGGTAAAAGCAAGGGTAAGGGTAAGGGTAAGGGTAAGGGTAAGGGTAAGGGTAAAGGTAAGGGTAAGCCTAAGGGTAAAAGCAAGGGTAAGGGTAAGGGTAAGTGTAAGGGTAAGGGTAAGGGTAAGGGTAAGGGTAAGGGTAAGGGTAAGGGTAAGGGTAAGGGTAAGGGTAAGGGTAAGGGTAAGCTTAAGGGTAAAAGCAAGGGTAAGGGTAAGGGTAAGGGTAAGGGTAAGGGTAAGGGTAAGGGTAAGCTTAAGGGTAAAAGCAAGGGTGAGGGTAAGGGTAAGGGTAAGGGTAAGGGTAAGGGTAAGGGTAAGGGTAAGGGTAAGGGTAAGGGTAAGGGTAAGGGTAAGGGTAAGGGTAAGGGTAAGGGTAAGGGTAAGGGTAAGGGTAAGGGTAAGGGTAAGCCTAAGGGTAAAAGCAAGGGTAAGGGTAAGGGTAAGGGTAAGGGTAAGGGTAAGGGTAAGGGTAAGGGTAAGGGTAAGGGTAAGGGTAAGGGTAAGGGTAAGGGTAAGCTTAAGGGTAAAAGCAAGGGTAAGGGTAAGGGTAAGGGTAAGGGTAAGGGTAAGGGTAAGCTTAAGGGTAAAAGCAAGGGTGAGGGTAAGAGTAAGGGTAAGGGTAAGGGTAAGGGTAAGGGTAAGGGTAAGGGTAAGGGTAAGGGTAAGGGTAAGGGTAAGGGTAAGGGTAAGGGTAAGGGTAAGGGTAAGGGTAAGGGTAAGGGTAAGTGTAAGGGTAAGGGTAAGCCTAAGGGTAAAAGCAAGGGTAAGGGTAAGGGTAAGGGTAAGGGTAAGGGTAAGCTTAAGGGTAAAAGCA
Organism: Myrrha octodecimguttata; assembly: GCA_958510865.1. Lineage (NCBI taxonomy): Eukaryota > Metazoa > Arthropoda > Insecta > Coleoptera > Coccinellidae > Myrrha > Myrrha octodecimguttata. The sequence continues at coordinate 165,009 of CAUEHS010000233.1, read as the reverse complement.
AGGGTTAGGGTAAGGGTAAGGGTAAGGGTAAGGGTAAGGGTAAGGGTAAGGGTAAGGGTAAGGGTAAGCTTAAGGGTAAAAGCAAGGGTGAGGGTAAGGGTAAGGGTAAGGGTAAGGGTAAGGGTAAGGGTAAGGGTAAGGGTAAGGGTAAGGGTAAGGGTAAGGGTAAGGGTAAGGGTAAGGGTAAGGGTAAGGGTAAGGGTAAGGGTAAGGGTAAGCCTAAGGGTAAAAGCAAGGGTAAGGGTAAGGGTAAGGGTAAGGGTAAGGGTAAGCTTAAGGGTAAAAGCAAGGGTAAGGGTAAGGGTAAGGGTAAGGGTAAGGGTAAGGGTAAGGGTAAGGGTAAGCTTAAGGGTAAAAGCAAGGGTAAGGGTAAGGGTAAGGGTAAGGGTAAGGGTAAGGGTAAGGGTAAGGGTAAGGGTAAGGGTAAAGGTAAGGGTAAGCCTAAGGGTAAAAGCAAGGGTATGGGTAAGGGTAAGGGTAAGGGTAAGGGTAAGGGTAAGAGTAAGGGTAAGGGTAAGGGTAAGGGTAAGGGTAAGGGTAAGCTTAAGGGTAAAAGCAAGGGTGAGGGTGAGGGTAAGGGTAAGGGTAAGGGTAAGGGTAAGGGTAAGGGTAAGGGTAAGGGTAAGGGTAAGGGTAAGGGTAAGGGTAAGCTTAAGGGTAAAAGCAAGGTTAAGGGTAAGGGTAAGGGTAAGGGTAAGGGTAAGGGTAAGGGTAAGGGTAAGGGTAAGGGTAAGGGTAAGGGTAAGGGTAAGGGTAAGGGTAAGCTTAAGGGTAAAAGCAAGGGTAAGGGTAAGGGCAAGGGTAAGGGTAAGGGTAAGGGTAAGGGTAAGGGTAAGGGTAAGGGTAAGGGTAAGGGTAAGGGTAAGGGTAAGGGTAAGGGTAAGGGTAAGGGTAAGCTTAAGGGTAAAAGCAAGGGTAAGGGTAAGGGTAAGGGTAAGCCTAAGGGTAAAAGCAAGGGTAAGGGTAAGGGTAAAAGCAAGGGTAAGGGTAAGGGTAAGGGTAAGGGTAAGGGTAAGGGTAAGGGTAAGGGTAAGGGTAAGGGTAAGGGTAAGGGTAAGGGTAAGCTTAAGGGTAAAAGCAAGGGTAAGGGTAAGGGTAAGGGTAAGGGTAAGGGTAAGTGTAAGCTTAAGGGTAAAAGCAAGGGTAAGGGTAAGGGTAAGGGTAAAGGTAAGGGAAAGCCTTAGGGTAAAAGCAAGGGTAAGGGTAAGGGTAAGGGTAAGGGTAAGGGTAAGGGTAAGGGTAAGGGTAAGGGTAAGCTTAAGGGTAAAAGCAAGGGTAAGGGTAAGGGTAAGGGTAAGGGTAAGGGTAAGGGTAAGGGTAAGGGTAAGGGTAAGCTTAAGGGTAAAAGCAAGGGTAAGGGTAAGGGTAAGGGTAAGGGTAAGGGTAAGGGTAAGGGTAAGCTTAAGGGTAAAAGCAAGGGTAAGGGTTAGGGTAAGGGTAAGGGTAAGGGTAAGGGTAAGCTTGAGGGTAAAAGCAAGGGTAAGGGTAAGGGTAAGGGTAAGAGTAAAGGTAAGTGTAAGCCTAAGGGTAAAAGCAAGGGTAAGGGTAAGGGTAAGGGTAAGGGTAAGGGTAAGGGTAAGGGTAAGGGTAAGGGTAAGGGTAAGGGTAAGGGTAAGCTTAAGGGTATAAGCAAGGGTAAGGGTAAGGGTAAGGGTGAGGGTAAGGGTAAGGGTAAGGGTAAGCTTAAGGGTAAAAGCAAGGGTAAGGGTAAGGGTAAGGGTAAGGGTAAGGGTAAGGGTAAGCTTAAGGTAAAAGCAAGGGTAAGGGTAAGGGTAAGGGTAAGGGTAAGGGTAAGGGTAAGGGTAAGGGTAAGGGTAAGGGTAAGGGTAAGGGTAAGGGTAAGGGTAAAGGTTAGGGTAAGCCTAAGGGTAAAAGCAAGGGTAAGGGTAAAGGTAAGGGTAAGGGTAAGGGTAAGGGTAAGGGTAAGGGTAAGGGTAAGGGTAAGGGTAAGGGTAAGGGTAAGCTTAAGGGTAAAAGCAAGGGTAAGTGTAAGGGTAAGGGTAAGGGTTAGCCTAAGGGTAAAACAAGGGTAAGGGTAAGGGTAAGGGTAAGGGTAAGGGTAAGTTCAAGGGTAAAAGCAAGGGTAAGGGTAAGGGTAAGGGTGAGGGTAAGGGTAAGCTTAAGGGTTAAAGCAAGGGTAAGGGTAAGGGTAAGGGTAAGGGTAAGGGTAAGGGTAAGGGTAAGGGTAAGGGTAAGGGTAAGGGTAAGGGTAAGGGAAAGGGTAAGGGTAAGCTTAAGGGTAAAAGCAAGGGTAAGGGTAAGGGTAAGGGTAAGGGTAAGGGTAAGGGTAAGGGTAGGGGTAAGGGTAAGGGTAAGGGTAAGCTTATGGGTAAAAGCAAGGGTAAGGGTAAGGGTAAGGGTGAGGGTAAGGGTAAGGGTAAGGGTAAGGGTAAGCTTAAGGGTAAAAGCAAGGGTAAGGGTAAGGGTAAGGGTAAGGGTAAGGGTAAGGGTAAGGGTAAGCTTAAGGGTAAAAGCAAGGGTTAGGGTAAGGGTAAGGGTAAGGGTAAGGGTAAGGGTAAGGGTAAAGGTAAGGGTAAGCCTAAGGGTAAAAGCAAGGGTAAGGGTAATGGTTAGGGTAAGGGTGAGGGTAAGGGTAAGGGTAAGGGTAAGGGTAAGGGTAAGGGTAAGGGTAAGTGTAAGGGTAAGGGTAAGGGTAAGCTTAAGGGTAAAAGCAAGGGTAAGGGTAAGGGTGAGGGTAAGGGTAAGGGTAAGGGTAAGGGTAAGGGTAAGCTTAAGGGTAAAAGCAAGGGTAAGGGTAAGGGTTAGGGTAAGGGTAAGGGTAAGGGTAAGGGTAAGGGTAAGTGTAAGGGTAAGGGTAAGGGTAAGCTTAAGGGTAAAAGCAAGGGTAAGGGTAAGGGTAAGGGTAAGGGTAAGGGTAAGGGTAAGGGTAAGGGTAAGGGTAAGCTTAAGGGTAAGGGTAAGGGTAAGGGTAAGGGTAAGCCTAAGGGTAAAAGCAAGGGTAAGGGTAAGGGTAAGGGTAAGGGTGAGGGTAAGGGTAAGCTTAAGGGTAAAAGCAAGGGTAAGGGTAAGGGTAAGGGTAAGGGTAAGGGTAAGGGTAAAGGTAAGGGTAAGCCTAAGGGTAAAAGCAAGGGTAAGGGTAAGGGTAAGGGTAAGGGTAAGGGTAAGGGTAAGGGTAAGGGTAAGGGTAAGGGTAAGGGTAAGCTTAAGGGTAAAAGCAAGGGTAAGTGTAAGGGTAAGGGTAAGGGTAAGCCTAAGGGTAAAACAAGGGTAAGGGTAAGGGTAAGGGTAAGGGTAAGGGTAAGCTTAAGGGTAAAAGCAAGGGTAAGGGTAAGGGTAAGGGTGAGGGTAAGGGTAAGTTTAAGGGTTAAAGCAAGGGTAAGGGTAAGGGTAAGGGTAAGGGTAAGGGTAAGGGTAAAGGTAAGGGTAAGCCTAAGGGTAAAAGCAAGGGTAAGGGTAAGGGTAAGGGTAAGGGTAAGGGTAAGGGTAAGGGTAAGGGTAAGGGTAAGGGTAAGGGTAAGGGAAAGGGTAAGGGTAAGCTTAAGGGTAAAAGCAAGGGTAAGGGTAAGGGTAAGGGTAAGGGTAAGGGTAAGGGTAAGGGTAAGGGTAGGGGTAAGGGTAAGGGTAAGGGTAAGCTTAAGGGTAAAAGCAAGGGTAAGGGTAAGGGTAAGGGTGAGGGTAAGGGTAAGGGTAAGGGTAAGGGTAAGCTTAAGGGTAAAAGCAAGGGTAAGGGTAAGGGTAAGGGTAAGGGTTAGGGTAAGGGTAAGGGTAAGGGTAAGCTTAAGGGTAAAAGCAAGGGTAAGGGTAAGGGTAAGGGTAAGGGTAAGGGTAAGGGTAAGGGTAAGGGTAAGGGTAAGGGTAAGGGTAAGGGTAAGGGTAAGGGTAAGGGTAAGCTTAAGGGTAAAAGCAAGGGTAAGGGTAAGGGCAAGGGTAAGGGTAAGGGTAAGGGTAAGGGTAAGAGTAAGGGTAAGGGTAAGGGTAAGGGTAAGGGTAAGGGTAAGCTTAAGGGTAAAAGCAAGGGTGAGGGTAAGGGTAAGGGTAAGGGTAAGGGTAAGGGTAAGGGTAAGGGTAAGGGTAAGGGTAAGGGTAAGGGTAAGCTTAAGGGTAAAAGCAAGGGTAAGGGTAAGGATAAGGGTAAGGGTAAGGGTAAGGGTAAGGGTAAGGGTAAGGGTAAGGGTAAGGGTAAGGGTAAGGGTAAGCTTAAGGGTAAAAGCAAGGGTAAGGGTAAGGGCAAGGGTAAGGGTAAGGGTAAGGGTAAGGGTAAGGGTAAGGGTAAGGGTAAGGGTAAGGGTAAGGGTAAGGGTAAGGGTAAGGGTAAGGGTAAGGGTAAGGGTAAGGGTAAGGGTAAGCTTAAGGGTAAAAGCAAGGGTAAGGGTAAGGGTAAGGGTAAGGGTAAGGGTAAGCCTAAGGGTAAAAGCAGGGGTAAGGGTAAGGGTAAAAGCAAGGGTAAGGGTAAGGGTAAGGGTAAGGGTAAGGGTAAGGGTAAGGGTAAGGGTAAGGGTAAGGGTAAGGGTAAGGGTAAGGGTAAGGGTAAGGGTAAGGGTAAGGGTAAGCTTAAGGGTAAAAGCAAGGGTAAGGGTAAGGGTAAGGGTAAGGGTAAGGGTAAGTGTAAGCTTAAGGGTAAAAGCAAAGGTAAGGGTAAGGGTAAGGGTAAAGGTAAGGGTAAGCCTTAGGGTAAAAGCAAGGGTAAGGGTAAGGGTAAGGGTAAGGGTAAGGGTAAGGGTAAGGGTAAGGGTAAGGGTAAGGGTAAGCTTAAGGGTAAAAGCAAGGGTAAGGGTAAGGGTAAGGGTAAGGGTAAGGGTAAGGGTAAGGGTAAGGGTAAGGGTAAGGGTAAGGGTAAGGGTAAGGGTAAGCTTAAGGGTAAAAGCAAGGGTAAGAGTAAGGGTAAGGGTAAGGGTAAGGGTAAGGGTAAGGGTAAGGGTAAGGGTAAGCTTAAGGGTAAAAGCAAGGGTAAGGGTTAGGGTAAGGGTAAGGGTAAGGGTAAGGGTAAGCTTGAGGGTAAAAGCAAGGGTAAGGGTAAGGGTAAGGGTAAGGGTAAAGGTAAGGGTAAGCCTAAGGGTAAAAGCAAGGGTAAGGGTAAGGGTAAGGGTAAGGGTAAGGGTAAGGGTAAGGGTAAGGGTAAGGGTAAGGGTAAGGGTAAGGGTAAGGGTAAGCTTAAGGGTATAAGCAAGGGTAAGGGTAAGGGTAAGGGTGAGGGTAAGGGTAAGGGTAAGGGTAAGCTTAAGGGTAAAAGCAAGGGTAAGGGTAAGGGTAAGGGTAAGGGTAAGGGTAAGGGTAAGGGTAAGCTTAAGGGTAAAAGCAAGGGTAAGGGTAAGGGTAAGGGTAAGGGTAAGGGTAAGGGTAAGGGTAAGGGTAAGGGTAAGGGTAAGGGTAAAAGTTAGGGTAAGCCTAAGGGTAAAAGCAAGGGTAAGGGTAAAGGTAAGGGTAAGGGTAAGGGTAAGGGTAAGGGTAAGGGTAAGGGTAAGGGTAAGGGTAAGGGTAAGGGTAAGCTTAAGGGTAAAAGCAAGGGTAAGTGTAAGGGTAAGGGTAAGGGTAAGCCTAAGGGTAAAACAAGGGTAAGGGTAATGGTAAGGGTAAGGGTAAGGGTAAGCTTAAGGGTAAAAGCAAGGGTAAGGGTAAGGGTAAGGGTGAGGGTAAGGGTAAGCTTAAGGGTTAAAGCAAGGGTAAGGGTAAGGGTAAGGGTAAGGGTAAGGGTAAGGGTAAAGGTAAGGGTAAGCCTAAGGGTAAAAGCAAGGGTAAGGGTAAGGGTAAGGGTAAGGGTAAGGGTAAGGGTAAGGGTAAGGGTAAGGGTAAGGGTAAGGGTAAGGGTAAGGGTAAGGGTAAGGGTAAGGGTAAGGGAAAGGGTAAGGGTAAGCTTAAGGGTAAAAGCAAGGGTAAGGGTAAGGGTAAGGGTAAGGGTAAGGGTAAGGGTAAGGGTAGGGGTAAGGGTAAGGGTAAGGGTAAGCTTAAGGGTAAAAGCAAGGGTAAGGGTAAGGGTAAGGGTGAGGGTAAGGGTAAGGGTAAGGGTAAGGGTAAGCTTAAGGGTAAAAGCAAGGGTAAGGGTAAGGGTAAGGGTAAGGGTAAGGGTAAGGGTAAGGGTAAGGGTAAGGGTAAGGGTAAGGGTAAGCTTAAGGGTAAAAGCAAGGGTAAGGGTAAGGGTAAGGGTAAGGGTAAGGGTAAGGGTAAAGGTAAGGGTAAGCCTAAGGGTAAAAGCAAGGGTAAGGGTAAGGGTTAGGGTAAGGGTGAGGGTAAGGGTAAGGGTAAGGGTAAGGGTAAGGGTAAGGGTAAGTGTAAGGGTAAGGGTAAGGGTAAGCTTAAGGGTAAAAGCAAGGGTAAGGGTAAGGGTAAGGGTAAGGGTAAGGGTAAGGGTAAGGGTAAGGGTAAGCTTAAGGGTAAAAGCAAGGGTAAGGGTAAGGGTTAGGGTAAGGGTAAGGGTAAGGGTAAGGGTAAGGGTAAGGGTAAGTGTAAGGGTAAGGGTAAGGGTAAGCTTAAGGGTAAAAGCAAGGGTAAGGGTAAGGGTAAGGGTAAGGGTAAGGGTAAGGGTAAGGGTAAGGGTAAGGGTAAGGGTAAGGGTAAGCTTAAGGGTAAGGGTAAGGGTAAGGGTAAGGGTAAGCCTAAGGGTAAAAGCAAGGGTAAGGGTAAGGGTAAGGGTAAGGGTAAGGGTAAGGGTAAGGGTAAGCTTAAGGGTAAAAGCAAGGGTAAGGGTAAGGGTAAGGGTAAGGGTAAGGGTAAGGGTAAAGGTAAGGGTAAGCCTAAGGGTAAAAGCAAGGGTAAGGGTAAGGGTAAGGGTAAGGGTAAGGGTAAGGGTAAGGGTAAGGGTAAGGGTAAGGGTAAGGGTAAGGGTAAGGGTAAGGGTAAGGGTAAAGGTTAGGGTAAGCCTAAGGGTAAAAGCAAGGGTAAGGGTAAAGGTAAGGGTAAGGGTAAGGGTAAGGGTAAGGGTAAGGGTAAGGGTAAGGGTAAGGGTAAGGGTAAGGGTAAGGGTAAGGGTAAGGGTAAGGGTAAGGGTAAGGGTAAGGGAAAGGGTAAGGGTAAGCTTAAGGGTAAAAGCAAGGGTAAGGGTAAGGGTAAGGGTAAGGGTAAGGGTAAGGGTAAGGGTAAGGGTTAGGGTAAGGGTAAGGGTAAGGGTAAGGGTAAGCTTAAGGGTAAAAGCAAGGGTAAGGGTAAGGGTAAGGGTAAGGGTAAGGGTAAGGGTAAGGGTAAGGGTAAGGGTAAAGGTAAGGGTAAGCCTAAGGGTAAAAGCAAGGGTAAGGGTAAGGGTTAGGGTAAGGGTGAGGGTAAGGGTAAGGGTAAGGGTAAGGGTAAGGGTAAGGGTAAGGGTAAGTGTAAGGGTAAGGGTAAGGGTAAGCTTAAGGGTAAAAGCAAGGGTAAGGGTAAGGGTAAGGGTAAGGGTAAGGGTAAGGGTAAGGGTAAGCTTAAGGGTAAAAGCAAGGGTAAGGGTAAGGGTTAGGGTAAGGGTAAGGGTAAGGGTAAGGGTAAGGGTAAGGGTAAGGGTAAGTGTAAGGGTAAGGGTAAGGGTAAGCTTAAGGGTAAAAGCAAGGGTAAGGGTAAGGGTAAGGGTAAGGGTAAGGGTAAGGGTAAGGGTAAGGGTAAGGGTAAAGGTAAGGGTAAGCTTAAGGGTAAGGGTAAGGGTAAGGGTAAGGGTAAGCCTAAGGGTAAAAGCAAGGGTAAGGGTAAGGGTAAGGGTAAGGGTAAGGGTAAGGTTAAGCTTAAGGGTAAAAGCAAGGGTAAGGGTAAGGGTAAGGGTAAGGGTAAGGGTTAGGGTAAGGGTAAAGGTAAGGGTAAGCCTAAGGGTAAAAGCAAGGGTAAGGGTAAGGGTAAGGGTAAGGGTAAGGGTAAGGGTAAGGGTAAGGGTAAGGGTAAGGGTAAGGGTAAGGGTAAGGGTAAGGGTAAGGGTAAGCTTAAGGGTAAAAGCAAGGGTAAGGGTAAGGGTAAGGGTAAGGGTAAGGGTAAGGGTAAGGGTAAGGGTAAGGGTAAGGGTAAGGGTAAGGGTAAGGGTAAGGGTAAGGGTAAGGGTAAGGGTAAGGGTAAGGGTAAGGGTAAGGGTAAGGGTAAGGGTAAGGGTAAGGGTAAGCTTAAGGGTAAAAGCAAGGGTGAGGGTAAGGGTAAGGGTAAGGGTAAGGGTAAGGGTAAGGGTAAGGGTAAGGGTAAGGGTAAGCTTAAGGGTAAAAGCAAGGGTAAGGGTAAGGGTAAGGGTAAGGGTAAGGGTAAAGGTAAGGGTAAGCCTAAGGGTAAAAGCAAGGGTAAGGGTAAGGGTAAGGGTAAGGGTAAGGGTAAGTGTAAGCTTAAGGGTAAAAGCAAGGGTAAGGGTAAGGGTAAGGGTAAGGGTAAGGGTAAGGGTAAGGGTAAGGGTAAGGGAAGGGGTAAGGGTAAGGGTAAGGGTAAGCTTAAGGGTAAAAGCAAGGGTAAGGGTAAGGGTAAGGGTGAGGGTAAGGGTAAGGGTAAGGGTAAGGGTTAGCTTAAGGGTAAAAGCAAGGGTAAGGGTAAGGGTAAGGGTAAGGGTAAGGGTAAGCTTAAGGGTAAAAGCAAGGGTAAGGGTAAGGGTAAGGGTAAGGGTAAGGGTAAGGGTAAGGGTAAGGGTAAGGGTAAAGGTAAGGGTAAGCCTAAGGGTAAAAGCAAGGGTAAGGGTAAGGGTTAGGGTAAGGGTGAGGGTAAGGGTAAGGGTAAGGGTAAGGGTAAGGGTAAGGGTAAGTGTAAGGGTAAGGGTAAGGGTAAGCTTAAGGGTAAAAGCAAGGGTAAGGGTAAGGGTAAGGGTAAGGGTAAGGGTAAGGGTAAGGGTAAGGGTAAGGGTAAGGGTAAGCTTAAGGGTAAGGGTAAGGGTAAGGGTAAAGGTAAGGGTAAGCCTAAGGGTAAAAGCAAGGGTAACGGTAAGGGTTAGGGTAAGGGTAAGGGTAAGGGTAAGGGTAAGGGTAAGGGTAAGGGTAAGGGTAAGGGTAAGGGTAAGCTTAAGGGTAAAAGCAAGGGTAAGTGTAAGGGTAAGGGTAAGGGTAAGCCTAAGGGTAAAACAAGGGTAAGGGTAAGGGTAAGGGTAAGGGTAAGGGTAAGCTTAAGGGTAAAAGCAAGGGTAAGGGTAAGGGTAAGGGTGAGGGTAAGGGTAAGCTTAAGGGTTAAAGCAAGGGTAAGGGTAAGGGTAAGGGTAAGGGTAAGGGTAAGGGTAAAGGTAAGGGTAAGCCTAAGGGTAAAAGCAAGGGTAAGGGTAAGGGTAAGGGTAAGGGTAAGGGTAAGGGTAAGGGTAAGGGTAAGGGTAAGGGTAAGGGTAAGGGTAAGGGTAAGGGTAAGGGTAAGGGTAAGGGTAAGGGTAAGGGTAAGGGAAAGGGTAAGGGTAAGCTTAAGGGTAAAAGCAAGGGTAAGGGTAAGGGTAAGGGTAAGGGTAAGGGTAAGGGTAAGGGTAAGGGTAAGGGTAGGGGTAAGGGTAAGGGTAAGGGTAAGCTTAAGGGTAAAACCAAGGGTAAGGGTAAGGGTAAGGGTGAGGGTAAGGGTAAGGGTAAGGGTAAGGGTAAGCTTAAGGGTAAAAGCAAGGGTAAGGGTAAGGGTAAGGGTAAGGGTTAGGGTAAGGGTAAGGGTAAGGGTAAGGGTAAGCTTAAGGGTAAAAGCAAGGGTAAGGGTAAGGGTAAGGGTAAGGGTAAGGGTAAGGGTAAGGGTAAGGGTAAGGGTAAAGGTAAGAGTAAGCCTAAGGGTAAAAGCAAGGGTAAGGGTAAGGGTTAGGGTAAGGGTGAGGGTAAGGGTAAGGGTAAGGGTAAGGGTAAGGGTAAGGGTAAGGGTAAGTGTAAGGGTAAGGGTAAGGGTAAGCTTAAGGGTAAAAGCAAGGGTAAGGGTAAGGGTAAGGGTAAGGGTAAGGGTAAGGGTAAGGGTAAGCTTAAGGGTAAAAGCAAGGGTAAGGGTAAGGGTTAGGGTAAGGGTAAGGGTAAGGGTAAGGGTAAGGGTAAGGGTAAGGGTAAGTGTAAGGGTAAGGGTAAGGGTAAGGGTAAGCCTAAGGGTAAAAGCAAGGGTAAGGGTAAGGGTAAGGGTAAGGGTAAGGGTAAGTGTAAGCTTAAGGGTAAAAGCAAGGGTAAGGGTAAGGGTAAGGGTAAGGGTAAGGGTAAGGGTAAGGGTAAGGGTAAGGGAAGGGGTAAGGGTAAGGGTAAGGGTAAGCTTAAGGGTAAAAGCAAGGGTAAGGGTAAGGGTAAGGGTGAGGGTAAGGGTAAGGGTAAGGGTAAGGGTTAGCTTAAGGGTAAAAGCAAGGGTAAGGGTAAGGGTAAGGGTAAGGGTAAGGGTAAGCTTAAGGGTAAAAGCAAGGGTAAGGGTAAGGGTAAGGGTAAGGGTAAGGGTAAAGGTAAGGGTAAGCCTAAGGGTAAAAGCAAGGGTAAGGGTAAGGGTAAGGGTAAGGGTAAGGGTAAGTGTAAGCTTAAGGGTAAAAGCAAGGGTAAGGGTAAGGGTAAGGGTAAGGGTAAGGGTAAGGGTAAGGGTAAGGGTAAGGGTAAGGGAAGGGGTAAGGGTAAGGGTAAGGGTAAGCTTAAGGGTAAAAGCAAGGGTAAGGGTAAGGGTAAGGGTGAGGGTAAGGGTAAGGGTAAGGGTAAGGGTTAGCTTAAGGGTAAAAGCAAGGGTAAGGGTAAGGGTAAGGGTAAGGGTAAGGGTAAGCTTAAGGGTAAAAGCAAGGGTAAGGGTAAGGGTAAGGGTAAGGGTAAGGGTAAGGGTAAGGGTAAGGGTAAGGGTAAAGGTAAGGGTAAGCCTAAGGGTAAAAGCAAGGGTAAGGGTAAGGGTTAGGGTAAGGGTGAGGGTAAGGGTAAGGGTAAGGGTAAGGGTAAGGGTAAGGGTAAGTGTAAGGGTAAGGGTAAGGGTAAGCTTAAGGGTAAAAGCAAGGGTAAGGGTAAGGGTAAGGGTAAGGGTAAGGGTAAGGGTAAGGGTAAGGGTAAGGGTAAGGGTAAGCTTAAGGGTAAGGGTAAGGGTAAGGGTAAAGGTAAGGGTAAGCCTAAGGGTAAAAGCAAGGGTAACGGTAAGGGTTAGGGTAAGGGTAAGGGTAAGGGTAAGGGTAAGGGTAAGGGTAAGGGTAAGGGTAAGGGTAAGGGTAAGCTTAAGGGTAAAAGCAAGGGTAAGTGTAAGGGTAAGGGTAAGGGTAAGCCTAAGGGTAAAACAAGGGTAAGGGTAAGGGTAAGGGTAAGGGTAAGGGTAAGCTTAAGGGTAAAAGCAAGGGTAAGGGTAAGGGTAAGGGTAAGGGTAAGGGTAAGGGTAAGGGTAAGGGTAAGGGTAAGGGTAAAGGTAAGGGTAAGCCTAAGGGTAAAAGCAAGGGTAAGGGTAAGGGTTAGGGTAAGGGTGAGGGTAAGGGTAAGGGTAAGGGTAAGGGTAAGGGTAAGGGTAAGTGTAAGGGTAAGGGTAAGGGTAAGCTTAAGGGTAAAAGCAAGGGTAAGGGTAAGGGTAAGGGTAAGGGTAAGGGTAAGGGTAAGGGTAAGGGTAAGGGTAAGGGTAAGCTTAAGGGTAAGGGTAAGGGTAAGGGTAAAGGTAAGGGTAAGCCTAAGGGTAAAAGCAAGGGTAACGGTAAGGGTTAGGGTAAGGGTAAGGGTAAGGGTAAGGGTAAGGGTAAGGGTAAGGGTAAGGGTAAGGGTAAGGGTAAGCTTAAGGGTAAAAGCAAGGGTAAGTGTAAGGGTAAGGGTAAGGGTAAGCCTAAGGGTAAAACAAGGGTAAGGGAAAGGGTAAGGGTAAGGGTAAGGGTAAGCTTAAGGGTAAAAGCAAGGGTAAGGGTAAGGGTAAGGGTGAGGGTAAGGGTAAGCTTAAGGGTTAAAGCAAGGGTAAGGGTAAGGGTAAGGGTAAGGGTAAGGGTAAGGGTAAAGGTAAGGGTAAGCCTAAGGGTAAAAGCAAGGGTAAGGGTAAGGGTAAGGGTAAGGGTAAGGGTAAGGGTAAGGGTAAGGGTAAGGGTAAGGGTAAGGGTAAGGGTAAGGGTAAGGGTAAGGGTAAGGGTAAGGGTAAGGGTAAGGGTAAGGGTAAGGGTAAGGGAAAGGGTAAGGGTAAGCTTAAGGGTAAAAGCAAGGGTAAGGGTAAGGGTAAGGGTAAGGGTAAGGGTAAGGGTAAGGGTAAGGGTAAGGGTAGGGGTAAGGGTAAGGGTAAGGGTAAGCTTAAGGGTAAAAGCAAGGGTAAGGGTAAGGGTAAGGGTGAGGGTAAGGGTAAGGGTAAGGGTAAGGGTAAGCTTAAGGGTAAAAGCAAGGGTAAGGGTAAGGGTAAGGGTAAGGGTTAGGGTAAGGGTAAGGGTAAGGGTAAGGGTAAGCTTAAGGGTAAAAGCAAGGGTAAGGGTAAGGGTAAGGGTAAGGGTAAGGGTAAGGGTAAGGGTAAGGGTAAGGGTAAAGGTAAGGGTAAGCCTAAGGGTAAAAGCAAGGGTAAGGGTAAGGGTTAGGGTAAGGGTGAGGGTAAGGGTAAGGGTAAGGGTAAGGGTAAGGGTAAGGGTAAGGGTAAGTGTAAGGGTAAGGGTAAGGGTAAGCTTAAGGGTAAAAGCAAGGGTAAGGGTAAGGGTAAGGGTAAGGGTAAGGGTAAGGGTAAGGGTAAGCTTAAGGGTAAAAGCAAGGGTAAGGGTAAGGGTTAGGGTAAGGGTAAGGGTAAGGGTAAGGGTAAGGGTAAGGGTAAGGGTAAGTGTAAGGGTAAGGGTAAGGGTAAGCTTAAGGGTAAAAGCAAGGGTAAGGGTAAGGGTAAGGGTAAGGGTAAGGGTAAGGGTAAGGGTAAAGGTAAGGGTAAGGGTAAGGGTAAGCTTAAGGGTAAGGGTAAGGGTAAGGGTAAGGGTAAGCCTAAGGGTAAAAGCAAGGGTAAGGGTAAGGGTAAGGGTAAGGGTAAGGGTAAGGGTAAGCTTAAGGGTAAAAGCAAGGGTAAGGGTAAGGGTAAGGGTAAGGGTAAGGGTTAGGGTAAGGGTAAAGGTAAGGGTAAGCCTAAGGGTAAAAGCAAGGGTAAGGGTAAGGGTAAGGGTAAGGGTAAGGGTAAGGGTAAGGGTAAGGGTAAGGGTAAGGGTAAGGGTAAGGGTAAGGGTAAGGGTAAGGGTAAGCTTAAGGGTAAAAGCAAGGGTAAGGGTAAGGGTAAGGGTAAGGGTAAGGGTAAGGGTAAGGGTAAGGGTAAGGGTAAGGGTAAGGATAAGGGTAAGGGTAAGGGTAAGGGTAAGGGTAAGGGTAAGGGTAAGGGTAAGGGTAAGGGTAAGGGTAAGGGTAAGCTTAAGGGTAAAAGCAAGGGTGAGGGTAAGGGTAAGGGTAAGGGTAAGGGTAAGGGTAAGGGTAAGGGTAAGGGTAAGGGTAAGCTTAAGGGTAAAAGCAAGGGTAAGGGTAAGGGTAAGGGTAAGGGTAAGGGTAAAGGTAAGGGTAAGCCTAAGGGTAAAAGCAAGGGTAAGGGTAAGGGTAAGGGTAAGGGTAAGGGTAAGTGTAAGCTTAAGGGTAAAAGCAAGGGTAAGGGTAAGGGTAAGGGTAAGGGTAAGGGTAAGGGTAAGGGTAAGGGTAAGGGAAGGGGTAAGGGTAAGGGTAAGGGTAAGCTTAAGGGTAAAAGCAAGGGTAAGGGTAAGGGTAAGGGTGAGGGTAAGGGTAAGGGTAAGGGTAAGGGTTAGCTTAAGGGTAAAAGCAAGGGTAAGGGTAAGGGTAAGGGTAAGGGTAAGGGTAAGCTTAAGGGTAAAAGCAAGGGTAAGGGTAAGGGTAAGGGTAAGGGTAAGGGTAAGGGTAAGGGTAAGGGTAAGGGTAAAGGTAAGGGTAAGCCTAAGGGTAAAAGCAAGGGTAAGGGTAAGGGTTAGGGTAAGGGTGAGGGTAAGGGTAAGGGTAAGGGTAAGGGTAAGGGTAAGGGTAAGTGTAAGGGTAAGGGTAAGGGTAAGCTTAAGGGTAAAAGCAAGGGTAAGGGTAAGGGTAAGGGTAAGGGTAAGGGTAAGGGTAAGGGTAAGGGTAAGGGTAAGGGTAAGCTTAAGGGTAAGGGTAAGGGTAAGGGTAAAGGTAAGGGTAAGCCTAAGGGTAAAAGCAAGGGTAACGGTAAGGGTTAGGGTAAGGGTAAGGGTAAGGGTAAGGGTAAGGGTAAGGGTAAGGGTAAGGGTAATTGTAAGGGTAAGGGTAAGGGTAAGCTTAAGGGTAAAAGCAAGGGTAAGGGTAAGGGTAAGGGTAAGGGTAAGGGTAAGGGTAAGGGTAAGGGTAAGGGTAAGGGTAAGGGTAAGCTTAAGGGTAAGGGTAAGGGTAAGGGTAAGGGTAAGCCTAAGGGTAAAAGCAAGGGTAAGGGTAAGGGTAAGGGTAAGGGTAAGGGTAAGCTTAAGGGTAAAAGCAAGGGTAAGGGTAAGGGTAAGGGTAAGGGTAAGGGTAAGGGTAAGGGTAAGGGTAAGCTTAAGGGTAAAAGCAAGGGTAAGGGTAAGGGTAAGGGTAAGGGTAAGGGTAAGGGTAAAGGTAAGGGTAAGCCTAAGGGTAAAAGCAAGGGTAAGGGTAAGGGTAAGGGTAAGGGTAAGGGTAAGGGTAAGGGTAAGGGTAAGGGTAAGGGTAAGGGTAAGGGTAAGGGTAAGGGTAAGGGTAAGGGTAAGGTTAAGGGTAAGCTTAAGGGTAAGGGTAAGGGTAAGGGTAAAGGTAAGGGTAAGCCTAAGGGTAAAAGCAAGGGTAAGGGTAAGGGTTAGGGTAAGGGTAAGGGTAAGGGTAAGGGTAAGGGTAAGGGTAATTGTAAGGGTAAGGGTAAGGGTAAGCTTAAGGGTAAAAGCAAGGGTAAGGGTAAGGGTAAGGGTAAGGGTAAGGGTAAGGGTAAGGGTAAGGGTAAGGGTAAGGGTAAGGGTAAGGGTAAGGGTAAGGGTAAGCTTAAGGGTAAGGGTAATTGTAAGGGTAAGGGTAAGCCTAAGGGTAAAAGCAAGGGTAAGGGTAAGGGTAAGGGTAAGGGTAAGGGTAAGCTTAAGGGTAAAAGCAAGGGTAAGGGTAAGGGTAAGGGTAAGGGTAAGGGTAAGGGTAAGGGTAAGGGTAAGGGTAAGGGTAAGCTTAAGGGTAAAAGCAAGGGTAAGGGTAAGGGTAAGGGTAAGGGTAAGGGTAAGGGTAAAGGTAAGGGTAAGCCTAAGGGTAAAAGCAAGGGTAAGGGTAAGGGTAAGGGTAAGGGTAAGGGTAAGGGTAAGGGTAAGGGTAAGGGTAAGGGTAAGGGTAAGGGTAAGGGTAAGGGTAAGGGTAAGGGTAAGGGTTAGGGTAAGGGTAAGGGTAAGGGTAAGCTTAAGGGTAAAAGCAAGGGTAAGGGTAAGGGTAAGGGTAAGGGTAAGGGTAAGGGTAAGGGTAAGGGTAAGGGTAAGGGTAAGGGTAAGGGTAAGGGTAAGGGTAAGGGTGAGGGTAAGGGTAAGGGTAAGGGTAAGGGTGAGGGTAAGGGTAAGGGTAAGGGTAAGGGTAAGGGTAAGGGTAAGGGTAAGGGTAAGGGTAAGGGTAAGGGTAAGCTTAAGGGTAAAAGCAAGGGTGAGGGTAAGGGTAAGGGTAAGGGTAAGGGTAAGGGTAAGGGTAAGGGTAAGGGTAAGGGTAAGGGTAAGGGTAAGGGTAAGGGTAAGGGTAAGGGTAAGGGTAAGGGTAAGGGTAAGGGTAAGGGTAAGCTTAAGGGTAAAAGCAAGGGTAAGGGTAAGGGTAAGGGTAAGGGTAAGGGTAAGGGTAAGGGTAAGGGTAAAGGTAAGGGTAAGCCTAAGGGTAAAAGCAAGGGTAAGGGTAAGGGTAAGGGTAAGGGAAAGGGTAAGCTTAAGGGTAAAAGCAAGGGTAAGGGTAAGGGTAAGGGTGAGGGTAAGGGTAAGGGTAAGGGTAAGGGTAAGGGTAAGGGTAAGGGTAAGCTTAAGGGTAAGGATAAGGGTAAGGGTAAAAGCAAGAGTAAGGGTAAGGGTAAGGGTAAGGGTAAGGGTAAGCTTAAGGGTAAAAGCAAGGGTAAGGGTAAGGGTAAGGGTAAGGGTAAGGGTAAGGGTAAGGGTAAGCTTAAGGGTAAGGGTAAGGGTAAGGGTAAGGGTAAGGGTAAGGGTAAGGGTAAGCTTAAGGGTAAAAGCAAGGGTAAGGGTAAGGGTAAGGGTAAGGGTAAGGGTAAGGGTAAGGGTAAGGGTGAGGGTAAGGGTAAGGGTAAGGGTAAGCTTAAGGGTAAAAGCAAGGGTAAGGGTAAGGGTAAGGTTAAGAGTAAGGGTAAGGGTAAGGGTAAGGGTAAGGGTAAGCTTAAGGGTAAAAGCAAGGGTAAGGGTAAGGGTAAGGGTAAGGGTAAGGGTAAGGGTAAGGGTAAGGGTAAGGGTAAGGGTAAGGGTAAGGGTAAGGGTAAGGGTAAGGGTAAAGGTAAGGGTAAGCCTAAGGGTAAAAGCAAGGGTAAGGGTAAGGGTAAGGGTAAGGGTAAGGGTAAGGGTAAGGGTAAGGGTAAGGGTAAGAGTAAGGGTAAGGGTAAGGGTAAGGGTAAGCTTAAGGGTAAAAGCAAGGGTAAGGGTAAGGGTAAGGGTAAGGGTAAGGGTAAGCCTAAGGGTAAAAGCAAGGGTAAGGGTAAGGGTAAGGGTAAGGGTAAGGGTAAGCTTAAGGGTAAAAGCAAGGGTAAGGGTAAGGGTAAGGGTAAGCTTAAGGGTAAAAGCAAGGGTGAGGGTAAGGGTAAGGGTAAGGGTAAGGGTAAGGGTAAGGGTAAGGGTAAGCTTAAGGGTAAAAGCAAGGGTAAGGGTAAGGGTAAGGGTAAGGGTAAGGGTAAGGGTAAGGGTAAGGGTAAGGGTAAGGGTAAAGGTAAGGGTAAGGGTAAGGGTAAGGGTAAGGGTAAGGGTAAGGGTAAGGGTAAGGGTAAGGGTAAGGGTAAGCTTAAGGGTAAAAGCAAGGGTAAGGGTAAGGGTAAGGGTAAGCCTAAGGGTAAAAGCAAGGGTTAGGGTAAGGGTAAGATTAAGGGTAAGGGTAAGCTTAAAGGTAAAAGCAAGGGTAAGGGTAAGGGTAAGGGAAAGGGTAAGGGTAAGGGTAAGCTTAAGGGTAAAAGCAAGGGTAAGGGTAAGGGTAAGGGTAAGGGTAAGGGTAAGGGTAAGGGTAAGGGTAAGGGTAAAGGTAAGGGTAAGCCTAAGGGTAAAAGCAAGGGTAAGGGTAAGGGTAAGGGTAAGGGTAAGGGTAAGGGTAAGGGTAAGGGTAAGGGTAAGGGTAAGGGTAAGGGTAAGCTTAAGGGTAAAAGCAAGGGTAAGGGTAAGGGTAAGGGTAAGGGTAAGGGTAAGGGTAAGGGTAAGGGTAAGGGTAAGGGTAAGGGTAAGGGTAAGCTTAAGGGTAAGGGTAAGGGTAAGGGTAAGGGTAAGCTCAAGGGTAAAAGCAAGGGTAAGGGTAAGGGTAAGGGTAAGGGTAAGGGTAAGCTTAAGGGTAAAAGCAAGGGTAAGGGTAAGGGTAAGGGTAAGGGTAAGGGTAAGGGTAAGGGTAAGGGTAAGGGTAAGGGTAAGGGTAAGGGTAAGCTTAAGGGTAAGGGTAAGGGTAAGGGTAAGGTTAAGCTTAAGGGTAAAAGCAAGGGTAAGGGTAAGGGTAAGGGTAAGGGTAAGGGTAAGGGTAAGGGTAAGGGTAAGCTTAAGGGTAAGGGTAAGGCTAAGGGTAAGGGTAAGCTTAAGGGTAAAAGCAAGGGTAAGGGTAAGGGTATGGGTAAGGGTAAGGGTAAGCTTAAGGGTAAGGGTAAGGGTAAGGGAAAGGGTAAGCTTAAGGGTAAAAGCAAGGGTAAGGGTAAGGGTAAGGGTAAGGGTAAGGGTAAGGGTAAGGGTACCCTTACCCTTACCCTTACCCTTACCCTTACCCTTACCCTTGCTTTTACCCTTTAGCTTACCCTTACCCTTACCCTTACCCTTACACTTACCCTTGCTTTTACCCTTAGGCTTACCCTTACCCTTACCCTTACCCTTACCCTTAAGCTTACCCTTACCCTTACCCTTACCCTTACCCTTACCCTTACCCTTACCCTTACCCTTACCCTTACCCTTACCCTAACCCTCACCCTTGCTTTTACCCTTAAGCTTACCCTTACCCTTACCCTTACCCTTACCCTTACCCTTACCCTAACCCTTACCCTTACCCTTGCTTTGACCCTTAGGCTTACCCTTACCTTTACCCTTACCCTTACCCTTACCCTTACCCTTAACCTAACCCTTACCCTTACCCTTACCCTTGCTTTTACCCTTAAGCTTACCCTTACCCTTACCCTTACCCTTTCCCTTACCCTTACCCTTACCCTTACCCTTGCTTTTACCCTTAAGCTTACCCTTACCCTTACCCTTACCCTTACCCTTACCCTTGCTTTTACCCTTAGGCTTACCCTTACCCTTACCCTTACCCTTGCTTTTACCCTTAAGCTTACCCTTACCCTTACCCTTACCCTTACCCTTACCCTTACCCTTACCCTTACCCTTACCCTTACCCTTACCCTTACCCTTACCCTTGCTTTTACCCTTAGGCTTAACCTTACCTTTACCCTTACCCTTACCCTTACCCTTACCCTTACCCTTATCCTTACCCTTACCCTTACCCTTACCCTTACCCTTACCCTTACCCTTGCTTTTACCCTTAAGCTTACCCTTACCCTTACCCTTACCCTTACCCTTACCCTTAACCTCACCCTTACCCTTACCCTTACCCTTACCCTTGCTTATACCCTTAAGCTTACCCTTACCCTTACCCTTACCCTTACCCTTACCCTTACCCTTACCCTTACCCTTACCCTTACCCTTACCCTTACCCTTACCCTTACCCTTGCTTTTACCCTTAGGCTTACCCTTACCTTTTCTTACCCTTAACCTTACCCTTACCCTTACCCTTACCCTTACCCTTACCCTTACCCTTGCTTTTACCCTTAAGCTTACCCTTACCCTTACCCTTACCCTTACCCTTACCCTTACCCTTACCCTAACCCTTACCCTTACCCTTGCTTTGACCCTTAGGCTTACCCTTACCTTTACCCTTACCCTTACCCTTACCCTTACCCTTAACCTAACCCTTACCCTTACCCTTACCCTTGCTTTTACCCTTAAGCTTACCCTTACCCTTACCCTAACCCTTTCCCTTACCCTTACCCTTACCCTTTCCCTTGCTTTTACCCTTAAGCTTACCCTTACCCTTACCCTTACCCTTACCCTTACCCTTGCTTTTACCCTTAGGCTTACCCTTACCCTTACCCTTACCCTTGCTTTTACCCTTAAGCTTACCCTTACCCTTACCCTTACCCTTACCCTTACCCTTACCCTTACCCTTACCCTTACCCTTACCCTTACCCTTACCCTTACCCTTACCCTTACCCTTGCTTTTACCCTTAGGCTTAACCTTACCTTTACCCTTACCCTTACCCTTACCCTTACCCTTATCCTTACCCTTACCCTTACCCTTACCCTTACCCTTACCCTTACCCTTGCTTTTACCCTTAAGCTTACCCTTACCCTTACCCTTACCCTTACCCTTACCCTTACCCTTACCCTTACCCTTACCCTTGCTTTTACCCTTAAGCTTACCCTTACCCTTACCCTTACCCTTACCCTCACCCTTACCCTTACCCTTACCCTTACCCTTGCTTATACCCTTAAGCTTACCCTTACCCTTACCCTTACCCTTACCCTTACCCTTACCCTTACTCTTACCCTTACCCTTACCCTTACCCTTACCCTTACCCTTGCTTTTACCCTTAGGCTTACCCTTACCTTTACCCTTACCCTTACCCTTACCCTTACCCTTACCCTTACCCTTACCCTTACCCTTACCCTTGCTTTTACCCTCAAGCTTACCCTTACCCTTACCCTTACCCTTACCCTTACCCTTACCCTTACCCTAACCCTTACCCTTGCTTTTACCCTTAAGCTTACCCTTACCCTTACCCTTACCCTAACCCTTACCCTTACCCTTACCCTTACCCTTACCCTTACCCTTACCCTTGCTTTTACCCTTAAGCTTACCCTTACCCTTACCCTTACCCTTACCCTTATCCTTATCCTTACCCTTGCTTTTACCCTTAAGCTTACCCTTACCCTTACCCTTACCCTTACCCTTACCCTTACCCTTACCCTTACCCTCACCCTTACCCTTACCCTTGCTTTTACCCTTAAGCTTACCCTTACCCTCACCCTTACCTTTACCCTTACCCTTGCTTTTACCCTTAAGCTTACCCTTACCCTTAGACTTAACCTTACCCTTACCCTTGCTTTTACACTTAGGCTTACCCTTACCCTTACCCTTACCCTTACCCTTGCTTTTACACTTAAGCTTACCCTTACCCTTACCCTTACTCTTACCCTTACCCTTACCCTTACCCTTACCCTTACCCTTACCCTTACCCTTACCCTTGCTTTTACCCTTAGGCTTACCCTTACCTTTACCCTTACCCTAACCCTTACCCTTACCCTTACTCTTACCCATACCCTTGCTTTTACCCTTAAGCTTACCCTTACCCTTACCCTTACCCTTACCCTTACCCTTACTCTTACCCATACCCTTGCTTTTACCCTTAAGCTTACCCTTACCCTTACCCTTACCCTTACCCTTACCCTTACCCTTACCCTGACCCTTGCTTTTACCCTTAAGCTTACCCTTACCCTTACCCTTACCCTTACCCTTACCCTTACCCTTACCCTTACCCTTACCCTTGCTTTTACCCTTAGGCTTACCCTTACCTTTACCCTTACCCTTACCCATACCCTTACCCTTACCCTTGCTTTTACCCTTAAGCTTACCCTTACCCTTAACCTTACCCTTAAGCTTACCCTTACCCTTACCCTTACCCTTACCCTTACCCTTACCCTTACCCTTACCCTTACCCTTACCCTTACCCTTGCTTTTACCCTTAAGCTTACCCTTACCCTTACCCTTACCCTTACCCTTACCCTTGCTTTTACCCTTAAGCTTACCCTTACCCTTACCCTTACCCTTAAGCTTACCCTTACCCTTACCCTTACCCTTACCCTTACCCTTACCCTTACCCTTACCCTTACCCTTACCCTTACCCTTACTCTTACCCTTACCCTTGCTTTTACCCTTAAGCTTACCCTTACCCTTACCCTTACCCTTACCCTTAAGCTTACCCTTACCCTTACCCTTACCCTTACCCTTACCCTTACCCTTAACCTTACCCTTGCTTTTACCCTTAAGCTTACCCTTACCCTTACCCTTACCCTTACCCTTAAGCTTACCCTTACCCTTACCCTTACCCTTACCCTTACCCTTGCTTTTACCCTTAAGCTTACCCTTACCCTTACCCTTACCCTTACCCTTAAGCTTACCCTTACCCTTACCCTTACCCTTACCCTTACCCTTACCCTTACCCTTACCCTTGCTTTTACCCTTAAGCTTACCCTTACCCTTACCCTTACCCATACCCTTGCTTTTACCCTTAAGCTTACCCTCACCCTTACCCTTACCCTTACCCTTAAGCTTACCCTTACCCTTACCCTTACCCTTACCCTTACCCTTACCCTTAACCTTACCCTTACCCTTACCCTTACCCTTGCTTTTACCCTTAAGCTTACCCTTACCCTTACCCTTACCCTTACCCTTACCCTTGCCCTTACCCTTGCTTTTACCCTTAGGCTTACCCTTACCTTTACCCTTACCCTTACCCTTACCCTTACCCTTACCCTTACCCTTACCCTTACCCTTACCCTTACCCTTACCCTTAAGCTTACCCTTACCCTTACCCTTACCCTTACCCTTACCCTTACCCTTACCCTTACCCTTGCTTTTACCCTTAAGCTTACCCTTACCCTTACCCTTACCCTTACCCTTATCCTTGCTTTTACCCTTAGGCTTACCCTTACCCTTACCCTTACCCTTACCCTTGCTTTTACCCTTAAGCTTACCCTTACCCTTACCCTTACCCTTACCCTTACCCTTACCCTTACCCTTACCCTTACCCTTGCTTTTACCCTTAAGCTTACCCTTACCCTTACCCTTACCCTTACCCTTACCCTTACCCTTACCCTTACCCTTACCCTTACCCTTACCCTTACCCTCACCCTTGCTTTTACCCTTAAGCTTACCCTTACCCTTACCCTTACCCTTACCCTTACCCTAACCCTTGCTTTTACCCTTAAGCTTACCCTTACCCTTACCCTTACCCTTACCCTTGCTTTTACCCTTAGGCTTACCCTTACCCTTACCCTTACCCTTGCTTTTACCCTTAAGCTTACCCTTACCCTTACCTTTACTCTTACTCTTACCCTTACCCTTACCCTTACCCTTGCTTTTACCCTTAGGCTTACCCTTACCTTTACCCTTACCCTTACCCTTACCCTCACCCTTACCCTTACCCTTACCCTTACCCTTACCCTAGCTTTCACCCTTAAGCTTACCCTTACCCTTACCCTTACCCTTACCCTTAAGCTTACCCTTACCCTTACCCTTACCCTTACCCTTACCCTTACCCTTACCCTTACCCTTGCTTTTACCCTCAAGCTTACCCTTACCCTTACCCTTACCCTTACCCTTACCCTTACCCTTACCCTTACCCTTACCCTTACCCTTGCTTTTACCCTTAGGCTTACCCTTACCTTTACCCTTACCATTACCCTTACCCTTAACCTTACCCTTACCCTTACCCTTACCCTTACCCTTACCCTTGCTTTTACCCTTAAGCTTACCCTTACCCTTATCCTTACCCTTACCCTTACCCTTACCCTTACCCTTACCCTTACCCTTACCCTTACCCTTACCCTTACCCTTACCCTTACCCTTACCCTTACCCTTGCTTTTACCCTTAAGCTTACCCTTACCCTTACCCTTACCCTTACCCTTACCCTTACCCTTGCTTTTACCCTTAAGCTTACCCTTACCCTTACTCTTACCCTTACCCTTACCCTTACCCTTACCCTTACCCTTACCCTTACCCTTACCCTTACCCTTACCCTTACCCTTACCCTTACCCTTGCTTTTACCCTTAGGCTTACCCTCACCTTTACCCTTACCCTTACCCTTACCCTTACCCTTACCCTTACCCTTACCCTTACCCTTACCCTTGCTTTTACCCTTAAGCTTACCCTTACCCTTACCGTTACCCTTACCCTTAGCCTTACCCTTACCCTTGCTTTTACCCTTAAGCTTACCCTTACCCTTACCCTTACCCTTACCCTTACCCTTGCTTTTACCCTTAGGCTTACCCTTACCCTTACCCTTACCCTTACCCTTAAGCTTACCCTTACCCTTACCCTTACCCTTACCCTTACCCTTACCCTTACCCTTACCCTTACCCTTACCCTTACCCTTACCCTTACCCTTACCCTTACCCTTACCCTTACCCTTACCCTTGCTTTTACCCTTAAGCTTACCCTTACCCTTACCCTTACCCTTACCCTTACCCTTACCCTTACCCTTACCCTTACCCTTACCCTTACCCTTACTTAGGGTAAGGGTAAGGGTAAGGGTAAGGGTAAGGGTAAGGGTAAGGGTAAGGGTAAGGGTAAGCTTAAGGGTAAGGGTAAGGGTAAGGGTAAGGGTAAGCTTAAGGGTAAAAGCAAGGGTAAGGGTAAGGGTAAGGGTAAGGGTAAGGGTAAGCTTAAGGGTAAGGGTAAGGGTAAGGGTAAGGGTAAGCTTAAGGGTAAAAGCAAGGGTAAGGTTAAGGGTAAGGGTAAGGGTAAGGGTAAGGGTAAGGGTAAGCTTAAGGGTAAGGGTAAGGGTAAGGGTAAGCTTAAGGGTAAAAGCAAGGGTAAGGGTAAGGGTAAGGGTAAGGGTAAGGGTAAGGGTAAGGGTAAGGGTAAGGGTAAGGGTAAGGGTAAGGGTAAGGGTAAGCTTAAGGGTAAGGGTAAGGGTAAGGGTAAGCTTAAGGGTAAAAGCAAGGGTAAGGGTAAGGGTAAGGGTAAGGGTAAGGGTAAGCTTAAGGGTAAAAGCAAGGATAAGGGTAAGGGTAAGGGTAAGGGTAAGGGTAAGGGTAAGGGTAAGGGTAAGGGTAAGGGTAAGCTTAAGGGTAAGGGTAAGGGTAAGCTTAAGGGTAAAAGCAAGGGTAAGGGTAAGGGTAAGGGTAAGGGTAAGGGTAAAGGTAAGGGTAAGCCTAAGGGTTAAAGCAAGGGTAAGGGTAAGGGTAAGGGTAAGGGTAAGGGTAAGGGTAAGGGTAAGGGTAAGGGTAAGGGTAAGGGTAAGGGTAAGCTTAAGGGTAAAAGCAAGGGTAAGGGTAAGGGTGAGGGTAAGGGTAAGGGTAAGGGTAAGGGTAAGGGTAAGGGTAAGGGTAAGGGTAAGGGTAAGCTTAAGGGTAAAAGCAAGGGTAAGGGTAAGGGTAGGGGTAAGGGTAAGGGTAAGGGTAAGGGTAAGGGTAAGGGTAAGGGTAAGGGTAAGCTTAAGGGTAAGGGTAAGCTTAAGGGTAAAAGCAAGGGTAAGGGTAAGGGTAAGGGTAAGGGTAAGGGTTAGGGTAAGGGTAAAGGTAAGGGTAAGCCTAAGGGTAAAAGCAAGGGTAAGGGTGAGGGTAAGGGTAAGGGTAAGGGTAAGGGTAAGGGTAAGGGTAAGGGTAAGAGTAAGGGTAAGGGTAAGGGTAAGCTTAAGGGTAAAAGCAAGGGTAAGGGTAAGGGTAAGGGTAAGGGTAAGCCAAAGGGTAAAAGCAAGGGTAAGGGTTAGGTTAAGGGTAAGGGTAAGGGTAAGCTTAAGGGTAAAAGCAAGGGTAAGGGTAAGGGTAAGGGTAAGGGTAAGGGTAAGCTTAAGGGTAAAAGCAAGGGTAAGGGTAAGGGTGAGGGTAAGGGTAAGGGTAAGGGTAAGGGTAAAGGTAAGGGTAAGCCTAAGAGTAAAAGCAAGGGTAAGGGTAAGGGTAAGGGTAAGGGTAAGGGTAAGGGTAAGGCTAAGGGTAAGGGTAAGGGTAAGGGTAAGGGTAAGCTTAAGGGTAAAAGCAAGGGTAAGGATAAGGGTAAGGGTAAGGGTAAGGGTAAGGGTAAGGGTAAGGGTAAGGGTAAGCTTAAGGGTAAAAGCAAGGGTAAGGGTAAGGGTAAGGGTAAGGGTAAGGGTAAGCTTACCCTTACCCTTACCCTTACCCTTACACTTACCCTTGCTTTTACCCTTAGGCTTACCCTTACCCTTACCCTTACCCTTACCCTTAAGCTTACCTTTACCCTTACCCTTACCCTTACCCTTACCCTTACCCTTACCCTTACCCTTACCCTTACCCTTGCTTTTACCCTTAAGCTTACCCTTACCCTTACCCTTACCCTTACCCTTACCCTTACCCTTACCCTTACCCTTACCCTTACCCTTGCTTTTACCCTCAAGCTTACCCTTACCCTTACCCTTACCCTTACCCTTACCCTTACCCTTACCCTAACCCTTACCCTTGCTTTTACCCTTAAGCTTACCCTTACCCTTACCCTTACCCTAACCCTTACCCTTACCCTTACCCTTACCCTTACCCTTACCCTTACCCTTGCTTTTACCCTTAAGCTTACCCTTACCCTTACCCTTACCCTTACCCTTATCCTTATCCTTACCCTTGCTTTTACCCTTAAGCTTACCCTTACCCTTACCCTTACCCTTACCCTTACCCTTACCCTTACCCTTACCCTCACCCTTACCCTTACCCTTGCTTTTACCCTTAAGCTTACCCTTACCCTCACCCTTACCTTTACCCTTACCCTTGCTTTTACCCTTAAGCTTACCCTTACCCTTAGACTTAACCTTACCCTTACCCTTGCTTTTACACTTAGGCTTACCCTTACCCTTACCCTTACCCTTACCCTTGCTTTTACACTTAAGCTTACCCTTACCCTTACCCTTACTCTTACCCTTACCCTTACCCTTACCCTTACCCTTACCCTTACCCTTACCCTTACCCTTGCTTTTACCCTTAGGCTTACCCTTACCTTTACCCTTACCCTAACCCTTACCCTTACCCTTACCCTTACCCTTACCCTTGCTTTTACCCTTAAGCTTACCCTTACCCTTACCCTTACCCTTACCCTTACCCTTACTCTTACCCATACCCTTGCTTTTACCCTTAAGCTTACCCTTACCCTTACCCTTACCCTTACCCTTACCCTTACCCTTACCCT
The DNA here is from genome assembly GCA_958510865.1 of Myrrha octodecimguttata. NCBI lineage: Eukaryota > Metazoa > Arthropoda > Insecta > Coleoptera > Coccinellidae > Myrrha > Myrrha octodecimguttata. The sequence continues at coordinate 139,211 of CAUEHS010000233.1, read as the reverse complement.
GACCCTTGCTTTTACCCTTAAGCTTACCCTTACCCTTACCCTTACCCTTACCCTTACCCTTACCCTTACCCTTACCCTTACCCTTGCTTTTACCCTTAGGCTTACCCTTACCTTTACCCTTACCCTTACCCATACCCTTACCCTTACCCTTGCTTTTACCCTTAAGCTTACCCTTACCCTTAACCTTACCCTTAAGCTTACCCTTACCCTTACCCTTACCCTTACCCTTACCCTTACCCTTACCCTTACCCTTACCCTTACCCTTACCCTTGCTTTTACCCTTAAGCTTACCCTTTCCCTTACCCTTACCCTTACCCTTACCCTTGCTTTTACCCTTAAGCTTACCCTTACCCTTACCCTTACCCTTAAGCTTACCCTTACCCTTACCCTTACCCTTACCCTTACCCTTACCCTTACCCTTACCCTTACCCTTACCCTTACCCTTACTCTTACCCTTACCCTTGCTTTTACCCTTAAGCTTACCCTTACCCTTACCCTTACCCTTACCCTTAAGCTTACCCTTACCCTTACCCTTACCCTTACCCTTACCCTTACCCTTAACCTTACCCTTGCTTTTACCCTTAAGCTTACCCTTACCCTTACCCTTACCCTTACCCTTAAGCTTACCCTTACCCTTACCCTTACCCTTACCCTTACCCTTGCTTTTACCCTTAAGCTTACCCTTACCCTTACCCTTACCCTTACCCTTAAGCTTACCCTTACCCTTACCCTTACCCTTACCCTTACCCTTACCCTTACCCTTACCCTTGCTTTTACCCTTAAGCTTACCCTTACCCTTACCCTTACCCATACCCTTGCTTTTACCCTTAAGCTTACCCTCACCCTTACCCTTACCCTTACCCTTAAGCTTACCCTTACCCTTACCCTTACCCTTACCCTTACCCTTACCCTTAACCTTACCCTTACCCTTACCCTTACCCTTGCTTTTACCCTTAAGCTTACCCTTACCCTTACCCTTACCCTTACCCTTACCCTTGCCCTTACCCTTGCTTTTACCCTTAGGCTTACCCTTACCTTTACCCTTACCCTTACCCTTACCCTTACCCTTACCCTTACCCTTACCCTTGCTTTTACCCTTAAGCTTACCCTTACCCTTACCCTTACCCTTACCCTTACCCTTACCCTTACCCTTACCCTTACCCTTACCCTTACCCTTACCCTTGCTTTGACCCTTAGGCTTACCCTTACCTTTACCCTTACCCTTACCCTTACCCTTACCCTTACCCTTACCCTTACCCTTACCCTTACCCTTACCCTTACCCTTACCCTTACCCTTACCCTTGCTTTTACCCTTAAGCTTACCCTTACCCTTACCCTTACCCTTACCCTTACCCTTACCCTTACCCTTACCCTTACCCTTGCTTTTACCCTTAAGCTTACCCTTACCCTTACCCTTACCCTTACCCTTACCCTTACCCTTACCCTTGCTTTTACCCTTAAGCTTACCCTTACCCTTACCCTTACCCTTACCCTTACCCTTGCTTTTACCCTTAGGCTTACCCTTACCCTTACCCTTACCCTTACCCTTGCTTTAACCCTCAAGCTTACCCTTACCCTTACCCTTACCCTTACCCTTACCCTTACCCTTACCCTTACCCTTACCCTTACCCTTATCCTTACCCTTGCTTTTACCCTTAGGCTTAACCTTACCTTTACCCTTACCCTTACCCTTACCCTTACCCTTACCCTTACCCTTACCCTTACCCTTACCCTTACCCTTACCTTTACCCTTACCCTTACCCTTACCCTTACCCTTACCCTTACCCTTGCTTTTACCCTTAAGCTTACCCTTACCCTTACCCTTACCCTTACACTTACCCTTACCCTTACCCTTGCTTTTACCCTTAAGCTTACCCTTACCCTTACCCTTACCCTTACCCTCACCCTTACCCTTACCCTTACCCTTGCTTATACCCTTAAGCTTACCCTTACCCTTACCCTTACCCTTACCCTTACCCTTACCCTTACTCTTACCCTTACCCTTACCCTTACCCTTACCCTTGCTTTTACCCTTAGGCTTACCCTTACCTTTACCCTTACCCTTACCCTTACCCTTACCCTTACCCTTACCCTTACCCTTGCTTTTACCCTTAAGCTTACCCTTACCCTTACCCTTACCCTTACCCTTACCCTAACCCTTACCCTTGCTTTTACCCTTAAGCTTACCCTTACCCTTACCCTTACCCTTACCCTTACCCTTACCCTTACCCTTACCCTTACCCTTACCCTTACCCTTGCTTTTACCCTTAAGCTTACCCTTAGCCTTACCCTTACCCTTACCCTTACCCTTACCCTTACCCTTATCCTTACCCTTGCTTTTACCCTTAAGCTTACCCTTACCCTTACCCTTACCCTTACCCTTACCCTTACCCTTACCCTTGCTTTTACTCTTAGGCTTACCCTTACCTTTACCCTTACCCTTACCCTTACCCTTACCCTCACCCTTACCCTTACCCTTGCTTTTACCCTTAAGCTTACCCTTACCCTTACCCTTAGCCTTACCCTTACCCTTACCCTTGCTTTTACCCTTAAGCTTACCCTTACCCTTACCCTTAACCTTACCCTTACCCTTGCTTTTACCCTTAGGCTTACCCTTACCCTTACCCTTACCCTTACCCTTGCTTTTACCCTTAAGCTTACCCTTACCCTTACCCTTCCTCTTACCCTTACCCTTACCCTTACCCTTACCCTTACCCTTACCCTTACCCTTACCCTTACCCTTGCTTTTACCCTTAGGCTTACCCTTACCTTTACCCTTACCCTAACCCTTACCCTTACCCTTACCCTTACCCTTACCCTTACCCTTGCTTTTACCCTTAAGCTTACCCTTACCCTTACCCTTACCCTTACCCTTACCCTTACCCTTACCCTTACCCTTACCCTTACCCTTGCTTTTACCCTTAAGCTTACCCTTACCCTTACCCTTACCCTTACCCTTACCCTTACCCTTACCCTTACCCTTACCCTTACCCTTGCTTTTACCCTTAAGCTTACCCTTACCCTTACCCTTACCCTTACCCTTACCCTTACCCTTACCCTTACCCTTACCCTTGCTTTTACCCTAAGGCTTACCCTTACCTTTACCCTTACCCTTACCCTAACCCTTACTCTTACCCTTGCTTTTACCCTTAAGCTCACCTTTACCCTTACCCTTACCCTCAAGCTTACCCTTACCCTTACCCTTACCCTTATCCTTACCCTTACCCTTACCCTTACCCTTACCCTTACCCTTGCTTTTACCCTTAAGCTTACCCTTACCCTTACCCTTACCCTTACCCTTACCCTTGCTTTTACCCTTAAGCTTACCCTTACCCTTACCCTTACCCTTAAGCTTACCCTGACCCTTACCCTTACCCTTACCCTTACCCTTACCCTTACCCTTACCCTTACCCTTACCCTTACCCTTACCCTTGCTTTTACCCTTAAGCTTACCCTTACCCTTACCCTTACCCTTACCCTTAAGCTTACCCTTACCCTTACCCTTACCCTTACCCTTACCCTTACCCTTACCCTTACCCTTAACCTTACCCTTGCTTTTACCCTTAAGCTTACCCTTACCCTTACCCTTACCCTTACCCTTAAGCTTACCCTTACCCTTACCCTTACCCTTACCCTTACCCTTGCTTTTACCCTTAAGCTTACCCTTACCCTTACCCTTACCCTTACCCTTGCTTTTACCCTTAAGCTTACCCTTACCCTTACCCTAAGTAAGGGTAAGGGTAAGGGTAAGGGTAAGGGTAAGGGTAAGGGTAAGGGTAAGGGTAAGCCTAAGGGTAAAAGCAAGGGTAAGGGTAAGGGTAAGGGTAAGGGTAAGGGTAAGCTTAAGGGTAAAAGCAAGGGTAAGGGTAAGGCTAAGGGTAAGGGTAAGGGTAAGGGTAAGGGTAAGCTTAAGGGTAAAAGCAAGGGTAAGGGTAAGGGTTAGGGTAAGGGAAAGGGTAAGGGTAAGGGTAAAGGTGAGGGTAAGCCTAAGGGTAAAAGCAAGGGTAAGGGTAAGGGTAAGGGTAAGGGTAAGGGTAAGGGTAAGGGTAGGCGTAAGAGTAAGGGTAAGGGTAAGCTTAAGGGTAAAAGCAAGGGTAAGGGTAAGGGTAAGGGTAAGGGTAAGGGTAAGGGTAAGGGTAAGGGTAAGCTTAAGGGTAAAAGCAAGGGTAAGGGTAAGGGTAAGGGTAAGGGTAAGGGTAAGGGTAAGGGTAAGGGTAAGGGTAAGGGTAAGGGTAAGGGTAAGGGTAAGGGTAAGGGTAAGGGTAAGGGTAAGGGTAAGGGTAAGGGTAAGGGTAAGGGTAAGGGTAAGGGTAAGGGTAAGGGTAAGGGTAAGGGTAAGGGTAAGGGTAAGGGTAAGGGTAAGGGTAAGGGTAAGGGTAAGCTTAAGGGTAAAAGCAAGGGTAAGGGTAAGGGTAAGGGTAAGGGTAAGGGTAAGGGTAAGGGTAATGGTAAGGGTAAAGGTAAGGGTAAGCCTAAGGGTAAAAGCAAGGGTAAGGGTAAGGGTAAGGGTAAGGGTAAGGGTAAGGGTAAGGGTAAGGGTAAGGGTAAGGGTAAGGGTAAGGGTAAGGGTAAGGGTAAGGGTAAGGGTAAGCTTAAGGGTAAAAGCAAGGGTGAGGGTAAGGGTAAGGGTAAGGGTAAGGGTAAGGGTAAGCTTAAAGGTAAGGGTAAGGGTAAGGGTAAGGGTAAGGGTAAGCTTAAGGGTAAAAGCAAGGGTAAGGTTTAGGGTAAGGGTAAGGGTTAGGGTAAGCTTAAGGGTAAAAGCAAGGGTAAGGGTAAGGGTAAGGGTAAGGGTAAGGGTAAGGGTAAGGGTAAGGGTAAGGGTAAGCTTAAGGGTAAGGGTAAGGGTAAGGGTAAGGGTAAGCTTAAGGGTAAAAGCAAGAGTAAGGGTAAGAGTAAGGGTAAGGGTAAGGGTAAGGGTAAGAGTAAGGGTAAGGGTGAGCTTAAGGGTAAAAGCAAGGGAAAGGGTAAGGGTAAGGGTAAGGGTAAGGGTAAGGGTAAGGGTAAGGGTAAGGGTAAGGGTAAGGGTAAGCTTAAGGGTAAAAGCAAGGGTAAGGGTAAGGGTAAGGGTAAGGGTAAGAGTAAGGGTAAGGGTAAGGGTAAGGGTAAGGGTAAGGGTAAGCTTAAGGGTAAAAGCAAGGGTAAGGGTAAGGGTAAGTGTAAGGGTAAGGGTAAAGGTAAGGGTAAGCCTAAGGGTAAAAGCAAGGGTAAGGGTAAGGGTAAGGGTAAGGGTAAGGGTAAGGGTAAGGGTAAGGGTAAGGGTAAGGGTAAGGGTAAGGGTAAGGGTAAGGGTAAGGGTAAGGGTAAGGGTAAGGGTAAGGGTAAGGGTAAGCTTAAGGGTAAAAGCAAGGGTAAGGGTAAGGGTAAGGGTAAGGGTAAGCCTAAGGGTAAAAGCAAGGGTAAGGGTAAGGGTAAGGGTGAGGGTAAGGGTAAGCTTAAGGGTAAAAGCAAGGGTAAGGGTAAGGGTAAGGGTAAGGGTAAGGGTAAGGGTAAGGGTAAGCTTAAGGGTAAAAGCAAGGGTAAGGGTAAGGGTAAGGGTAAGGGTAAGGGTAAGGGTAAGGGTAAGGGTAAAGGTAAGGGTAAGCCTAAGGGTGAAAGCAAGGGTAAGGGTAAGGGTAAGGGTAAGGGTAAGGGTAAGGGTAAGGGTAAGGGTAAGCTTAAGGGTAAAAGCAAGGGTAAGGGTAAGGGTAAGGGTAAGGGTAAGGGTAAGGGTAAGGGTAAGGGTAAGCTTAAGGGTAAGGGTAAGGGTAAGGGTAAGGGTAAGCTTAAGGGTAAAAGCAAGGGTAAGGGTAAGGGTAAGGGTAAGGGTAAGCTTAAGGGTAAAAGCAAGGGTAAGGGTAAGGGTAAGGGTAAGGGTAAGGGTAAGGGTAAGGGTAAGGGTAAGGGTAAGGGTAAGGGTAAGCTTAAGGGTAAGGGTAAGGGTAAGGGTAAGGGTAAGCTTAAGGGTAAAAGCAAGGGTAAGGGTAAGGGTAAGGGTGAGGGTAAGGGTAAGCTTAAGGGTAAGGGTAAGGGTAAGGGTAAGGGTAAGCTTAAGGGTAAAAGCAAGGGTAAGGTTAAGGGTAAGGGTAAGGGTAAGGGTAAGGGTAAGGGTAAGCTTAAGGGTAAGGGTAAGGGTAAGGGTAAGGGTAAGCTTAAGGGTAAAAGCAAGGGTAAGGGTAAGGGTAAGGGTAAGGGTAAGGGTAAGGGTAAGGGTAAGGGTAAGGGTAAGGGTAAGGGTAAGGGTAAGGGTAAGGGTAAGCTTAAGGGTAAGGGTAAGGGTAAGGGTAAGCTTAAGGGTAAAAGCAAGGGTAAGGGTAAGGGTAAGGGTAAGGGTAAGGGTAAGCTTAAGGGTAAAAGCAAGGGTAAGGGTAAGGGTAAGGGTAAGGGTAAGGGTAAGGGTAAGGGTAAGGGTAAGGGTAAGGGTAAGCTTAAGGGTAAGGGTAAGGGTAAGGGTAAGGGTAAGCTTAAGGGTAAAAGCAAGGGTAAGGGTAAGGGTAAGGGTAAGGGTAAGGGTAAAGGTAAGGGTAAGCCTAAGGGTAAAAGCAAGGGTAAGGGTAAGGGTAAGGGTAAGGGTAAGGGTAAGGGTAAGGGTAAGGGTAAGGGTAAGGGTAAGGGTAAGCTTAAGGGTAAAAGCAAGGGTAAGGGTAAGGGTAAGGGTAAGGGTAAGGGTAAGGTTAAGGGTAAGGGTGAGGGTAAGCTTAAGGGTAAAAGCAAGGGTAAGGTTAAGGGTAAGGGTAAGGGTAAGGGTAAGGGTAAGGGTAAGGGTAAGGGTAAGCTTAAGGGTAAAAGCAAGGGTAAGGGTAAGGGTAAGGGTAAGGGTAAGGGTAAGGGTTAGGGTAAGGGTAAAGGTAAGGGTAAGCCTAAGGTTAAAAGCAAGGGTAAGGGTAAGGGTAAGGGTAAGGGTAAGGGTAAGGGTAAGGGTAAGGGTAAGGGTAAGGGTAAGGGTAAGAGTAAGGGTAAGGGTAAGGGTAAGCTTAAGGGTAAAAGCAAGGGTAAGGGTAAGGGTAAGGGTAAGGGTAAGGGTAAGCCTAAGGGTAAAAGCAAGGGTAAGGGTAAGGTTAAGGGTAAGGGTAGGGGTAAGCTTAAGGGTAAAAGCAAGGGTAAGGGTAAGGGTAAGGGTAAGGGTAAGGGTAAGGGTAAGGGTAAGGGTAAGGGTAAGGGTAAGCTTAAGGGTAAAAGCAAGGGTAAGGGTAAGGGTGAGGGTAAGGGTAAGGGTATGGGTAAGGGTAAAGGTAAGGGTAAGCCTAAGAGTAAAAGCAAGGGTAAGGGTAAGGGTAAGGGTAAGGGTAAGGGTAAGGGTAAGGGTAAGGGTAAGGGTAAGGGTAAGCTTAAGGGTAAAAGCAAGGGTAAGGATAAGGGTAAGGGTAAGGGTAAGGGTAAGGGTAAGGGTAAGGGTAAGGGTAAGCTTAAGGGTAAAAGCAAGGGTAAGGGTAAGGGTAAGGGTAAGGGTAAGGGTAAGGGTAAGGGTAAGGGTAAGGGTAAGGGTAAGGGTAAGGGTAAGGGTAAGGGTAAGGGTAAGGGTAAGGGTAAGCTTAAGGGTAAAAGCAAGGGTAAGGGTTAGGGTAAGTTTAAGGGTAAGGGTAAGGGTAAGGGTAATCTTAAGGGTAAAAGCAAGGGTAAGGGTAAGGGTAAGGGTAAGGGTAAGGGTAAGGGTAAGGGTAAGGGTAAGGGTAAAGGTAAGGGTAAGCCTAAGGGTAAAAGCAAGGGTAAGGGTAAGGGTAAGGGTAAGGGTAAGGGTAAGGGTAAGGGTAAGGGTAAGGGTAAGGGTAAGGGTAAGGGTAAGGGTAAGCTTAAGGGTATAAGCAAGGGTAAGGGTAAGGGTAAGGGTGAGGGTAAGGGTAAGGGTAAGGGTAAGGGTAAGCTTAAGGGTAAAAGCAAGGGTAAGGGTAAGGGTAAGGGTAAGGGTAAGGGTAAGGGTAAGGGTAAGCTTAAGGGTAAAAGCAAGGGTAAGGGTAAGGGTAAGGGTAAGGGTAAGGGTAAGGGTAAGGGTAAGGGTAAGGGTAAGGGTAAGGGTAAGGGTAAGGGTAAGGGTAAGGGTAAGGGTAAAGGTAAGGTTAAGCCTAAGGGTAAAAGCAAGGGTAAGGGTAAGGGTAAGGGTAAGGGTAAGGGTAAGGGTAAGGGTAAGGGTAAGGGTAAGGGTAAGGGTAAGGGTAAGGGTAAGGGTAAGGGTAAGGGTAAGGGTAAGGGTAAGGGTAAGGGAAAGGGTAAGCTTAAGGGTAAAAGCAAGGGTAAGGGTAAGGGTAAGGGTAAGGGTTAGCCTAAGGGTAATAGCAAGGGTAAGGGTAAGGGTAAGGGTAAGGGTAAGGGTAAGGGTAAGCTTAAGGGTAAAAGCAAGGGTAAGGGTAAGGGTAAGGGTAAGGGTAAGGGTAAGGGTAAGGGTAAGCTTAAGGGTAAAAGCAAGGGTAAGGGTAAGGGTAAGGGTAAGGGTAAGGGTAAGGGTAAGGGTAAGGGTAAGGGTAAGGGTCAGGGTAAAGGTAAGGGTAAGCCTAAGGGTCAAAGCAAGGGTAAGGGTAAGGGTAAGGGTAAGGGTAAGGGTAAGGGTAAGGGTAAGGGTAAGGGTAAGCTTAAGGGTAAAAGCAAGGGTAAGGGTAAGGGTAAGGGTAAGGGTAAGGGTAAGGGTAAGGGTAAGGGTAAGGGTAAGGGTAAGGGTAAGGGTAAGGGTAAGGGTAAGGGTAAGGGTAAGGGTAAGGGTAAGGGTAAGGGTAAGGGTAAGGGTAAGCTTAAGGGTAAGGGTAAGGGTAAGGGTAAGGGTAAGCCTAAGGGTAAAAGCAAGGGTAAGTGTAAGGGTAAGGGTAAGGGTAAGCTTAAGGGTAAAAGCAAGGGTAAGGGTAAGGGTAAGGGTAAGGGTAAGGGTAAGGGTAAGGGTAAGCTTAAGGGTAAAAGCAAGGGTAAGGGTAAGGGTAAGGGTAAGGGTAAGGGTAAGGGTAAGGGTAAGGCTAAAGGTAAGTGTAAGCCTAAGGGTAAAAGCAAGGGTAAGGGTAAGGGTAAGGGTAAGGGTAAGGGTAAGGGTAAGGGTAAGGGTAAGGGTAAGGGTAAGGGTAAAGGTAGGGGTAAGGGTAAGCTTAAGGGTAAAAGCAAGGGTAAGGGTAAGGGTAAGGGTAAGGGTAAGAGTAAGGGTAAGGGTAAGGGTAAGCTTAAGGGTAAAAGCAAGGGTAAGGGTAAGGGTAAGGGTAAGGGGAATGGTAAGGGTAAGGGTAAGGGTAAGGGTAAGGGTAAGGGTAAGCTTAAGGGTAAAAGCAAGGGTAAGGGTTAGGGTTAGGGTAAGGGTAAGGGTAAGGGTAAGGGTAAGGGTAAGGGTAAGGGTAAGGGTAAGGGTAAGCTTAAGGGTAAAAGCAAGGGTAAGGGTAAGGGTAAGGGTAAGGGTAAGGGTAAGGGTAAGGGTAATGGTAAGGGTAAAGGTAAGGGTAAGCCTAAGGGTAAAAGCAAGGGTTAGGGTAAGGGTAAGGGTAAGGGTAAGGGTAAGGGTAAGGTTAAGGGTAAGGGTTAGGGTAAGGGTAAGGGTAAGGGTAAGGGTAAGCTTAAGGGTAAAAGCAAGGGTAAGGGTAAGGGTAAGGGTAAGGGTAAGGGTAAGGGTAAGGGTAAGCTTAAGGGTAAGGGTAAGGGTAAGGGTAAGGGTAAGCTTAAGGGTAAAAGCAAGGGTAAGGGTAAGGGTAAGGGTAAGGGTAAGGGTAAGCTTAAGGGTAAAAGCAAGGGTAAGGGTAAGGGTAAGGGTAAGGGTAAGGGTAAGGGTAAGGGGTTACCCTTACCCTTACCCTTACCCTTACCCTTGCTTTTACCCTTAAGCTTACCCTTACCCTTACCCTTACCCTTACCCTTACCCTTACCCTTACCCTTACCCTTACCCTTACCCTTACCCTTACCCTTGCTTTGACCCTTAGGCTTACCCTTACCCTTACCCTTACCCTTACCCTTACCCTTACCCTTACCCTTACCCTTACCCTTACCCTTACCCTTACCCTTACCCTTACCCTTACCCTTACCCTTACCCTTACCCTTACCCTTACCCTTGCTTTTACCCTTAAGCTTACCCTTACCCTTACCCTTACCCTTACCCTTACCCTTGCTTTTACCCTTAAGCTTACCCTTACCCTTACCCTTACCCTTAAGCTTACCCTTACCCTTACCCTTACCCTTACCCTTACCCTTACCCTTACCCTTACCCTTACCCTTACCCTTACCCTTACCCTTGTTTTTACCCTTAAGCTTACCCTTACCCTTACCCTTACCCTTACCCTTACCCTTAAGCTTACCCTTACCCTTACCCTTACCCTTACCCTTACCCTTAACCTTACCCTTGCTTTTACCCTTAAGCTCAACCTTACCCTTACCCTTACCCTTACCCTTAAGCTTACCCTTACCCTTACCCTTACCCTTACCCTTACCCTTGCTTTTACCCTTAAGCTTACCCTTACCCATACCCTTACCCTTACCCTTAAGCTTACCCTTACCCTTACCCTTACCCTTACCCTTACCCTTACCCTTACCCTTACCCTTACCCTTACCCTTACCCTTACCCTTGCTTTTACCCTTAAGCTTACCCTTACCCTTACCCTTACCCTTACCCTTGCTTTTACCCTTAAGCTTACCCTTACCCTTACCCTTACCCTTACCCTTAAGCTTACCCTTACCCTTACCCTTACCCTTACCCTTACCCTTACCCTTACCCTTACCCTTACCCTTACCCTTACCCTTACCCTTACCCTTACCCTTACCCTTGCTTTAACCCTTAAGCTTACCCTTACCCTTACCCTTACCCTTACCCTTACCCTTACCCTTACCCTTACCCTTGCTTTTACCCTTAGGCTTACCCTTACCTTTACCCTTACCCTTACCCTTACCCTTACCCTTACCCTTACCCTTACCCTTGCTTTTACTCTTAAGCTTACCCTTACCCTTACCCTTACCCTTACCCTTACCCTTGCTTTTACCCTTAAGCTTACCCTTACCCTTACCCTTACCCTTACCCTTACCCTTGCTTTTACCCTTAGGCTTACCCTTACCCTTACCCTTACCCTTACCCTTACCCTTGCTTTTACCCTTAAGCTTACCCTTACCCTTACCCTTACCCTTACCCTTACCCTTACCCTTACCCTTACCCTTACCCTTACCCTTACCCTTACCCTTACCCTTACCCTTACCCTTACCCTTGCTTTTACCCTTAGGCTTACCCTTACCTTTACCCTTACCCTTACCCTTACCCTTACCCTTACCCTTGCTTTTACCCTTAAGCTTACCCTTACCCTTACCCTTACCCTTACCCTTACCCTTACCCTTACCCTTACCCTTACCCTTACCCTTACCCTTACCCTTGCTTTTACCCTTAAGTTTACCCTTACCCTTACCCTTACCCTTACCCTAACCCTTACCCTTACCCCTACCCTTACCCTTACCCTTACCCTCACCCTTGCTTTTACCCTTAAGCTTACCCTTACCCTTACCCTTACCCTTACCCTTACCCTTACCCTTGCTTTTACCCTTAAGCTTACCCTTACCCTTACCCTTACCCTTACCCTTACCCTTGCTTTTACCCTTAGGCTTACCCTTACCCTTACCCTTACCCTTACCCTTGCTTTTACCCTTAAGCTTACCCTTACCCTTACCCTTACCCTTACTCTTACCCTTACCCTTACCCTTACCCTTACCCTTGCTTTTACCCTTAGGCTTACCCTTACCTTTACCCTTACCCTTACCCTTACCCTTACCCTTACCCTTACCCTTACCCTTACCCTTGCTTTTACCCTTAGGCTTACCCTTACCCTTACCCTTACCCTTACCCTTACCCTTGCTTTTACACTTAAGCCTACCCTTACCCTTACCCTTACCCTTACCCTTACCCTTACCCTTACCCTTACCCTTACCCTTACCCTTACCCTTACCCTTACCCTTACCCTTACCCTTACCCTTACCCTTACCCTTGCTTTTACCCTTAGGCTTACCCTTACCTTTACTCTTACCCTTGCCCTTACCCTTACCCTTACCCTTGCTTTTACCCTTAAGCTTACCCTTACCCTTACCCTTACCCTTACCCTTACCCTTACCCTTACCCTAACCCTTACCCTTACCCTTACCCTTACCCTTACCCTCACCCTTGCTTTTACCCTTAAGCTTACCCTTACCCTTACCCTTACCCTTACCCTTACCCTTACCCTTGCTTTTACCCTTAAGCTTACCCTTACCCTTACCCTTACCCTTACCCTTGCTTTTACCCTTAGGCTTACCCTTACCCTTACCCTTACCCTTACCCTTGCTTTTACCCTTAAGCTTACCCTTACCCTTACCCTTACCCTTACTCTTACCCTTACCCTTACCCTTACCCTTACCCTTGCTTTTACCCTTAGGCTTACCCTTACCTTTACCCTTACCCTTACCCTTACCCTTACCCTTACCCTTACCCTTACCCTTACCCTTACCCTTACCCTTACCCTTGCTTTTACCCTTAAGCTTACCCTCACCCTTACCCTTACCCTTACCCTTACCCTTACCCTTACCCTTACCCTTACCCTTACCCTTACCCTTACCCTTGCTTTTACCCTTAAGCTCACCCTTACCCTTACCCTTACCCTTACCCTTACCCTTCCCTTACTCTTACCCTTACCCTTGCTTTTACCCTTAAGCTTACCCTTACCCTTACCCTTACCCTTACCCTTACCCTTACCCTTACCCTTACCCTTACCCTTACCCTTACCCTTACCCTTGCTTTGACCCTTAGGCTTACCCTTACCTTTACCCTTACCCTTACCCTTACCCTTACCCTTACCCTTACCCTTACCCTTACCCTTACCCTTACCCTTGCTTTTACCCTTAAGCATACCCTTACCCTTACCCTTACCCTTACCCTTACCCTTACCCTTACCCTTACCCTTGCTTTTACCCTTAAGCTTACCCTTACCCTTACCCTTACCCTTACCCTTGCTTTTACCCTTAGGCTTACCCTTACCCTTACCCTTACCCTTACCCTTGCTTTTACCCTTAAGCTTACCCTTACCCTTACCCTTACCCTTACCCTTACCCTTACCCTTACCCTTACCCTTACCCTTACCCTTACCCTTACCCTTACCCTTACCCTTACCCTTACCCTTACCCTTACCCTTACCCTTACCCTTGCTTTTACCCTTAGGCTTAACCTTACCTTTACCCTTACCCTTACCCTTACCCTTACCCTTACCCTTACCCTTACCCTTACCCTTACCCTTACCCTTACCCTTACCCTTACCCTTGCTTTTACCCTTAAGCTTACCCTTACCCTTACCCTTACCCTTACCCTTACCCTTGCTTTTACCCTTAAGCTTACCCTTACCCTTACCCTTACCCTTACCCTCACCCTTACCCTTACCCTTACCCTTGCTTATACCCTTAAGCTTACCCTTACCCTTACCCTTACCCTTACCCTTACCCTTACCCTTACCCTTACCCTTACCCTTACCCTTACCCTTACCCTTACCCTTACCCTTACCCTTACCCTTACCCTTACCCTTACCCTTACCCTTACCCTTACCCTTACCCTTACCCTTACCCTTGCTTTTACCCTTAGGCTTACCCTTACCTTTACCCTTACCCTTACCCTTACCCTTACCCTTACCCTTACCCTTACCCTTACCCTTACCCTTACCCTTGCTTTTACCCTTAAGCTTACCCTTACCCTTACCCTTACCCTTACCCTTACCCTAACCCTTACCCTTGCTTCTACCCTTAAGCTTACCCTTACCCTTACCCTTACCCTTACCCTTACCCTTACCCTTACCCTTACCCTTACCCTTACCCTTACCCTTACCCTTACCCTTACCCTTACCCTTACCCTTGCTTTTACCCTTAAGCTTACCCTTACCCTTACCCTTACCCTTACCCTTACCCTTACCCTTACCCTTATCCTTACCCTTGCTTTTACCCTTAAGCTTACCCTTACCCTTACCCTTACCCTTACCCTTACCCTTACCCTTACCCTTACCCTTACCCTTGCTTTTACTCTTAGGCTTACCCTTACCTTTACCCTTACCCTTACCCTTACCCTTACCCTCACCCTTACCCTTACCCTTGCTTTTACCCTTAAGCTTACCCTTACCCTTACCCTTACCCTTACCCTTACCCTTGCTTTTACCCTTAAGCTTACCCTTACCCTTACCCTTAACCTTACCCTTACCCTTGCTTTTACCCTTAGGCTTACCCTTACCCTTACCCTTACCCTTACCCTTGCTTTTACCCTTAAGCTTACCCTTACCCTTACCCTTACTCTTACCCTTACCCTACCTTTACCCTTACCCTTACCCTTACCCTTACCCTTACCCTTACCCTTGCTTTTACCCTTAGGCTTACCCTTACCTTTACCCTTACCCTAACCCTTACCCTTACCCTTACCCTTACCCTTACCCTTGCTTTCACCCTTAAGCTTACCCTTACCCTCACCCTTACCCTTACCCTTACCCTTACCCTTACCCTTACCCTTACCCTTACCCTTACCCTTGCTTTTACCCTTAAGCTTACCCTTACCCTTACCCTTACCCTTACCCTCACCCTTACCCTTACCCTTACCCTTACCCTTACCCTTGCTTTTACCCTTAAGCTTACCCTTACCCTTACCCTTACCCTTACCCTTACCCTTACCCTTACCCTTACCCTTACCCTTACCTTTACCCTTACCCTTACCCTTGCTTTTACCCTTAGGCTTACCCTAACCTTTACCCTTACCCTTACCCTTACCCTTACCCTTACCCTTGCTTTTACCCTTAAGCTTACCCTTACCCTTACCCTTACCCTTAAGCTTACCCTTACCCTTACCCTTACCCTTACCCTTACCCTTACCCTTACCCTTACCCTTACCCTTACCCTTACCCTTACCCTTACCCTTGCTTTTACCCTTAAGCTTACCCTTACCCTTACCCTTACCCTTACCCTTACCCTTGCTTTTACCCTTAAGCTTACCCTTACCCTTACCCTTACCCTTAAGCTTACCCTTACCCTTACCCTTACCCTTACCCTTACCCTCACCCTTACCCTTACCCTTACCCTTACCCTTACCCTTACCCTTACCCTTGTTTTTACCCTTAAGCTTACCCTTACCCTTACCCTTACCCTTACCCTTACCCTTACCCTTAAGCTTACCCTTACCCTTACCCTTACCCTTACCCTTACCCTTAACCTTACCCTTGCTTTTACCCTTAAGCTCAACCTTACCCTTACCCTTACCCTTACTCTTAAGCTTACCCTTACCCTTACCCTTACCCTTACCCTTACCCTTGCTTTTACCCTTAAGCTTACCCTTACCCTTACCCTTACCCTTACCCTTAAGCTTACCCTTACCCTTACCCTTACCCTTACCCTTACCCTTACCCTTACCCTTACCCTTACCCTTGCTTTTACCCTTAAGCTTACCCTTACCCTTACCCTTACCCTTACCCTTGCTTTTACCCTTAAGCTCACCCTTACCCTTACCCTTACCCTTACCCTTAAGCTTACCCTTACCCTTACCCTTACCCTTACCCTTACCCTTACCCTTACCCTAACCCTTACCCTTACCCTTACCCTTACCCTTACCCTTACCCTTACCCTTGCTTTAACCCTTAAGCTTACCCTTACCCTTACCCTTACCCTTACCCTTACCCTTACCCTTACCCTTACCCTTGCTTTTACCCTTAGGCTTACCCTTACCTTTACCCTTACCCTTACCCTTACCTTTACCCTTACCCTTACCCTTACCCTTGCTTTTACTCTTAAGCTTACCCTTACCCTTACCCTTACCCTTACCCTTACCCTTGCTTTTACCCTTAAGCTTACCCTTACCCTTACCCTTACCCTTACCCTTACCCTTGCTTTTACCCTTAGGCTTACCCTTACCCTTACCCTTACCCTTACCCTTACCCTTGCTTTTACCCTTAAGCTTACCCTTACCCTTACCCTTACCCTTACCCTTACCCTTACCCTTACCCTTACCCTTACCCTTACCCTTACCCTTACCCTTACCCTTACCCTTACCCTTACCCTTACCCTTACCCTTGCTTTTACCCTTAGGCTTACCCTTACCTTTACCCTTACCCTTACCCTTACCCTTACCCTTACCCTTGCTTTTACCCTTAAGCTTACCCTTACCCTTACCCTTACCCTTACCCTTACCCTTACCCTTACCCTTACCCTTACCCTTACCCTTACCCTTACCCTTACCCTTACCCTTGCTTTTACCCTTAAGCTTACCCTTACCCTTACCCTTACCCTTACCCTAACCCTTACCCTTACCCTTACCCTTACCCTTACCCTTACCCTCACCCTTGCTTTTACCCTTAAGCTTACCCTCACCCTTACCCTTACCCTTACCCTTACCCTTACCCTTGCTTTTACCCTTAAGCTTACCCTTACCCTTACCCTTACCCTTACCCTTACCCTTGCTTTTACCCTTAGGCTTACCCTCACCCTTACCCTTACCCTTACCCTTGCTTTTACCCTTAAGCTTACCCTTACCCTTACCCTTACCCTTACTCTTACCCTTACCCTTACCCTTACCCTTACCCTTGCTTTTACCCTTAGGCTTACCCTTACCTTTACCCTTACCCTTACCCTTACCCTTACCCTTACCCTTACCCTTATCCTTACCCTTACCCTTACCCTTGCTTTTACCCTTAAGCTTACCCTTACCCTTACCCTTACCCTTACCCTTACCCTTACCCTTACCCTTACCCTTACCCTTACCCTTACCCTTACCCTTACCCTTGCTTTGACCCTTAGGCTTACCCTTACCTTTACCCTTACCCTTACCCTTACCCTTACCCTTACCCTTACCCTTACCCTTACCCTTGCTTTTACCCTTAAGCATACCCTTACCCTTACCCTTACCCTTACCCTTACCCTTACCCTTACCCTTACCCTTACCCTTGCTTTTACCCTTAAGCTTACCCTTACCCTTACCCTTACCCTTACCCTTGCTTTTACCCTTAGGCTTACCCTTACCCTTACCCTTACCCTTACCCTTGCTTTTACCCTTAAGCTTACCCTTACCCTTACCCTTACCCTTACCCTTACCCTTACCCTTACCCTTACCCTTACCCTTACCCTTACCCTTACCCTTACCCTTACCCTTACCCTTACCCTTACCCTTACCCTTACCCTTACCCTTACCCTTGCTTTTACCCTTAGGCTTAACATTACCTTTACCCTTACCCTTACCCTTACCCTTACCCTTACCCTTACCCTTACCCTTACCCTTACCCTTACCCTTACCCTTACCCTTACCCTTGCTTTTACCCTTAAGCTTACCCTTACCCTTACCCTTACCCTTACCCTTACCCTTGCTTTTACCCTTAAGCTTACCCTTACCCTTACCCTTACCCTTACCCTCACCCTTACCCTTACCCTTACCCTTGCTTATACCCTTAAGCTTACCCTTATCCTTACCCTTACCCTTACCCTTACCCTTACCCTTACCCTTACCCTTACCCTTACCCTTACCCTTGCTTTTACCCTTAGGCTTACCCTTACCTTTACCCTTACCCTTACCCTTACCCTTACCCTTACCCTTACCCTTGCTTTTACCCTTAAGCTTACCCTTACCCTTACCCTTACCCTTACCCTTACCCTAACCCTTACCCTTGCTTTTACCCTTAAGCTTACCCTTACCCTTACCCTTACCCTTACCCTTACCCTTACCCTTACCCTTGCTTTTACCCTTAAGCTTACCCTTACCCTTGCCCTTACCCTTACCCTTACCCTTACCCTTACCCTTATCCTTACCCTTGCTTTTACCCTTAAGCTTACCCTTACCCTTACCCTTACCCTTACCCTTACCCTTACCCTTACCCTTACCCTTACCCTTGCTTTTACTCTTAGGCTTACCCTTACCTTTACCCTTACCCTTACCCTTACCCTTACCCTTACCCTTACCCTTACCCTTGCTTTTACCCTTAAGCTTACCCTTACCCTTGCCCTTACCCTTACCCTTACCCTTACCCTTACCCTTATCCTTACCCTTGCTTTTACCCTTAAGCTTACCCTTACCCTTGCCCTTACCCTTACCCTTACCCTTACCCTTACCCTTATCCTTACCCTTGCTTTTACCCTTAAGCTTACCCTTACCCTTACCCTTACCCTTACCCTTACCCTTACCCTTACCCTTACCCTTACCCTTACCCTTACCCTTACCCTTACCCTTACCCTTACCCTTACCCTAACCCTTACCCTTGCTTTTACCCTTAAGCTTACCCTTACCCTTACCCTTACCCTTACCCTTACACTTACCCTTACCCTTGCTTTTACCCTTAAGCTTACCCTTACCCTTGCCCTTACCCTTACCCTTACCCTTACCCTTACCCTCATCCTTACCCTTGCTTTTACCCTTAAGCTTACCCTTACCCTTGCCCTTACCCTTACCCTTACCCTTACCCTTACCCTTACCCTTACCCTTGCTTTTACCCTTAAGCTTACCCTTACCCTTACCCTTAACCTTACCCTTACCCTTGCTTTAACCCTTAGGCTTACCCTTACCCTTACCCTTACCCTTACCCTTGCTTTTACCCTTAAGCTTACCCTTACCCTTACCCTTACTCTTACCCTTACCCTTACCTTTACCCTTTCCCTTACCCTTACCCTTACCCTTACCCTTACCCTTGCTTTTACCCTTAGGCTTACCCTTACCTTTACCCTTACCCTAACCCTTACCCTTACCCTTACCCTTACCCTTACCCTTGCTTTTACCCTTAAGCTTACCCTTACCCTTACCCTTACCCTTACCCTTACCCTTACCCTTGCTTTTACCCTTAAGCTTACCCTTACCCTTACCCTTACCCTTACCCTCACCCTTACCCTTACCCTTACCCTTACCCTTGCTTTTACCCTTAAGCTTACCCTTACCCTTACCCATACCCTTACCCTTACCCTTACCCTTACCCTTACCCTTACCCTTACCCTTACCCTTGCTTTTACCCTTAGGCTTACCCTTACCTTTACCCTTACCCTTACCCTTACCCTTACCCTTACCCTTGCTTTTACCCTTAAGCTTACCCTTACCCTTACCCTTACCCTTAAGCTTACCCTTACCCTTACCCTTACCCTTACCCTTACCCTTACCCTTACCCTTACCCTTACCCTTACCCTTACCCTTACCCTTGCTTTTACCCTTAAGCTTACCCTTACCCTTACCCTTACCCTTACCCTTACCCTTACCCTTACCATTACCCTTACCCTTACCCTTACCCTTACCCTTGTTTTTACCCTTAAGCTTACCCTTACCCTTACCCTTACCCTTACCCTTAAGCTTACCCTTACCCTTACCCTTACCCTTACCCTTACCCTTAACCTTACCCTTGCTTTTACCCTTAAGCTTACCCTCACCCTTACCCTTACCCTTACCCTTAAGCTTACCCTTACCCTTACCCTTACCCTTACCCTTACCCTTGCTTTCACCCTTAAGCTTACCCTTACCCTTACCCTTACCCTTAAGCTTACCCTTACCCTTACCCTTACCCTTACCCTTACCCTTACCCTTACCCTTACCCTTACCCTCACCCTTACCCTTGCTTTTACCCTTAAGCTTACCCTTACCCTTACCCTTACCCTCACCCTTGCTTTTACCCTTAAGCTTACCCTTACCCTTACCCTTACCCTTACCCTTAAGCTTACCCTTACCCTTACCCTTACCCTTACCCTTACCCTTACCCTTACCCTTACCCTTACCCTTACCCTTACCCTTACCCTTACCCTTACCCTTGCTTTAACCCTTAAGCTTACCCTTACCCTTACCCTTACCCTTACCCTTACCCTTACCCTTACCCTTACCCTTGCTTTTACCCTTAGGCTTACCCTTACCTTTACCCTTACCCTCACCCTTACCCTTACCCTTACCCTTACCCTTACCCTTACCCTTACCCTTGCTTTTACTCTTAAGCTTACCCTTACCCTTACCCTTACCCTTACCCTTACCCTTGCTTTTACCCTTAAGCTTACCCTTACCCTTACCCTTACCCTTACCCTTACCCTTGCTTTTACCCTTAGGCTTACCCTTACCCTTACCCTTACCCTTACCCTTACCCTTGCTTTTACCCTTAAGCCTACCCTTACCCTTACCCTTACCCTTACCCTTACCCTTACCCTTACCCTTACCCTTACCCTTACCCTTACCCTTACCCTTACCCTTACCCTTACCCTTACCCTTGCTTTTACCCTTAGGCTTACCCTTACCTTTACTCTTACCCTTGCCCTTACCCTTACCCTTACCCTTGCTTTTACCCTTAAGCTTACCCTTACCCTTACCCTTACCCTTACCCTTACCCTTACCCTTACCCTTACCCTTACCCTTACCCTTACCCTTACCCTTGCTTTTACCCTTAAGCTTACCCTTACCCTTACCCTTACCCTAACCCTTACCCTTACCCTTACCCTTACCCTTACCCTCACCCTTGCTTTTACCCTTAAGCTTACCCTTACCCTTACCCTTACCCTTACCCTTACCCTTACCCTTGCTTTTACCCTTAAGCTTACCCTTACCCTTACCCTTGCCCTTACCCTTGCTTTTACCCTTAGGCTTACCCTTACCCTTACCCTTACCCTTACCCTTGCTTTTACCCTTAAGCTTACCCTTACCCTTACCCTTACCCTTACTCTTACCCTTACCCTTACCCTTACCCTTACCCTTGCTTTTACCCTTAGGCTTACCCTTACCTTTACCCTTACCCTTACCCTTACCCTTACCCTTACCCTTACCCTTACCCTTACCCTTACCCTTACCCTTACCCTTACCCTTACCCTTGCTTTTACCCTTAAGCTTACCCTTACCCTTACCCTTACCCTTACCCTTACCCTTACCCTTACCCTTACCCTTACCCTTACCCTTACCCTTACCCTTACCCTTGCTTTTACCCTTAAGCTCACCCTTACCCTTACCCTTACCCTTACCCTTACCCTTCCCTTACTCTTACCCTTACCCTTGCTTTTACCCTTAAGCTTACCCTTACCCTTACCCTTACCCTTACCCTTAAGCTTACCCTTACCCTTACCCTTACCCTTACCCTTACCCTTACCCTTACCCTTGCTTTTACCCTTAAGCTTACCCTTACCCTTACCCTTACCCTTACCCTTTCCCTTGCTTTTACACTTAAGCTTACCCTTACCCTTACCCTTACCCTTACCCTTAAGCTTACCCTTACCCTTACCCTTACCCTTACCCTTACCCTTGCTTTTACCCTTAAGCTTACCCTTACCCTTACCCTTACCCTTACCCTTACCCTTACCCTTACCCTTACCCTTACCCTTGCTTTTACCCTTAGGCTTACCCTTACCTTTACCCTTACCATTACCCTTACCCTAACCCTTACCCTTACCCTTACCCTTACCCTTGCTTTTACCCTTAAGCTTACCCTTACCCTTACCCTTACCCTTACCCTTACCCTTACCCTTACCCTTACCCTTACCCTTACCCTTACCCTTACCCTTACCCTTACCCTTACCCTTACCCTTACCCTTACCCTTACCCTTGCTTTTACCCTTAAGCTTACCCTTACCCTTACCCTTACCCTTACCCTTACCCTTGCTTTTACCCTTAAGCTTAAGGGTAAAAGCAAGGGTGAGGGTAAGGGTAAGGGTAAGGGTAAGGGTAAGGGTAAGGGTAAGGGTAAGGGTAAGGGTAAGCTTAAGGGTAAAAGCAAGGGTAAGGGTAAGGTTAAGGTTAAGGGTTAGGGTAAGGGTAAGCTTAAGGGTAAAAGCAAGGGTAAGGGTAAGGGTAAGGGTAAGGGTAAGGGTAAGCTTAAGGGTAAAAGCAAGGGTAAGGGTAAGGGTAAGGGTAAGCTTAAGGGTAAAAGCAAGGGTAAGGGTAAGGGTGAGGGTAAGGGTAAGGGTAAGGGTAAGGGTAAAGGTAAGGGTAAGCCTAAGAGTAAAAGCAAGGGTAAGGGTAAGGGTAAGGGTAAGCTTAAGGGTAAAATCAAGGGTAAGGATAAGGGTAAGGGTAAGGGTAAGGGTAAGGGTAAGGGTAAGGGTAAGGGTAAGGGTAAGGGTAAGGGTAAGGGTAAGCTTACCCTTACCCTTACCCTTACCCTTACACTTACCCTTGCTTTTACCCTTAGGCTTACTCTTACCCTTACCCTTACCCTTACCCTTAAGCTTACCCTTACCCTTACCCTTACCCCTACCCTTACCCTTACCCTTACCCTTACCCTTACCCTTACCCTTACCCTTACCCTTACCCTTACCCTTGCTTTTACCCTTAAGCTTACCCTTACCCTTACCCTTACCCTTACCCTTACCCTTACCCTTACCCTTACCCTTACCCTTACCCTTGCTTTGACCCTAAGGCTTACCCTTACCTTTACCCTTACCCTTACCCTTACCCTTACCCTTACCCTTACCCTTACCCTTACCCTTACCCTTGCTTTTACCCTTAAGCTTACCCTTACCCTTACCCTTACCCTTACCCTTACCCTTACCCTTACCCTTGCTTTTACCCTTAAGCTTACCCTTACCCTTACCCTTACCCTTACCCTTACCCTTGCTTTTACCCTTAGGCTTACCCTTACCCTTACCCTTACCCTCACCCTTGCTTTTACCCTTAAGCTTACCCTTACCCTTACCCTTACCCTTACCCTTACCCTTACCCTTACCCTTGCTTTTACCCTTAGGCTTAACCTTACCTTTACCCTTACCCTTACCCTTACCCTTACCCTTACCCTTACCCTTACCCTTACCCTTACCCTTACCCTTACCCTTACCCTTACCCTTGCTTTCACCCTTAAGCTTACCCTTACCCTTACCCTTACCCTTACCCTTACCCTTACCCTTACCCTTGCTTTTACCCTTAAGCTTACCCTTACCCTTACCCTTACCCTTACCCTCACCCTTAACCTTACCCTTACCCTTGCTTATACCCTTAAGCTTACCCTTACCCTTACCCTTACCCTTACCCTTACCCTTACCCTTACCCTTACCCTTACCCTTACCCTTACCCTTACCCTTACCCTTACCTTTGCTTTTACCCTTAGGCTCATCCTTACCTTTACCCTTACCCTTACCCTTACCCTTACCCTTACCCTTACCCTTACCCTTGCTTTTACCCTTAAGCTTACCCTTACCCTTACCCTTACCCTTACCCTTACCCTAACCCTTACCCTTGCTTTTACCCTTAAGCTTACCCTTACCCTTACCCTTACCCTTACCCTTACCCTTACCCTTACCCTTACCCTTACCCTTACCCTTACCCTTACCCTTGCTTTTACCCTTAAGCTTACCCTTACCCTTACCCTTACCCTTACCCTTACCCTTACCCTTACCCTTATCCTTACCCTTGCTTTTACCTTTAAGCTTACCCTTACCCTTACACTTACCCTTACCCTTACCCTTACCCTTACTCTTGCTTTTACTCTTAGGCTTACCCTTACCTTTACCCTTACCCTTACCCTTACCCTTACCCTCACCCTTACCCTTACCCTTGCTTTTACCCTTAAGCTTACCCTTACCCTTACCCTTACCCTTACCCTTACCCTTGCTTTTACCCTTAAGCTTACCCTTACCCTTACCCTTAACCTTACCCTTACCCTTGCTTTTACCCTTAAGCTTACCCTTACCCTTACCCTTACCCTTACCCTTACCCTTACCCTTACCCTTACCCTTACCCTTACCCTTACCCTTGCTTTTACCCTTAAGCTTACCCTTACCCTTACCCTTACCCTTACCCTTACCCTTACCCTTACCCTTACCCTTACCCTTGCTTTTACCCTTAAGCTTACCCTTACCCTTACCCTTACCCTTACCCTTACCCTTACCCTTACCCTTACCCTTACCCTTACCCTTACCCTTGCTTTTACCCTAAGGCTTACCATTACCTTTACCCTTACCCTTACCCTAACCCTTACCCTTACCCTTGCTTTTACCCTTAAGCTTATCCTTACCCTTACCCTCACCCTTAAGCTTACCCTTACCCTTACCCTTACCCTTACCCTTACCCTTACCCTTACCCTTACCCTTACCCTTACCCTTACCCTTGCTTTTACCCTCAAGCTTACCGTTACCCTTACCCTTACCCTTACCCTTACCCTTGCTTTTACCCTTAAGCTTACCCTTACCCTTACCCTTACCCTTAAGCTTACCCTTACCCTTACCCTTACCCTTACCATTACCTTTACCCTTACCCTTACCCTTACCCTTACCCTTGCTTTTACCCTTAAGCTTACCCTTACCCTTACCCTTACCCTTACCCTTAAGCTTACCCTTACCCTTACCCTTACCCTTACCCTTACCCTTAACCTTACCCTTGCTTTTACCCTTAAGCTTACCCTTACCCTTACCCTTACCCTTACCCTTAAGCTTACCCTTACCCTTACCCTTACCCTTACCCTTACCCTTGCTTTTACCCTTAAGCTTACCCTTACCCTTACCCTTATCCTTACCCTTAAGCTTACCCTTACCCTTACCCTTACCCTTACCCTTACCCTTACCCTTACCCTTACCCTTACCCTTACCCTTGCTTTTACCCTTAAGCTTACCCTTACCCTTACCCTAAGTAAGGGTAAGGGTAATGGTAAGGGTAAGGGTAAGGGTAAGGGTAAGGGTAAGGGTAAGGGTAAGGGTAAGGGTAAGGGTAAGGGTAAGGGTAAGCTTAAGGGTAAAAGCAAGGGTAAGGGTAAGGGAAAGGGTAAGGGTAAGGGTAAGGGTAAGGGTAAGGGTAAGGGTAAGGGTAAGAGTAAGCTTAAGGGTAAGGGTAAGGGTAAGGGTAAGGGTAAGCCTTAGGGTAAAAGCAAGGGTAAGGGTAAGGGTAAGGGTAAGGGTAAGGGTAAGGGTAAGGGTAAGCTTAAGGGTAAGGGTAAGGGTAAGGGTAAGGGTAAGCTTAAGGGTAAAAGCAAGGGTAAGGGTAAGGGTAAGGGTAAGGGTAAGGGTAAGGGTAAGGGTAAGGGTAAAGGTGAGGGTAAGCCTAAGGGTAAAAGCAAAGGTAAGGGTAAGGGTAAGGGTAAGGGTAAGGGTAAGGGTAAGGGTAGGGGTAAGAGTAAGGGTAAGGGTAAGCTTAAGGGTAAAAGCAATGGTAAGGGTAAGGGTAAGGGTAAGGGTAAGGGTAAGGGTAAGGGTAAGGGTAAGCTTAAGGGTAAAAGCAAGGGTAAGGGTAAGGGTAAGGGTAAAAGTAAGGGTAAGGGTAAGGGTAAGGGTAAGGGTAAGGGTAAGGGTAAGGGTAAGGGTAAGGGTAAGGGTAAGGGTAAGCTTAAGGGTAAAAGCAAGTGTAAGGTAAAGGGTAAGGGTAAGGGTAAGGGTAAGGGTAAGGGTAATGGTAAGGGTAAAGGTAAGAGTAAGCCTAAGGGTAAAAGCAAGGGTAAGGGTAAGGGTAAGGGTAAGGGTAAGGGTAAGGGTAAGGGTAAGGGTAAGGGTAAGGGTAAGGGTAAGGGTAAGGGTAAGCTTAAGGGTAAAAGCAAGGGTAAAGGTAAGGGTAAGGGTAATGGTAAGGGTAAGGGTAAGGGTAAGCTTAAGGGTAAGGGTAAGGGTAAGGGTAAGGGTAAGCTTAAGGGTAAAAGCAAGGGTAAGGGTAAGGGTACGGGTAAGGGTAAGGGTAAGCTTAAGGGTAAAAGCAAGGGTAAGGGTAAGGGTAAGGGTAAGGGTAAGGGTAAGGGTAAGGGTAAGGGTAAGGGTAAGCTTAAGGGTAAGGGTAAGGGTAAGGGTAAGGGTAAGCTTAAGGGTAAAAGCAAGGGTAAGGGTAAGAGTAAGGGTAAGGGTAAGGGTAAGGGTAAGGGTAAGGGTAAGGGTAAGGGTGAGCTTAAGGGTAAAAGCAAGGGTAAGGGTAAGGGTAAGGGTAAGGGTAAGGGTAAGGGTAAGGGTAAGGGTAAGCTTAAGGGTAAAAGCAAGGGTAAGGGT
The DNA here is from genome assembly GCA_958510865.1 of Myrrha octodecimguttata. Classification (NCBI taxonomy): domain Eukaryota; kingdom Metazoa; phylum Arthropoda; class Insecta; order Coleoptera; family Coccinellidae; genus Myrrha; species Myrrha octodecimguttata. The sequence continues at coordinate 113,441 of CAUEHS010000233.1, read as the reverse complement.
AAGGGTAAGGGTAAGGGTAAGGGTAAGGGTAAGGGTAAGGGTAAGGGTAAAGGTAAGGGTAAGCCTAAGGGTAAAAGCAAGGGTAAGGGTAAGGGTAAGGGTAAGGGTAAGAGTAAGGGTAAGGGTAAGAGTAAGGGTAAGGGTAAGCTTAAGGGTAAAAGCAAGGGTAAGGGTAAGGGTAAGGGTAAGGGTAAGCCTAAGGGTAAAAGCAAGGGTAAGGGTAAGGGTAAGGGTAAGGGTAAGGGTAAGCTTAAGGGTAAAAGCAAGGGTAAGGGTAAGGGTAAGGGTAAGGGTAAGGGTAAGGTTAAGGGTAAGCTTAAGGGTAAAAGCAAGGGTGAGGGTAAGGGTTAGGGTAAGGGTAAGGGTAAGGGTAAGGGTAAGGGTAAGGGTAAGGGTAAGGGTAAGGGTAAGGGTAAGCTTAAGGGTAAAAGCAAGGGTAAGGGTAAGGGTAAGGGTAAGGGTAAGGGTAAGGGTAAGGGTAAGGGTAAGGGTAAGGGTAAGCTTAAGGGTAAAAGCAAGGGTAAGGGTAAGGGTAAGGGTAAGGGTAAGGGTAAAGGTAAGGGTAAGCCTAAGGGTAAAAGCAAGGGTAAGGGTAAGGGTAAGGGTAAGGGTAAGGGTAAGGGTAAGGGTAAGGGTAAGGGTAAGGGTAAGGGTAAGGGTGAGGGTAAGGGTAAGGGTAAGGGTAAGGGTAAGGATAAGGGTAAGCTTAAGGGTAAAAGCAAGGGTAAGGGTAAGGGTAAGGGTAAGGGTAAGCCTAAGGGTAAAAGCAAGGGTAAGGGTAAGGGTAAGGGTAAGGGTAAGGGTAAGCTTAAGGGTAAAAGCAAGGGTAAGGGTAAGGGTAAGGGTAAGGGTAAGGGTAAGGGTAAGGGTAAGGGTAAGCTTAAGGGTAAAAGCAAGGGTAAGGGTAAGGGTAAGGGTAAGGGTGAGGGTAAGGGTAAGGGTAAAGGTAAGGGTAAGCCTAAGGGTAAAAGCAAGGGTAAGGGTAAGGGTAAGGGTAAGGGTAAGCTTAAGGGTAAAAGCAAGGGTAAGGGTAAGGGTAAGCTTAAGGGTAAAAGCAAGGGTAAGGGTAAGGGTAAGGGTAAGGGTAAGGGTAAGGGTAAGGGTAAGGGTAAGCTTAAGGGTAAGGGTAAGGGTAAGGGTAAGGGTAAGCTTAAGGGTAAAAGCAAGGGTAAGGGTAAGGGTAAGGGTAAGGGTAAGGGTAAGCTTAAGGGTAAGGGTAAGGGTAAGGGTAAGGGAAAGCTTAAGGGTAAAAGCAAGGGTAAGGTTAAGGGTAAGGGTAAGGGTAAGGGTAAGGGTAAGCTTAAGGGTAAGGGTGAGGGTAAGGGTGAGGGTAAGCTTAAGGGTAAAAGCAAGGGTAAGGGTAAGGGTAAGGGTAAGGGTAAGGGTAAGGGTAAGGGTAAGGGTAAGGGTCAGGGTAAGGGTAAGGATAAGGGTACGCTTAAGGGTAAGGGTAAGGGTAAGGGTAAGCTTAAGGGTAAAAGCAAGGGTAAGGGTAAGGGTAAGGGTAAGGGTAAGCTTAAGGGTAAAAGCAAGGGTAAGGGTAAGGGTAAGGGTAAGGGTAAGGGTAAGGGTAAGGGTAAGGGTAAGGGTAAGGGTAAGGGTAAGGGTAAGGGTAAGGGTAAGGGTAAGCTTAAGGGTAAGGGTAAGGGTAAGGGTAAGCTTAAGGGTAAAAGCAAGGGTAAGGGTAAGGGTAAGGGTAAGGGTAAGGGTAAAGGTAAGGGTAAGCCTAAGGGTAAAAGCAAGGGTAAGGGTAAGGGTAAGGGTAAGGGTAAGGGTAAGGGTAAGGGTAAGGGTAAGGGTAAGGGTAAGGGTAAGGGTAAGCTTAAGGGTAAAAGCAAGGGTAAGGGTAAGGGTAAGGGTAAGGGTAAGGGTAAGGGTAAGGGTAAGGGTAAGGGTAAGGGTAAGGGTAAGGGTAAGGGTAAGGGTAAGGGTAAGGGTAAGGGTAAGGGTAAGGGTAAGCTTAAGGGTAAAAGCAAGGGTAAGGGTAAGGGTAAGGGTAAGGGTAAGGGTAAGGGTAAGGGTAAGGGTAAGGGTAAGGGTAAGCTTAAGGGTAAAAGCAAGGGTAAGGGTAAGGGTAAGGGTAAGGGTAAGGGTTAGGGTAAGGGTGAAGGTAAGGGTAAGCTAAGGGTAAAAGCAAGGGTAAGGGTAAGGGTAAGGGTAAGGGTAAGGGTAAGGGTAAGGGTAAGGGTAAGGGCAAGGGTAAGGGTAAGAGTAAGGGTAAGGGTAAGGGTAAGCTTAAGGGTAAAAGCAAGGGTAAGGGTAAGGGTAAGGGTAAGGGTAAGCCTAAGGGTAAAAGCAAGGGTAAGGGTAAGGTTAAGGGTAAGGGTAAGGGTAAGCTTAAGGGTAAAAGCAAGGGTAAGGGTAAAGGTAAGGGTAAGGGTAATCTTAAGGGTAAAAGCAAGGGTAAGGGTAAGGGTGAGGGTAAGGGTAAGGGTAAGGGTAAGGGTAAGGGTAAAGGTAAGGGTAAGCCTAAGAGTAAAAGCAAGGGTAAGGGTAAGGGTAAGGGTAAGGGTAAGGGTAAGGGTAAGGGTAAGCTTAAGGGTAAAAGCAAGGGTAAGGATAAGGGTAAGGGTAAGGGTAAGGGTAAGGGTAAGGGTAAGGGTAAGGGTAAGGGTAAGCCTAAGGGTAAAAGCAAGGGTAAGGGTAAGGGTAAGGGTAAGGGTAAGGGTAAGGGTAAGGGTAAGGGTAAGGGTAAGGGTAAGGGTAAGGGTAAGGGTAAGGGTGAGGGTAAGGGTAAGGGTAAGGGTAAGGGTAAGGATAAGGGTAAGCTTAAGGGTAAAAGCAAGGGTAAGGGTAAGGGTAAGGGTAAGGGTAAGCCTAAGGGTAAAAGCAAGGGTAAGGGTAAGGGTAAGGGTAAGGGTAAGGGTAAGCTTAAGGGTAAAAGCAAGGGTAAGGGTAAGGGTAAGGGTAAGGGTAAGGGTAAGGGTAAGGGTAAGCTTAAGGGTAAAAGCAAGGGTAAGGGTAAGGGTAAGGGTAAGGGTGAGGGTAAGGGTAAGGGTAAAGGTAAGGGTAAGCCTAAGGGTAAAAGCAAGGGTAAGGGTAAGGGTAAGGGTAAGGGTAAGCTTAAGGGTAAAAGCAAGGGTAAGGGTAAGGGTAAGGGTAAGGGTAAGCTTAAGGGTAAAAGCAAGGGTAAGGGTAAGGGTAAGGGTAAGGGTAAGGGTAAGGGTAAGGGTAAGCTTAAGGGTAAGGGTAAGGGTAAGGGTAAGGGTAAGCTTAAGGGTAAAAGCAAGGGTAAGGGTAAGGGTAAGGGTAAGGGTAAGCTTAAGGGTAAGGGTAAGGGTAAGGGTAAGGGAAAGCTTAAGGGTAAAAGCAAGGGTAAGGTTAAGGGTAAGGGTAAGGGTAAGGGTAAGGGTAAGCTTAAGGGTAAGGGTGAGGGTAAGGGTGAGGGTAAGCTTAAGGGTAAAAGCAAGGGTAAGGGTAAGGGTAAGGGTAAGGGTAAGGGTAAGGGTAAGGGTAAGGGTAAGGGTAAGGGTAAGGGTAAGGGTAAGGATAAGGGTACGCTTAAGGGTAAGGGTAAGGGTAAGGGTAAGCTTAAGGGTAAAAGCAAGGGTAAGGGTAAGGGTAAGGGTAAGGGTAAGGGTAAGCTTAAGGGTAAAAGCAAGGGTAAGGGTAAGGGTAAGGGTAAGGGTAAGGGTAAGGGTAAGGGTAAGGGTAAGGGTAAGGGTAAGGGTAAGGGTAAGGGTAAGGGTAAGGGTAAGCTTAAGGGTAAGGGTAAGGGTAAGGGTAAGCTTAAGGGTAAAAGCAAGGGTAAGGGTAAGGGTAAGGGTAAGGGTAAGGGTAAAGGTAAGGGTAAGCCTAAGGGTAAAAGCAAGGGTAAGGGTAAGGGTAAGGGTAAGGGTAAGGGTAAGGGTAAGGGTAAGGGTAAGGGTAAGGGTAAGGGTAAGGGTAAGCTTAAGGGTAAAAGCAAGGGTAAGGGTAAGGGTAAGGGTAAGGGTAAGGGTAAGGGTAAGGGTAAGGGTAAGGGTAAGGGTAAGGGTAAGGGTAAGCTTAAGGGTAAAAGCAAGGGTAAGGGTAAGGGTAAGGGTAAGGGTAAGGGTAAGGGTAAGGGTAAGGGTAAGGGTAAGGGTAAGGGTAAGGGTAAGCTTAAGGGTAAAAGCAAGGGTAAGGGTAAGGGTAAGGGTAAGGGTAAGGGTTAGGGTAAGGGTGAAGGTAAGGGTAAGCCTAAGGGTAAAAGCAAGGGTAAGGGTAAGGGTAAGGGTAAGGGTAAGGGTAAGGGTAAGGGTAAGGGTAAGGGTAAGGGTAAGAGTAAGGGTAAGGGTAAGGGTAAGCTTAAGGGTAAAAGCAAGGGTAAGGGTAAGGGTAAGGGTAAGGGTAAGCCTAAGGGTAAAAGCAAGGGTAAGGGTAAGGTTAAGGGTAAGGGTAAGGGTAAGCTTAAGGGTGAAAGCAAGGGTAAGGGTAAAGGTAAGGGTAAGGGTAAGCTTAAGGGTAAAAGCAAGGGTAAGGGTAAGGGTGAGGGTAAGGGTAAGGGTAAGGGTAAGGGTAAGGGTAAAGGTAAGGGTAAGCCTAAGAGTAAAAGCAAGGGTAAGGGTAAGGGTAAGGGTAAGGGTAAGGGTAAGGGTAAGGGTAAGCTTAAGGGTAAAAGCAAGGGTAAGGATAAGGGTAAGGGTAAGGGTAAGGGTAAGGGTAAGGGTAAGGGTAAGGGTAAGCTTAAGGGTAAAAGCAAGGGTAAGGGTAAGGGTAAGGGTAAGTGTAAGGGTAAGGGTAAGGGTAAGGGTAAGGGTAAGCTTAAGGGTAAAAGCAAGGGTAAGGGTTAGGGTAAGGGTAAGGGTAAGGGTAAGGGTAAGCTTAAGGGTAAAAGCAAGGGTAAGGGTAAGGGTAAGGGTAAGGGTACAGGTAAGGGTAAGCCTAAGGGTAAAAGCAAGGGTAAGGGTAAGGGTAAGGGTAAGGGTAAGGGTGAGGGTAAGGGTAAGGGTAAGGGTAAGGGTAAGGGTAAGGGTAAGGGTAAGGGTAAGCTTAAGGGTATAAGCAAGGGTAAGGGTAAGGGTAAGGGTGAGGGTAAGGGTAAGGGTAAGGGTAAGGGTAAGCTTAAGGGTAAAAGCAAGGGTAAGGGTAAGGGTAAGGGTAAGGGTAAGGGTAAGCTTAAGGGTAAAAGCAAGGGTAACGGTAAGAGTAAGGGTAAGGGTAAGGGTAAGGGTAAGGGTAAGGGTAAGGGTAAGGGTAAGGGTAAGGGTAAGGGTAAAGGTAAGGTTAAGCCTAAGGGTAAAAGCAAGGGTAAGGGTAAGGGTAAGGGTAAGGGTAAGGGTAAGGGTAAGGGTAAGGGTAAGGGTAAGGGTAAGGGTAAGGGTAAGGGTAAGGGTAAGGGTAAGGGTAAGGGTAAGGGTAAGCTTAAGGGTAAAAGCAAGGGTATGGGTAAGGGTAAGGGTAAGGGTAAGCCTAAGGGTAAAAGCAAGGGTAAGGGTAAGGGTAAGGGTAAGGGTAAGGGTAAGGGTAAGCTTAAGGGTAAAAGCAAGGGTAAGGGTAAGGGTAAGTGTAAGGGTAAGGGTAAGGGTAAGGGTAAGCTTAAGGGTAAAAGCAAGGGTAAGGGTAAGGGTAAGGGTAAGGGTAAGGGTAAGGGTAAGGGTAAGGGTAAGGGTAAGGGTAAAGGTAAGGGTAAGCCTAAGGGTCAAAGCAAGGGTAAGGGTAAGGGTAAGGGTAAGGGTAAGGGTAAGGGTAAGGGTAAGGGTAAGGGTAAGGGTAAGGGTAAGCTTAAGGGTAAAAGCAAGGGTAAGGGTAAGGGTAAGGGTAAGGGTAAGGGTAAGGGTAAGGGTAAGGGTAAGGGTAAGGGTAAGGGTAAGGGTAAGGGTAAGGGTAAGGGTAAGCTTAAGGGTAAGGGTAAGGGTAAGGGTAAGGGTAAGCCTAAGGGTAAAAGCAAGGGTAAGTGTAAGGGTAAGGGTAAGCTTAAGGGTAAAAGCAAGGGTAAGGGTAAGGGTAAGGGTAAGGGTAAGGGTAAGGGTAAGGGTAAGGGTAAGCTTAAGGGTAAAAGCAAGGGTAAGGGTAAGGGTAAGGGTAAGGGTAAGGGTAAGGGTAAGGGTAAGGGTAACGCTAAAGGTAAGGGTAAGCCTAAGGGTAAAAGCAAGGGTAAGGGTAAGGGTAAGGGTAAGGGTAAGGGTAAGGGTAAGGGTAAGGGTAAGGGTAAGGGTAAGGGTAAGGGTAAGGGTAAGGGTAAAGGTAAGGGTAAGGGTAAGCTTAAGGGTAAAAGCAAGGGTAAGGGTAAGGGTAAGGGTAAGGGTAAGAGTAAGGGTAAGCGTAAGGGTAAGCTTAAGGGTAAAAGCAAGGGTAAGGGTAAGGGTAAGGGTAAGGGTAAGGGTAAGGGTAAGGGTAAGGGTAAGGGTAAGGGTAAGGGTAAGGGTAAGGGTAAGGGTAAGGGTAAGCTTAAGGGTAAAAGCAAGGGTAAGGGTAAGGGTAAGGGTAAGGGAAAGGGTAAGGGTAAGGGTAAGGGTAAGGGTAAGGGTAAGGGTAAGCTTAAGGGTAAAAGCAAGGGTGAGGGTAAGGGTAAGGGTAAGGGTCAGGGTAAGGGTAATGGTAAGGGTAAAGGTAAGGGTAAGCCTAAGGGTAAAAGCAAGGGTAAGGGTAAGGGTAAGGGTAAGGGTAAGGGTAAGGTTAAGGGTAAGGGTTAGGGTAAGGGTAAGGGTAAGGGTGAGGGTAAGCTTAAGGGTAAAAGCAAGGGTAAGGGTAAGGGTAAGGGTAAGGGTAAGGGTAAGCTTAAGGGTAAGGGTAAGGGTAAGGGTAAGGGTAAGCTTAAGGGTAAAAGCAAGGGTAAGGGTAAAGGTAAGGGTAAGGGTAAGGGTAAGCTTAAGGGTAAAAGCAAGGGTAAGGGTAAGGGTAAGGGTAAGGGTAAGGGTAAGCTTAAGGGTAAGGGTAAGGGTAAGGGTAAGGGTAAGCTTAAGGGTGAAAGCAAGGGTAAGGGTCAGGGTAAGGGTAAGTGTAAGGGTAAGGGTAAGGGTAAGGGTAAGGGTGAGCTTAAGGGTAAAAGCAAGGGTAAGGGTAAGGGTAAGGGTAAGGGTAAGGGTAAGGGTAAGGGTAAGGGTAAGGGTAAGGGTAAGGGTAAGGGTAAAGGTAAGGGTAAGCCTAAGGGTAAAAGCAAGGGTAAGGGTAAGGGTAAGGGTAAGGGTAAGAGTAAGGGAAAGGGTAAGGGTAAGGGTAAGCTTAAGGGTAAAAGCAAGGGTAAGGGTAAGGGTAAGGGTAAGGGTAAGCCTAAGGGTAAAAGCAAGGGTAAGGGTAAGGGTAAGGGTAAGGGTAAGCTTAAGGGTAAAAGCAAGGGTAAGGGTAAGGGTAAGGGTAAGGGTAAGGGTAAGGGTAAGCTTAAGGGTAAAAGCAAGGGTGAGGGTAAGGGTAAGGGTAAGGGTAAGGGTAAGGGTAAGGGTAAGGGTAAGGGTAAGCTTAAGGGTAAAAGCAAGGGTAAGGGTAAGGGTAAGGGTAAGGGTAAGGGTAAGGGTAAGGGTAAGGGTAAGGGTAAGCTTAAGGGTAAAAGCAAGGGTAAGGGTAAGGGTAAGGGTAAGGGTAAGGGTAAAGGTAAGGGTAAGCCTAAGGGTAAAAGCAAGGGTAAGGGTAAGGGTAAGGGTAAGGGTAAGGGTTAGGGTAAGGGTAAGGGTAAGGGTAAGGGTAAGGGTAAGGGTAAGGGTAAGGGTAAGGGTAAGGGTAAGGGTAAGGGTAAGGGTAAGGGTAAGGGTAAGGGTAAGGGTAAGGGTAAGGGTAAGCTTAAGGGTAAAAGCAAGGGTAAGGGTAAGGGAAAGGGTAAGGGTAAGCCTAAGGGTAAAAGCAAGGGTAAGGGTAAGGGTAAGGGTAAGGGTAAGGGTAAGCTTAAGGGTAAAAGCAAGAGTAAGGGTAAGGGTAAGGGTAAGGGTAAGGGTAAGCTTAAGGGTAAAAGCAAGGGTAAGGGTAAAGGTAAGGGTAAGGGTAAGGGTAAGGGTAAGGGTAAGGGTAAGGGTAAGGGTAAGGGTAAGGGTAAGGGTAAAGGTAAGGGTAAGCCTAAGGGTAAAAGCAAGGGTAAGGGTAAGGGTAAGGGTAAGGGTAAGGGTAAGGTTAAGGGTAAGGGTAAGGGTAAGCTTAAGGGTAAAAGCAAGGGTAAGGGTAAGGGTAAGGGTAAGGGTAAGGGTAAGGGTAAGGGTAAGGGTAAGGGTAAGGGTAAGGGTAAGGGTAAGGGTAAGGGTAAGCTTAAGGGTAAGGGTAAGGGTAAGGGTAAGGGTAAGCTTAAGGGTAAAAGCAAGGGTAAGGGTAAGGGTAAGGGTAAGGGTGAGCTTAAGGGTAAAAGCAAGGGTAAGGGTAAGGGTAAGGGTAAGGGTAAGGGTAAGGGTAAGGGTAAGGGTAAGGGTAAGGGTAAGGGTAAGGGTAAGGGTAAGGGTAAGGGTAAGCTTAAGGGTAAGGGTAAGGGTAAGGGTAAGGGTAAGCTTAAGGGTAAAAGCAAGGGTAAGGGTAAGGGTAAGGGTAAGGGTAAGGGTAAGCTTAAGGGTAAAAGCAAGGGTAAGGGTAAGGGTAAGGGTAAGGGTAAGGGTTAGGGTAAGGGTGAAGGTAAGGGTAAGCCTAAGGGTAAAAGCAAGGGTAAGGGTAAGGGTAAGGGTAAGGGTAAGGGTAAGGGTAAGGGTAAGGGTAAGGGTAAGGGTAAGGGTAAGAGTAAGGGTAAGGGTAAGGGTAAGCTTAAGGGTAAAAGCAAGGGTAAGGGTAAGGGTAAGGGTAGGGTAAGCCTAAGGGTAAAAGCAAGGGTAAGGGTAAGGTTAAGGGTAAGGGTAAGGGTAAGCTTAAGGGTGAAAGCAAGGGTAAGGGTAAAGGTAAGGGTAAGGGTAAGCTTAAGGGTAAAAGCAAGGGTAAGGGTAAGGGTGAGGGTAAGGGTAAGGGTAAGGGTAAGGGTAAGGGTAAAGGTAAGGGTAAGCCTAAGATTAAAAGCAAGGGTAAGGGTAAGGGTAAGGGTAAGGGTAAGGGTAAGGGTAAGGGTAAGCTTAAGGGTAAAAGCAAGGGTAAGGATAAGGGTAAGGGTAAGGGTAAGGGTAAGGGTAAGGGTAAGGGTAAGGGTAAGCTTAAGGGTAAAAGCAAGGGTAAGGGTAAGGGTAAGGGTAAGGGTAAGGGTAAGGGTAAGGGTAAGGGTAAGGGTAAGGGTAAGCTTAAGGGTAAAAGCAAGGGTAAGGGTTAGGGTAAGGGTAAGGGTAAGGGTAAGGGTAAGCTTAAGGGTAAAAGCAAGGGTAAGGGTAAGGGTAAGGGTAAGGGTACAGGTAAGGGTAAGCCTAAGGGTAAAAGCAAGGGTAAGGGTAAGGGTAAGGGTAAGGGTAAGGGTGAGGGTAAGGGTAAGGGTAAGGGTAAGGGTAAGGGTAAGGGTAAGGGTAAGGGTAAGCTTAAGGGTATAAGCAAGGGTAAGGGTAAGGGTAAGGGTGAGGGTAAGGGTAAGGGTAAGGGTAAGGGTAAGCTTAAGGGTAAAAGCAAGGGTAAGGGTAAGGGTAAGGGTAAGGGTAAGGGTAAGCTTAAGGGTAAAAGCAAGGGTAACGGTAAGAGTAAGGGTAAGGGTAAGGGTAAGGGTAAGGGTAAGGGTAAGGGTAAGGGTAAGGGTAAGGGTAAAGGTAAGGTTAAGCCTAAGGGTAAAAGCAAGGGTAAGGGTAAGGGTAAGGGTAAGGGTAAGGGTAAGGGTAAGGGTAAGGGTAAGGGTAAGGGTAAGGGTAAGGGTAAGGGTAAGGGTAAGGGTAAGGGTAAGCTTAAGGGTAAAAGCAAGGGTAAGGGTAAGGGTAAGGGTAAGGGTAAGCCTAAGGGTAAAAGCAAGGGTAAGGGTAAGGGTAAGGGTAAGGGTAAGGGTAAGGGTAAGCTTAAGGGTAAAAGCAAGGGTAAGGGTAAGGGTAAGTGTAAGGGTAAGGGTAAGGGTAAGGGTAAGCTTAAGGGTAAAAGCAAGGGTAAGGGTAAGGGTAAGGGTAAGGGTAAGGGTAAGGGTAAGGGTAAGGGTAAGGGTAAAGGTAAGGGTAAGCCTAAGGGTCAAAGCAAGGGTAAGGGTAAGGGTAAGGGTAAGGGTAAGGGTAAGGGTAAGGGTAAGGGTAAGGGTAAGGGTAAGGGTAAGCTTAAGGGTAAAAGCAAGGGTAAGGGTAAGGGTAAGGGTAAGGGTAAGGGTAAGCTTAAGGGTAAAAGCAAGGGTAAGGGTAAGGGTAAGGGTAAGGGTAAGGGTAAGGGTAAGGGTAAGGGTAAGGGTAAGCTTAAGGGTAAAAGCAAGGGTAAGGGTAAGGGTAAGGGTAAGGGTAAGGGTAAGGGTAAGGGTAAGGGTAACGCTAAAGGTAAGGGTAAGCCTAAGGGTAAAAGCAAGGGTAAGGGTAAGGGTAAGGGTAAGGGTCAGGGTAAGGGTAAGGGTAAGGGTAAGGGTAAGGGTAAGGGTAAGGGTAAGGGTAAGGGTAAAGGTAAGGGTAAGGGTAAGCTTAAGCGTAAAAGCAAGGGTAAGGGTAAGGGTAAGGGTAAGGGTAAGAGTAAGGGTAAGCGTAAGGGTAAGCTTAAGGGTAAAAGCAAGGGTAAGGGTAAGGGTAAGGGTAAGGGTAAGGGTAAGGGTAAGGGTAAGGGTAAGGGTAAGGGTAAGGGTAAGGGTAAGGGTAAGGGTAAGGGTAAGGGTAAGCTTAAGGGTAAAAGCAAGGGTAAGGGTAAGGGTAAGGGTAAGGGAAAGGGTAAGGGTAAGGGTAAGGGTAAGGGTAAGGGTAAGGGTAAGCTTAAGGGTAAAAGCAAGGGTGAGGGTAAGGGTAAGGGTAAGGGTCAGGGTAAGGGTAATGGTAAGGGTAAAGGTAAGGGTAAGCCTAAGGGTAAAAGCAAGGGTAAGGGTAAGGGTAAGGGTAAGGGTAAGGGTAAGGTTAAGGGTAAGGGTTAGGGTAAGGGTAAGGGTAAGGGTAAGGGTAAGCTTAAGGGTAAAAGCAAGGGTAAGGGTAAGGGTAAGGGTAAGGGTAAGGGTAAGCTTAAGGGTAAGGGTAAGGGTAAGGGTAAGGGTAAGCTTAAGGGTAAAAGCAAGGGTAAGGGTAAAGGTAAGGGTAAGGGTAAGGGTAAGCTTAAGGGTAAAAGCAAGGGTAAGGGTAAGGGTAAGGGTAAGGGTAAGGGTAAGCTTAAGGGTAAGGGTAAGGGTAAGGGTAAGGGTAAGCTTAAGGGTGAAAGCAAGGGTAAGGGTCAGGGTAAGGGTAAGTGTAAGAGTAAGGGTAAGGGTAAGGGTAAGGGTGAGCTTAAGGGTAAAAGCAAGGGTAAGGGTAAGGGTAAGGGTAAGGGTAAGGGTAAGGGTAAGGGTAAGGGTAAGGGTAAGGGTAAGGGTAAAGGTAAGGGTAAGCCTAAGGGTAAAAGCAAGGGTAAGGGTAAGGGTAAGGGTAAGGGTAAGAGTAAGGGTAAGGGTAAGGGTAAGGGTAAGCTTAAGGGTAAAAGCAAGGGTAAGGGTAAGGGTAAGGGTAAGGGTAAGGGTAAGGGTAAGGGTAAGCTTAAGGGTAAAAGCAAGGGTGAGGGTAAGGGTAAGGGTAAGGGTAAGGGTAAGGGTAAGGGTAAGGGTAAGGGTAAGCTTAAGGGTAAAAGCAAGGGTAAGTGTAAGGGTAAGGGTAAGGGTAAGGGTAAGGGTAAGGGTAAGGGTAAGCTTAAGGGTAAAAGCAAGGGTAAGGGTAAGGGTAAGGGTAAGGGTAAGGGTAAAGGTAAGGGTAAGCCTAAGGGTAAAAGCAAGGGTAAGGGTAAGGGTAAGGGTAAGGGTAAGGGTTAGGGTAAGGGTAAGGGTAAGGGTAAGGGTAAGGGTAAGGGTAAGGGTAAGGGTAAGGGTAAGGGTAAGGGTAAGGGTAAGGGTAAGGGTAAGGGTAAGGGTAAGGGTAAGCTTAAGGGTAAAAGCAAGGGTAAGGGTAAGGGAAAGGGTAAGGGTAAGCCTAAGGGTAAAAGCAAGGGTAAGGGTAAGGGTAAGGGTAAGGGTAAGGGTAAGCTTAAGGGTAAAAGCAAGAGTAAGGGTAAGGGTAAGGGTAAGGGTAAGGGTAAGCTTAAGGGTAAAAGCAAGGGTAAGGGTAAAGGTAAGGGTAAGGGTAAGGGTAAGGGTAAGGGTAAGGGTAAGGGTAAGGGTTAGGGTAAGGGTAAGGGTAAGGGTAAGGGTAAGGGTAAGGGTAAGGGTAAGGGTAAGGGTAAGGGTAAGGGTAAGGGTAAGGGTAAGGGTAAGGGTAAGGGTAAGGGTAAGGGTAAGGGTAAGGGTAAGGGTAAGGGTAAGGGTAAGGGTAAGCTTAAGGGTAAAAGCAAGGGTAAGGGTAAGGGTAAGGGTAAGGGTAAGGGTAAGGGTAAGGGTAAGGGTAAGGGTAAGGGTAAGCTTAAGGGTAAGGGTAAGGGTAAGGGTAAGGGTAAGCTTAAGGGTAAAAGCAAGGGTAAGGGTAAGGGTAAGGGTAAGGGTGAGCTTAAGGGTAAAAGCAAGGGTAAGGGTAAGGGTAAGGGTAAGGGTAAGGGTAAGGGTAAGGGTAAGGGTAAGGGTAAGGGTAAGGGTAAGGGTAAGGGTAAGGGTAAGGGTAAGGGTAAGGGTAAGGGTAAGGGTAAGGGTAAGCTTAAGGGTAAGGGTAAGGGTAAGGGTAAGGGTAAGCTTAAGGGTAAAAGCAAGGGTAAGGGTAAGGGTAAGGGTAAGGGTAAGGGTAAGGGTAAGCTTAAGGGTAAGGGTAAGGGTAAGGGTAAGGGTAAGCTTAAGGGTAAAAGCAAGGGTAAGGGTAAGGGTGAGGGTAAGGGTAAGGGTAAGGGTAAGGGTAAGCTTAAGGGTAAGGGTAAGGGTAAGGGTAAGGGTAAGCTTAAGGGTAAAAGCAAGGGTAAGGGTAAGGGTAAGGGTAAGGGTAAGGGTAAGGGTAAGGGTAAGGGTAAGGGTAAGGGTAAGGGTAAGGGTAAGGGTAAAGGTAAGGGAAAGCTTGAGGGTAAGGGTAAGGGTAAGGGTAAGGGTAAGGGTAAGGGTAAGGGTAAGGGTAAGGGTAAGGGTAAGGGTAAGGGTAAGGGTAAGGGTAAGGGAGAGCTTAAGGGTAAGGGTAAGGGTAAGGGTAAGGGTAAGCCTAAGGGTAAAAGCAAGGGTAAGGGTAAGGGTAAGGGTAAGGGCAAGGGTAAGCTTAAGGGTAAAAGCAAGGGTAAGGGTAAGGGTAAGGGTAAGGGTAAGCTTAAGGGTAAAAGCAAGGGTGAGGGTAAGTGTAAGGGTAAGGGTAAGGGTAAGGGTAAGGGTAAGGGTAAGGGTAAGGCTAAGCTTAAGGGTAAGGGTAAGCTTAAGGGTAAAAGCAAGGGTAAGGGTAAGGGTAAGGGTAAGGGTAAGGGTAAGGGTAAGGGTAAGGGTAAGCTTAAGGGTAAAAGCAAGGGTAAGGGTAAGGGTAAAGGTAAGGGTAAGGGTAAGGGTAAAGGTAAGGGTAAGCCTAAGGGTAAAAGCAAGGGTAAGGGTAAGGGTAAGGGTAAGGGTAAAGGTAAGGGTAAGGGTAAGGGTAAGGATAAGGGTAAGGGTAAGGGTAAGGGTAAGGGTAAGGGTAAGGGTAAGGGTAAGGGTAAGGGTAAGGGTAAGGGTAAGGGTAAGGGTAAGGGTAAGCTTAAGGGTAAGGGTAAGGGTAAGGGTAAGGGTAAGCTTAAGGGTAAAAGCAAGGGTAAGGGTAAGGGTAAGGGTAAGGGTAAGGGTAAGGGTAAGCTTAAGGGTAAGGGTAAGGGTAAGGGTAAGGGTAAGCTTAAGGGTAAAAGCAAGGGTAAGGGTAAGGGTGAGGGTAAGGGTAAGGGTAAGGGTAAGGGTAAGCTTAAGGGTAAGGGTAAGGGTAAGGGTAAGGGTAAGCTTAAGGGTAAAAGCAAGGGTAAGGGTAAGGGTAAGGGTAAGGGTAAGGGTAAGGGTAAGGGTAAGGGTAAGGGTAAGGGTAAGGGTAAGGGTAAGGGTAAGGGTAAGGGTAAGGGTAAGGGAAAGCTTAAGGGTAAGGGTAAGGGTAAGGGTAAGGGTAAGGGTAAGGGTAAGGGTAAGGGTAAGGGTAAGGGTAAGGGTAAGGGTAAGGGTAAGGGTAAGGGAAAGCTTAAGGGTAAGGGTAAGGGTAAGGGTAAGGGTAAGCCTAAGGGTAAAAGCAAGGGTAAGGGTAAGGGTAAGGGTAAGGGCAAGGGTAAGCTTAAGGGTAAAAGCAAGGGTAAGGGTAAGGGTAAGGGTAAGGGTAAGGGTAAGGGTAAGCTTAAGGGTAAAAGCAAGGGTGAGGGTAAGTGTAAGGGTAAGGGTAAGGGTAAGGGTAAGGGTAAGGGTAAGGGTAAGGGTAAGCTTAAGGGTAAGGGTAAGCTTAAGGGTAAAAGCAAGGGTAAGGGTAAGGGTAAGGGTAAGGGTAAGGGTAAGGGTAAGGGTAAGGGTAAGCTTAAGGGTAAAAGCAAGGGTAAGGGTAAGGGTAAAGGTAAGGGTAAGGGTAAGGGTAAAGGTAAGGGTAAGCCTAAGGGTAAAAGCAAGGGTAAGGGTAAGGGTAAGGGTAAGGGTAAAGGTAAGGGTAAGGGTAAGGGTAAGGATAAGGGTAAGGGTAAGGGTAAGGGTAAGGGTAAGGGTAAGGGTAAGGGTAAGGGTAAGGGTAAGGGTAAGGGTAAGGGTAAGGGTAAGAGTAAGGGTAAGGGTAAGGGTAAGCTTAAGGGTAAAAGCAAGGGTAAGGGTAAGGGTAAGGGTAAGGGTAAGCCTAAGGGTAAAAGCAAGGGTAAGGGTAAGGGTAAGGGTAAGGGTAAGCTTAAGGGTAAAAGCAAGGGTAAGGGTAAGGGTAAGGGTAAGGGTAGGGGTAAGGGTAAGGGTAAGGGTAAGGGTAAGCTTAAGGGTAAAAGCAAGGGTAAGGGTAAGGGTAAGGGTAAAGGTAAGGGTAAGGGTAAAGGTAAGGGTAAGCCTAAGGGTAAAAGCAAGGGTAAGGGTGAGGGTAAGGGTAAGGGTAAGCTTAAGGGTAAAAGCAAGGGTAAGGGTAAGGGTAAGGGTAAGGGTAAGCTTAAGGGTAAAAGCAAGGGTAAGGGTAAGGGTAAGGGTAAGGGTAAGGGTAAGGGTAAGGGTAAGGGTAAGGGTAAGGGTAAGCTTAAGGGTAAGGGTAAGGGTGAGGGTAAGGGTAAGCTTAAGGGTAAAAGCAAGGGTAAGGGTAAGGGTAAGGGTAAGGGTAAGGGTAAGCTTAAGGGTTAGGGTAAGGGTAAGGGTAAGGGTAAGCTTAAGGGTAAAAGCAAGGGTAAGGTTAAGGGTAAGGGTAAGGGTAAGGGTAAGGGTAAGCTTAAGGGTAAGGGTAAGGGTAAGGGTAAGGGTAAGCTTAAGGGTAAAAGCAAGGGTAAGGGTAAGGGTAAGGGTAAGGGTAAGGGTAAGGGTAAGGGTAAGGGTAAGGGTAAGGGTAAGGGTAAGGGTAAGGGTAAGCTTAAGGGTAAGGGTAAGGGTAAGGGTAAGCTTAAGGGTAAAAGCAAGGGTAAGGGTAAGGGTAAGGGTAAGGGTAAGGGTAAGCTTAAGGGTAAAAGCAAGGGTAAGGGTAAGGGTAAGGGTAAGGGTAAGGGTAAGGGTAAGGGTAAGGGTAAGGGTAAGGGTAAGGGTAAGCTTAAGGGTAAGGGTAAGTGTAAGGGTAAGCTTAAGGGTAAAAGCAAGGGTAAGGGTAAGGGTAAGGGTAAGGGTAAGGGTAAAGGTAAGGGTAAGCCTAAGGGTAAAAGCAAGGGTAAGGGTAAGGGTAAGGGTAAGGGTAAGGGTAAGGGTAAGGGTAAGGGTAAGGGTAAGGGTAAGGGTAAGGGTAAGCTTAAGGGTAAAAGCAAGGGTAAGGGTAAGGGTAAGGGTAAGGGTTAGGGTAAGGGTAAGGGTAAGGGTAAGGGTAAGGGTAAGGGTAAGGGTAAGGGTAAGCTTAAGGGTAAAAGCAAGGGTAAGGCTAAGGGTAAGGGTAAGGGTAAGGGTAAGGGTAAGGGTAAGGGTAAGGGTAAGGGTAAGGGTAAGATTAAGGGTAAAAGCAAGGGTAAGGGTAAGGGTAAGGGTAAGGGTAAGGGTTAGGGTAAGGGTAAAGGTAAGGGTAAGCCTAAGGGTAAAAGCAAGGGTAAGGGTAAGGGTAAGGGTAAGGGTAAGGGTAAGGGTAAGGGTAAGGGTAAGGGTAAGGGTAAGGGTAAGAGTAAGGGTAAGGGAAAGGGTAAGCTTGAGGGTAAAAGCAAGGGTAAGGGTAAGGGTAAGCCTAAGGGTAAAAGCAAGGGTAAGGGTAAGGTTAAGGGTAAGGGTAAGGGTAAGCTTAAGGGTAAAAGCAAGGGTAAGGGTAAGGGTAAGGGTAAGCGTAAGGGTAAGCTTAAGGGTAAAAGCAAGGGTAAGGGTAAGGGTGAGGGTAAGGGTAAGGGTAAGGGTAAGGGTAAAGGTAAGGGTAAGCCTAAGAGTAAAAGCAAGGGTAAGGGTAAGGGAAAGGGTAAGGGTAAGGGTAAGGGTAAGGGTAAGGGTAAGCTTAAGGGTAAAAGCAAGGGTAAGGATAAGGGTAAGGGTAAGGGTAAGGGTAAGGGTAAGGGTAAGGGTAAGGGTAGGGGTAAGGGTAAGGGTAAGCTTAAGGTCAAAAGCAAGGGTAAGGGTAAGGGTAAGGGTAAGTGTAAGGGTAAGGGTAAGGGTAAGGGTAAGGGTAAGCTTAAGGGTAAAAGCAAGGGTAAGGGTTAGGGTAAGGGTAAGGGTAAGGGTAAGGGTAAGGGTAAGCTTAAGGGTAAAAGCAAGGGTAAGGGTAAGGGTAAGGGTAAGGGTAAGGGTAAGGGTAAGGGTAAGGGTAAGGGTAAAGGTAAGGGTAAGCCTAAGGGTAAAAGCAAGGGTAAGGGTAAGGGTAAGGGTAAGGGTAAGGGTAAGGGTAAGGGTAAGGGTAAGGGTAAGGGTAAGGGTAAGGGTAAGGGTAAGGGTAAGGGTAAGGGTAAGGGTAAGGGTAAGGGTAAGGGTAAGCTTAAGGGTATAAGCAAGGGTAAGGGTAAGGGTAAGGGTGAGGGTAAGGGTAAGGGTAAGGGTAAGGGTAAGCTTAAGGGTAAAAGCAAGGGTAAGAGAAGGGTAAGGGTAAGGGTAAGGGTAAGGGTAAGGGTAAGCTTAAGGGTAAAAGCAAGGGTAAGGATAAGGGTAAGGGTAAGGGTAAGGGTAAGGGTAAGGGTAAGGGTAAGGGTAAAGGTAAGGTTATGCCTAAGGGTAAAAGCAAGGGTAAGGTTAAGGGTAAGGGTAAGGGTAAGGGTAAGGGTAAGGGTAAGGGTAAGGGTAAGGGTAAGGGTAAGGGTAAGGGTAAGGGTAAGCTTAAGGGTAAAAGCAAGGGTAAGGGTAAGGGTAAGGGTAAGCCTAAGGGTAAAAGCAAGGGTAAGGGTAAGGGTAAGGGTAAGGGTAAGGGTAAGCTTAAGGGTAAAAGCAAGTGTATGGGTAAGGGTAATGGTAAGGGAAAGGGTAAGGGTAAGGGTAAGCTTAAGGGTAAAAGCAAGGGTAAGGGTAAGGGTAAGGGTAAGGGTAAGGGTAAGGGTAAGGGTAAGGGTAAGGGTAAGGGTAAGGGTAAGGGTAAAGGTAAGGGTAAGCCTAAGGGTCAAAGCAAGGGTAAGGGTAAGGGTAAGGGTAAGGGTAAGGGTAAGGGTAAGGGTAAGGGTAAGGGTAAGGGTAAGCTTAAGGGTAAAAGCAAGGGTAAGGGTAAGGGTAAGGGTAAGGGTAAGGGTAAGGGTAAGGGTAAGGGTAAGGGTAAGGGTAAGGGTAAGGGTAAGGGTAAGGGTAAGGGTAAGGGTAAGGGTAAGCTTAAGGGTAAGGGTAAGGGTAAGGGTAAGGGTAAGGGTAAGCCTAAGGGTAAAAGCAAGGGTAAGTGTAAGGGTAAGGGTAAGGGTAAGGGTAAGCTTAAGGGTAAAAGCAAGGGTAAGGGTAAGGGTAAGGGTAAGGGTAAGGGTAAGCTTAAGGGTAAAAGCAAGGGTAAGGGTAAGGGTAAGGGTAAGGCTAAAGGTAAGGGTAAGCCTAAGGGTAAAAGCAAGGGTAAGGGTAAGGGTAAGGGTGAGGGTAAGGGTAAGGGTAAGGGTAAGGGTAAGGGTAAGGGTAAGGGTAAAGGTGAGGGTAAGGGTAAGCATAAGGGTAAAAGCAAGGGTAAGGGTAAGGGTGAGGGTTAGGGTAAGAGTAAGGGTAAGGGTAAGGGTAAGCTTAAGGGTAAAAGCAAGGGTAAGGGTAAGGGTAAGGGTAAGGGTAAGGGTAAGGGTAAGGGTAAGGGTAAGGGTAAGGGTAAGGGTAAGCTTAAGGGTAAAAGCAAGGGTAAGGGTAAGGGTAAGGGTAAGGGTAAGGGTAAGGGTAAGGGTTAGGGTTAGGGTATGGGTAAGTTTAAGGGTAAGGGTAAGGGTAAGGGTAAGGGTAAGCTTAAGGGTAAAAGCAAGGGTGAGGGTAAGGGTAAGGGTAAGGGTAAGGGTAATGGTAAGGGTAAAGGTAAGGGTAAGCCTAAGGGTAAAAGCAAGGGTAAGGGTAAGGGTAAGGGTAAGGGTAAGGGTAAGGTTAAGGGTAAGGGTTAGGGTAAGGGTAAGGGTAAGGGTAAGGGTAAGCTTAAGGGTAAAAGCAAGGGTAAGGGTAAGGGTAAGGGTAAGGGTAAGGGTAAGGGTAAGGGTAAGGGTAAGCTTAAGGGTAAGGGTAAGGGTAAGGGTAAGCTAAAGGGTAAAAGCAAGGGTAAGGGTAAGGGTAAGGGTAAGGGTAAGGGTAAGGGTAAGCTTAAGGGTAAAAGCAAGGGTAAGGGTAAGGGTAAGGGTAAGGGTAAGGGTAAGGGTAAGGGTAAGGGTAAGCTTAAGGGTAAGGGTAAGGGTAAGGGTAAGGGTAAGCTTAAGGGTAAAAGCAAGGGTAAGGGTCAGGGTAAGGGTAAGTGTAAGGGTAAGGGTAAGGGTAAGGGTAAGGAAGCTTAAGGGTAAAAGCAAGGGTAAGGGTAAGGTTAAGAGTAAGGGTAAGGGTAAAGGTAAGGGTAAGGGTTAGCTTAAGGGTAAAAGCAAGGGTAAGGGTAAGGGTAAGGGTAAGGTTAAGGGTAAGGGTAAGGGTAAGGGTAAGGGTAAAGGTAAGGGTAAGCCTAAGGGTAAAAGCAAGGGTAAGGGTAAGGGTAAGGGTAAAGGTAAGAGTAAGGGTAAGGGTAAGGGTAAGGGTAAGCTTAAGGGTAAAAGCAAGGGTAAGGGTAAGGGTAAGGGTAAGGGTAAGCCTAAGGGTAAAAGCAAGGGTAAGGGTAAGGGTAAATGTAAGGGTGAGGGTAAGCTTAAGGGTAAAAGCAAGGGTAAGGGTAAGGGTAAGGGTAAGGGTAAGGGTAAGCTTAAGGGTAAAAGCAAGGGTGAGGGTAAGGGTAAGGGTAAGGGAAAGGGTAAGGGTAAGGGTAAGGGTAAGGGTAAGGGTAAGCTTAAGGGTAAAAGCAAGGGTAAGGGTAAGGGTAAGGGTAAGGGTAAGGGTAAGGGTAAGGGTAAGGGTAAGCTTAATGGTAAAAGCAAGGGTAAGGGTTAGGGTAAGGGTAAGGGTAAGGGTAAAGGTAAGGGTAAGCCTAAGGGTAAAAGCAAGGGTAAGGGTAAGGGTAAGGGTAAGGGTAAGGGTTAGGGTAAGGGTAAGGGTAAGGGTAAGGGTAAGGGTAAGGGTAAGGGTAAGGGTAAGGGTAAGGGTAAGGGTAAGGGTAAGGGTAAGGGTAAGGGTAAGGGTAAGCTTAAGGGTAAAAGCAAGGGTAAGGGTAAGGGAAAGGGTAAGGGTAAGCCTAAGGGTAAAAGCAAGGGTAAGGGTAAGGGTAAGGGTAAGGGTAAGGGTAAGGGTAAGCTTAAGGGTAAAAGCAAGAGTAAGGGTAAGGGTAAGGGTAAGGGTAAGGGTAAGGGTAAGCTTAAGGGTAAAAGCAAGGGTAAGGGTAAAGGTAAGGGTAAGGGTAAGGGTAAGGGTAAGGGTAAGGGTAAGGGTAAAGGTAAGGGTAAGCCTAAGGGTAAAAGCAAGGGTAAGGGTAAGGGTAAGGGTAAGGGTAAGGGTGAGGTTAAGGGTAAGGGTAAGGGTAAGCTTAAGGGTAAAAGCAAGGGTAAGGGTAAGGGTAAGGGTAAGGGTAAGGGTAAGGGTAAGGGTAAGCTTAAGGGTAAGGGTAAGGGTAAGGGTAAGGGTAAGCTTAAGGGTAAAAGCAAGGGTAAGGGTAAGGGTAAGGGTAAGGGTAAGCTTAAGGGTAAAAGCAAGGGTAAGGGTAAGGGTAAGGGTAAGGGTAAGGGTAAGGTCAAGGGTAAGGGTAAGGGTAAGGGTAAGGGTAAGGGTAAGCTTAAGGGTAAGGGTAAGGGTAAGGGTAAGGGTAAGCTTAAGGGTAAAAGCAAGGGTAAGGGTAAGGGTAAGGGTAAGGGTAAGGGTAAGGGTAAGCTTAAGGGTAAGGGTAAGGGTAAGGGTAAGGGTAAGCTTAAGGGTAAAAGCAAGGGTAAGGGTAAGGGTGAGGGTAAGGGTAAGGGTAAGGGTAAGCTTAAGGGTAAGGGTAAGGGTAAGGGTAAGGGTAAGGGTAAGCTTAAGGGTAAAAGCAAGGGTAAGGGTAAGGGTAAGGGTAAGGGTAAGGGTAAGGGTAAGGGTAAGGGTAAGGGTAAGGGTAAGGGTAAGGGTAAGGGTAAGGGTAAGGGTAAGGGTAAGGGAAAGCTTAAGGGTAAGGGTAAGGGTAAGGGTAAGGGTAAGCTTAAGGGTAAAAGCAAGGGTAAGGGTAAGGGTAAGGGTAAGGGTAAGGGTAAGCTTAAGGGTAAAGGCAAGGGTAAGGGTAAGGGTAAGGGTAAGGGTAAGGGTAAGGGTAAGGGAAAGGGTAAGGGTAAGGGTAAGGGTAAGGGTAAGGGTAAGGGTAAGCTTAAGGGTAAGGGTAAGGGTAAGGGTAAGGGTAAGCTTAAGGGTAAAAGCAAGGGTAAGGGTAAGGGTAAGGGTAAGGGTAAGGGTAAAGGTAAGGGTAAGCCTATGGGTAAAAGCAAGGATAAGGGTAAGGGTAAGGGTAAGGGTAAGGGTAAGGGTAAGGGTAAGGGTAAGGGTAAGGGTAAGGGTAAGGGTAAGGGTAAGGGTAAGGGTAAGGGTAAGGGTAAGGGTAAGCTTAAGGGTAAAAGCAAGGGTAAGGGTAAGGGTAAGGGTAAGGGTAAGGGTAAGGGTAAGGGTAAGGGTAAGGGTAAGGGTAAGGGTAAGGGTAAGGGTAAGGGTAAGGGTAAGGGTAAGCTTAAGGGTAAAAGCAAGGGTAAGGGTAAGGGTAAGGGTAAGGGTAAGGGTAAGGGTAAGGGTAAGGGTAACGCTAAAGGTAAGGGTAAGCCTAAGGGTAAAAGCAAGGGTAAGGGTAAGGGTAAGGGTAAGGGTAAGGGTAAGGGTAAGGGTAAGGGTAAGGGTAAGGGTAAGGGTAAGGGTAAGGGTAAAGGTAAGGGTAAGGGTAAGCTTAAGGGTAAAAGCAAGGGTAAGGGTTAGGGTAAGGGTAAGGGTAAGGGTAAGGGTAAGCTTAAGGGTAAAAGCAAGGGTAAGGGTAAGGGTAAGGGTAAGGGTACAGGTAAGGGTAAGCCTAAGGGTAAAAGCAAGGGTAAGGGTAAGGGTAAGGGTAAGGGTAAGGGTGAGGGTAAGGGTAAGGGTAAGGGTAAGGGTAAGGGTAAGGGTAAGGGTAAGGGTAAGCTTAAGGGTATAAGCAAGGGTAAGGGTAAGGGTAAGGGTGAGGGTAAGGGTAAGGGTAAGGGTAAGGGTAAGCTTAAGGGTAAAAGCAAGGGTAAGGGTAAGGGTAAGGGTAAGGGTAAGGGTAAGCTTAAGGGTAAAAGCAAGGGTAACGGTAAGAGTAAGGGTAAGGGTAAGGGTAAGGGTAAGGGTAAGGGTAAGGGTAAGGGTAAGGGTAAGGGTAAAGGTAAGGTTAAGCCTAAGGGTAAAAGCAAGGGTAAGGGTAAGGGTAAGGGTAAGGGTAAGGGTAAGGGTAAGGGTAAGGGTAAGGGTAAGGGTAAGGGTAAGGGTAAGGGTAAGGGTAAGGGTAAGCTTAAGGGTAAAAGCAAGGGTAAGGGTAAGGGTAAGGGTAAGGGTAAGCCTAAGGGTAAAAGCAAGGGTAAGGGTAAGGGTAAGGGTAAGGGTAAGGGTAAGGGTAAGCTTAAGGGTAAAAGCAAGGGTAAGGGTAAGGGTAAGTGTAAGGGTAAGGGTAAGGGTAAGGGTAAGCTTAAGGGTAAAAGCAAGGGTAAGGGTAAGGGTAAGGGTAAGGGTAAGGGTAAGGGTAAGGGTAAGGGTAAGGGTAAGGGTAAAGGTAAGGGTAAGCCTAAGGGTCAAAGCAAGGGTAAGGGTAAGGGTAAGGGTAAGGGTAAGGGTAAGGGTAAGGGTAAGGGTAAGGGTAAGCTTAAGGGTAAAAGCAAGGGTAAGGGTAAGGGTAAGGGTAAGGGTAAGGGTAAGCTTAAGGGTAAAAGCAAGGGTAAGGGTAAGGGTAAGGGTAAGGGTAAGGGTAAGGGTAAGGGTAAGGGTAAGGGTAAGCTTAAGGGTAAAAGCAAGGGTAAGGGTAAGGGTAAGGGTAAGGGTAAGGGTAAGGGTAAGGGTAAGGGTAACGCTAAAGGTAAGGGTAAGCCTAAGGGTAAAAGCAAGGGTAAGGGTAAGGGTAAGGGTAAGGGTAAGGGTAAGGGTAAGGGTAAGGGTAAGGGTAAGGGTAAGGGTAAGGGTAAGGGTAAAGGTAAGGGTAAGGGTAAGCTTAAGCGTAAAAGCAAGGGTAAGGGTAAGGGTAAGGGTAAGGGTAAGAGTAAGGGTAAGCGTAAGGGTAAGCTTAAGGGTAAAAGCAAGGGTAAGGGTAAGGGTAAGGGTAAGGGTAAGGGTAAGGGTAAGGGTAAGGGTAAGGGTAAGGGTAAGGGTAAGGGTAAGGGTAAGGGTAAGGGTAAGGGTAAGGGTAAGCTTAAGGGTAAAAGCAAGGGTAAGGGTAAGGGTAAGGGTAAGGGAAAGGGTAAGGGTAAGGGTAAGGGTAAGGGTAAGGGTAAGGGTAAGCTTAAGGGTAAAAGCAAGGGTGAGGGTAAGGGTAAGGGTAAGGGTCAGGGTAAGGGTAATGGTAAGGGTAAAGGTGAGGGTAAGCCTAAGGGTAAAAGCAAGGGTAAGGGTAAGGGTAAGGGTAAGGGTAAGGGTAAGGTTAAGGGTAAGGGTTAGGGTAAGGGTAAGGGTAAGGGTAAGGGTAAGGGTAAGCTTAAGGGTAAAAGCAAGGGTAAGGGTAAGGGTAAGGGTAAGGGTAAGGGTAAGCTTAAGGGTAAGGGTAAGGGTAAGGGTAAGGGTAAGCTTAAGGGTAAAAGCAAGGGTAAGGGTAAAGGTAAGGGTAAGGGTAAGGGTAAGCTTAAGGGTAAAAGCAAGGGTAAGGGTAAGGGTAAGGGTAAGGGTAAGGGTAAGCTTAAGGGTAAGGGTAAGGGTAAGGGTAAGGGTAAGCTTAAGGGTGAAAGCAAGGGTAAGGGTCAGGGTAAGGGTAAGTGTAAGAGTAAGGGTAAGGGTAAGGGTAAGGGTGAGCTTAAGGGTAAAAGCAAGGGTAAGGGTAAGGGTAAGGGTAAGGGTAAGGGTAAGGGTAAGGGTAAGGGTAAGGGTAAGGGTAAGGGTAAAGGTAAGGGTAAGCCTAAGGGTAAAAGCAAGGGTAAGGGTAAGGGTAAGGGTAAGGGTAAGAGTAAGGGTAAGGGTAAGGGTAAGGGTAAGCTTAAGGGTAAAAGCAAGGGTAAGGGTAAGGGTAAGGGTAAGGGTAAGCCTAAGGGTAAAAGCAAGGGTAAGGGTAAGGGTAAGGGTAAGGGTAAGCTTAAGGGTAAAAGCAAGGGTAAGGGTAAGGGTAAGGGTAAGGGTAAGGGTAAGGGTAAGGGTAAGCTTAAGGGTAAAAGCAAGGGTGAGGGTAAGGGTAAGGGTAAGGGTAAGGGTAAGGGTAAGGGTAAGGGTAAGGGTAAGGGTAAGCTTAAGGGTAAAAGCAAGGGTAAGGGTAAGGGTAAGGGTAAGGGTAAGGGTAAGGGTAAGGGTAAGGGTAAGGGTAAGCTTAAGGGTAAAAGCAAGGGTAAGGGTAAGGGTAAGGGTAAGGGTAAGGGTAAAGGTAAGGGTAAGCCTAAGGGTAAAAGCAAGGGTAAGGGTAAGGGTAAGGGTAAGGGTAAGGGTTAGGGTAAGGGTAAGGGTAAGGGTAAGGGTAAGGGTAAGGGTAAGGGTAAGGGTAAGGGTAAGGGTAAGGGTAAGGGTAAGGGTAAGGGTAAGGGTAAGGGTAAGGGTAAGCTTAAGGGTAAAAGCAAGGGTAAGGGTAAGGGAAAGGGTAAGGGTAAGCCTAAGGGTAAAAGCAAGGGTAAGGGTAAGGGTAAGGGTAAGGGTAAGGGTAAGCTAAAGGGTAAAAGCAAGAGTAAGGGTAAGGGTAAGGGTAAGGGTAAGGGTAAGCTTAAGGGTAAAAGCAAGGGTAAGGGTAAAGGTAAGGGTAAGGGTAAGGGTAAGGGTAAGGGTAAGGGTAAGGGTAAGGGTAAGGGTAAGGGTAAAGGTAAGGGTAAGCCTAAGGGTAAAAGCAAGGGTAAGGGTAAGGGTAAGGGTAAGGGTAAGGGTAAGGTTAAGGGTAAGGGTAAGGGTAAGCTTAAGGGTAAAAGCAAGGGTAAGGGTAAGGGTAAGGGTAAGGGTAAGGGTAAGGGTAAGGGTAAGGGTAAGGGTAAGGGTAAGGGTAAGGGTAAGGGTAAGGGTAAGGGTAAGGGTAAGCTTAAGGGTAAGGGTAAGGGTAAGGGTAAGGGTAAGCTTAAGGGTAAAAGCAAGGGTAAGGGTAAGGGTAAGGGTAAGGGTGAGCTTAAGGGTAAAAGCAAGGGTAAGGGTAAGGGTAAGGGTAAGGGTAAGGGTAAGGGTAAGGGTAAGGGTAAGGGTAAGGGTAAGGGTAAGGGTAAGGGTAAGGGTAAGGGTAAGGGTAAGGGTAAGGGTAAGGGTAAGCTTAAGGGTAAGGGTAAGGGTAAGCTTAAGGGTAAAAGCAAGGGTAAGGGTAAGGGTAAGGGTAAGGGTAAGGGTAAGCTTAAGGGTAAGGGTAAGGGTAAGGGTAAGGGTAAGCTTAAGGGTAAAAGCAAGGGTAAGGGTAAGGGTGAGGGTAAGGGTAAGGGTAAGGGTAAGGGTAAGCTTAAGGGTAAGGGTAAGGGTAAGGGTAAGGGTAAGCTTAAGGGTAAAAGCAAGGGTAAGGGTAAGGGTAAGGGTAAGGGTAAGGGTAAGGGTAAGGGTAAGGGTAAGGGTAAGGGTAAGGGTAAGGGTAAGGGTAAGGGTAAGGGTAAGGGTAAGGGTAAAGGTAAGGGAAAGCTTAAGGGTAAGGGTAAGGGTAAGGGTAAGGGTAAGGGTAAGGGTAAGGGTAAGGGTAAGGGTAAGGGTAAGGGTAAGGGTAAGGGTAAGGGTAAGGGAAAGCTTAAGGGTAAGGGTAAGGGTAAGGGTAAGGGTAAGCCTAAGGGTAAAAGCAAGGGTAAGGGTAAGGGTAAGGGTAAGGGCAAGGGTAAGCTTAAGGGTAAAAGCAAGGGTAAGGGTAAGGGTAAGGGTAAGGGTAAGCTTAAGGGTAAAAGCAAGGGTGAGGGTAAGTGTAAGGGTAAGGGTAAGGGTAAGGGTAAGGGTAAGGGTAAGGGTAAGGGTAAGCTTAAGGGTAAGGGTAAGCTTAAGGGTAAAAGCAAGGGTAAGGGTAAGGGTAAGGGTAAGGGTAAGGGTAAGGGTAAGGGTAAGGGTAAGCTTAAGGGTAAAAGCAAGGGTAAGGGTAAGGGTAAAGGTAAGGGTAAGGGTAAGGGTAAGGGTAAAGGTAAGGGTAAGCCTAAGGGTAAAAGCAAGGGTAAGGGTAAGGGTAAGGGTAAGGGTAAAGGTAAGGGTAAGGGTAAGGGTAAGGATAAGGGTAAGGGTAAGGGTAAGGGTAAGGGTAAGGGTAAAGGTAAGGGTAAGGGTAAGGGTAAGGGTAAGGGTAAGGGTAAGGGTAAGGGTAAGCTTAAGGGTAAGGGTAAGGGTAAGGGTAAGGGTAAGCTTAAGGGTAAAAGCAAGGGTAAGGGTAAGGGTAAGGGTAAGGGTAAGGGTAAGGGTAAGCTTAAAGGTAAGGGTAAGGGTAAGGGTAAGGGTAAGCTTAAGGGTAAAAGCAAGGGTAAGGGTAAGGGTGAGGGTAAGGGTAAGGGTAAGGGTAAGGGTAAGCTTAAGGGTAAGGGTAAGGGTAAGGGTAAGGGTAAGCTTAAGGGTAAAAGCAAGGGTAAGGGTAAGGGTAAGGGTAAGGGTAAGGGTAAGGGTAAGGGTAAGGGTAAGGGTAAGGGTAAGGGTAAGGGTAAGGGTAAGGGTAAGGGTAAGGGTAAGGGTAAGGGTAAGGGTAAGGGAAAGCTTAAGGGTAAGGGTAAGGGTAAGGGTAAGGGTAAGGGTAAGGGTAAGGGTAAGGGTAAGGGTAAGGGTAAGGGTAAGGGTAAGGGTAAGGGTAAGGGTAAGGGAAAGCTTAAGGGTAAGGGTAAGGGTAAGGGTAAGGGTAAGCCTAAGGGTAAAAGCAAGGGTAAGGGTAAGGGTAAGGGTAAGGGCAAGGGTAAGCTTAAGGGTAAAAGCAAGGGTAAGGGTAAGGGTAAGGGTAAGGGTAAGGGTAAGGGTAAGCTTAAGGGTAAAAGCAAGGGTGAGGGTAAGTGTAAGGGTAAGGGTAAGGGTAAGGGTAAGGGTAAGGGTAAGGGTAAGGGTAAGCTTAAGGGTAAGGGTAAGCTTAAGGGTAAAAGCAAGGGTAAGGGTAAGGGTAAGGGTAAGGGTAAGGGTAAGGGTAAGGGTAAGGGTAAGCTTAAGGGTAAAAGCAAGGGTAAGGGTAAGGGTAAAGGTAAGGGTAAGGGTAAGGGTAAAGGTAAGGGTAAGCCTAAGGGTAAAAGCAAGGGTAAGGGTAAGGGTAAGGGTAAGGGTAAAGGTAAGGGTAAGGGTAAGGGTAAGGATAAGGGTAAGGGTAAGGGTAAGGGTAAGGGTAAGGGTAAGGGTAAGGGTAAGGGTAAGGGTAAGGGTAAGGGTAAGGGTAAGGGTAAGAGTAAGGGTAAGGGTAAGGGTAAGCTTAAGGGTAAAAGCAAGGGTAAGGGTAAGGGTAAGGGTAAGGGTAAGCCTAAGGGTAAAAGCAAGGGTAAGGGTAAGGGTAAGGGTAAGGGTAAGCTTAAGGGTAAAAGCAAGGGTAAGGGTAAGGGTAAGGGTAAGGGTAGGGGTAAGGGTAAGGGTAAGGGTAAGGGTAAGCTTAAGGGTAAAAGCAAGGGTAAGGGTAAGGGTAAGGGTAAAGGTAAGGGTAAGGGTAAAGGTAAGGGTAAGCCTAAGGGTAAAAGCAAGGGTAAGGGTGAGGGTAAGGGTAAGGGTAAGCTTAAGGGTAAAAGCAAGGGTAAGGGTAAGGGTAAGGGTAAGGGTAAGCTTAAGGGTAAAAGCAAGGGTAAGGGTTAGGGTAAGGGTAAGGGTAAGGGTAAGGGTAAGGGTAAGGGTAAGGGTAAGGGTAAGCTTAAGGGTAAGGGTAAGGGTGAGGGTAAGGGTAAGCTTAAGGGTAAAAGCAAGGGTAAGGGTAAGGGTAAGGGTAAGGGTAAGGGTAAGCTTAAGGGTTAGGGTAAGGGTAAGGGTAAGGGTAAGCTTAAGGGTAAAAGCAAGGGTAAGGTTAAGGGTAAGGGTAAGGGTAAGGGTAAGGGTAAGCTTAAGGGTAAGGGTAAGGGTAAGGGTAAGGGTAAGCTCAAGGGTAAAAGCAAGGGTAAGGGTAAGGGTAAGGGTAAGGGTAAGGGTAAGGGTAAGGGTAAGGGTAAGGGTAAGGGTAAGGGTAAGGGTAAGGGTAAGCTTAAGGGTAAGGGTAAGGGTAAGGGTAAGCTTAAGGGTAAAAGCAAGGGTAAGGGTAAGGGTAAGGGTAAGGGTAAGGGTAAGCTTAAGGGTAAAAGCAAGGGTAAGGGTAAGGGTAAGGGTAAGGGTAAGGGTAAGGGTAAGGGTAAGGGTAAGGGTAAGGGTAAGGGTAAGCTTAAGGGTAAGGGTAAGTGTAAGGGTAAGCTTAAGGGTAAAAGCAAGGGTAAGGGTAAGGGTAAGGGTAAGGGTAAGGGTAAAGGTAAGGGTAAGCCTAAGGGTAAAAGCAAGGGTAAGGGTAAGGGTAAGGGTAAGGGTAAGGGTAAGGGTAAGGGTAAGGGTAAGGGTAAGGGTAAGGGTAAGGGTAAGCTTAAGGGTAAAAGCAAGGGTAAGGGTAAGGGTAAGGGTAAGGGTTAGGGTAAGGGTAAGGGTAAGGGTAAGGGTAAGGGTAAGGGTAAGGGTAAGGGTAAGCTTAAGGGTAAAAGCAAGGGTAAGGCTAAGGGTAAGGGTAAGGGTAAGGGTAAGGGTAAGGGTAAGGGTAAGGGTAAGGGTAAGGGTAAGATTAAGGGTAAAAGCAAGGGTAAGGGTAAGGGTAAGGGTAAGGGTAAGGGTTAGGGTAAGGGTAAAGGTAAGGGTAAGCCTAAGGGTAAAAGCAAGGGTAAGGGTAAGGGTAAGGGTAAGGGTAAGGGTAAGGGTAAGGGTAAGGGTAAGGGTAAGGGTAAGGGTAAGAGTAAGGGTAAGGGAAAGGGTAAGCTTGAGGGTAAAAGCAAGGGTAAGGGTAAGGGTAAGCCTAAGGGTAAAAGCAAGGGTAAGGGTAAGGTTAAGGGTAAGGGTAAGGGTAAGCTTAAGGGTAAAAGCAAGGGTAAGGGTAAGGGTAAGGGTAAGCGTAAGGGTAAGCTTAAGGGTAAAAGCAAGGGTAAGGGTAAGGGTGAGGGTAAGGGTAAGGGTAAGGGTAAGGGTAAAGGTAAGGGTAAGCCTAAGAGTAAAAGCAAGGGTAAGGGTAAGGGAAAGGGTAAGGGTAAGGGTAAGGGTAAGGGTAAGCTTAAGGGTAAAAGCAAGGGTAAGGATAAGGGTAAGGGTAAGGGTAAGGGTAAGGGTAAGGGTAAGGGTAAGGGTAGGGGTAAGGGTAAGGGTAAGCTTAAGGTCAAAAGCAAGGGTAAGGGTAAGGGTAAGGGTAAGTGTAAGGGTAAGGGTAAGGGTAAGGGTAAGGGTAAGCTTAAG
This sequence comes from Myrrha octodecimguttata, assembly GCA_958510865.1. NCBI lineage: Eukaryota > Metazoa > Arthropoda > Insecta > Coleoptera > Coccinellidae > Myrrha > Myrrha octodecimguttata. Next base: position 84,721 of record CAUEHS010000233.1, on the reverse strand, counting down.
GGTAAAAGCAAGGGTAAGGGTTAGGGTAAGGGTAAGGGTAAGGGTAAGGGTAAGGGTAAGCTTAAGGGTAAAAGCAAGGGTAAGGGTAAGGGTAAGGGTAAGGGTAAGGGTAAGGGTAAGGGTAAGGGTAAGGGTAAAGGTAAGGGTAAGCCTAAGGGTAAAAGCAAGGGTAAGGGTAAGGGTAAGGGTAAGGGTAAGGGTAAGGGTAAGGGTAAGGGTAAGGGTAAGGGTAAGGGTAAGGGTAAGGGTAAGGGTAAGGGTAAGGGTAAGGGTAAGGGTAAGCTTAAGGGTATAAGCAAGGGTAAGGGTAAGGGTAAGGGTGAGGGTAAGGGTAAGGGTAAGGGTAAGGGTAAGCTTAAGGGTAAAAGCAAGGGTAAGAGAAGGGTAAGGGTAAGGGTAAGGGTAAGGGTAAGGGTAAGCTTAAGGGTAAAAGCAAGGGTAAGGATAAGGGTAAGGGTAAGGGTAAGGGTAAGGGTAAGGGTAAGGGTAAGGGTAAAGGTAAGGTTATGCCTAAGGGTAAAAGCAAGGGTAAGGTTAAGGGTAAGGGTAAGGGTAAGGGTAAGGGTAAGGGTAAGGGTAAGGGTAAGGGTAAGGGTAAGGGTAAGGGTAAGGGTAAGCTTAAGGGTAAAAGCAAGGGTAAGGGTAAGGGTAAGGGTAAGCCTAAGGGTAAAAGCAAGGGTAAGGGTAAGGGTAAGGGTAAGGGTAAGGGTAAGCTTAAGGGTAAAAGCAAGTGTATGGGTAAGGGTAATGGTAAGGGAAAGGGTAAGGGTAAGGGTAAGCTTAAGGGTAAAAGCAAGGGTAAGGGTAAGGGTAAGGGTAGGGGTAAGGGTAAGGGTAAGGGTAAGGGTAAGGGTAAGGGTAAGGGTAAAGGTAAGGGTAAGCCTAAGGGTCAAAGCAAGGGTAAGGGTAAGGGTAAGGGTAAGGGTAAGGGTAAGGGTAAGGGTAAGGGTAAGGGTAAGGGTAAGCTTAAGGGTAAAAGCAAGGGTAAGGGTAAGGGTAAGGGTAAGGGTAAGGGTAAGGGTAAGGGTAAGGGTAAGGGTAAGGGTAAGGGTAAGGGTAAGGGTAAGCTTAAGGGTAAGGGTAAGGGTAAGGGTAAGGGTAAGGGTAAGCCTAAGGGTAAAAGCAAGGGTAAGTGTAAGGGTAAGGGTAAGGGTAAGGGTAAGCTTAAGGGTAAAAGCAAGGGTAAGGGTAAGGGTAAGGGTAAGGGTAAGGGTAAGCTTAAGGGTAAAAGCAAGGGTAAGGGTAAGGGTAAGGGTAAGGCTAAAGGTAAGGGTAAGCCTAAGGGTAAAAGCAAGGGTAAGGGTAAAGGTAAGGGTGAGGGTAAGGGTAAGGGTAAGGGTAAGGGTAAGGGTAAGGGTAAGGGTAAAGGTGAGGGTAAGGGTAAGCATAAGGGTAAAAGCAAGGGTAAGGGTAAGGGTGAGGGTTAGGGTAAGAGTAAGGGTAAGGGTAAGGGTAAGCTTAAGGGTAAAAGCAAGGGTAAGGGTAAGGGTAAGGGTAAGGGTAAGGGTAAGGGTAAGGGTAAGGGTAAGGGTAAGGGTAAGGGTAAGGGTAAGCTTAAGGGTAAAAGCAAGGGTAAGGGTAAGGGTAAGGGTAAGGGTAAGGGTAAGGGTAAGGGTAAGGGTAAGGGTAAGGGTAAGGGTAAGGGTAAGGGTAAGGGTAAGGGTAAGGGTAAGGGTAAGGGTAAGCTTAAGGGTAAAAGCAAGGGTGAGGGTAAGGGTAAGGGTAAGGGTAAGGGTAAGGGTAATGGTAAGGGTAAAGGTAAGGGTAAGCCTAAGGGTAAAAGCAAGGGTAAGGGTAAGGGTAAGGGTAAGGGTAAGGGTAAGGTTAAGGGTAAGGGTTAGGGTAAGGGTAAGGGTAAGGGTAAGGGTAAGCTTAAGGGTAAAAGCAAGGGTAAGGGTAAGGGTAAGGGTAAGGGTAAGGGTAAGGGTAAGGGTAAGGGTAAGGGTAAGCTTAAGGGTAAGGGTAAGGGTAAGGGTAAGCTAAAGGGTAAAAGCAAGGGTAAGGGTAAGGGTAAGGGTAAGGGTAAGGGTAAGGGTAAGCTTAAGGGTAAAAGCAAGGGTAAGGGTAAGGGTAAGGGTAAGGGTAAGGGTAAGGGTAAGGGTAAGGGTAAGCTTAAGGGTAAGGGTAAGGGTAAGGGTAAGGGTAAGCTTAAGGGTAAAAGCAAGGGTAAGGGTCAGGGTAAGGGTAAGTGTAAGGGTAAGGGTAAGGGTAAGGGTAAGGAAGCTTAAGGGTAAAAGCAAGGGTAAGGGTAAGGTTAAGAGTAAGGGTAAGGGTAAAGGTAAGGGTAAGGGTTAGCTTAAGGGTAAAAGCAAGGGTAAGGGTAAGGGTAAGGGTAAGGTTAAGGGTAAGGGTAAGGGTAAGGGTAAGGGTAAAGGTAAGGGTAAGCCTAAGGGTAAAAGCAAGGGTAAGGGTAAGGGTAAGGGTAAAGGTAAGAGTAAGGGTAAGGGTAAGGGTAAGGGTAAGCTTAAGGGTAAAAGCAAGGGTAAGGGTAAGGGTAAGGGTAAGGGTAAGCCTAAGGGTAAAAGCAAGGGTAAGGGTAAGGGTAAATGTAAGGGTGAGGGTAAGCTTAAGGGTAAAAGCAAGGGTAAGGGTAAGGGTAAGGGTAAGGGTAAGGGTAAGCTTAAGGGTAAAAGCAAGGGTGAGGGTAAGGGTAAGGGTAAGGGAAAGGGTAAGGGTAAGGGTAAGGGTAAGGGTAAGGGTAAGCTTAAGGGTAAAAGCAAGGGTAAGGGTAAGGGTAAGGGTAAGGGTAAGGGTAAGGGTAAGGGTAAGGGTAAGCTTAATGGTAAAAGCAAGGGTAAGGGTTAGGGTAAGGGTAAGGGTAAGGGTAAAGGTAAGGGTAAGCCTAAGGGTAAATGAAGGGTAAGGGTAAGGGTAAGTGTAAGGGTAAGGGTTAGGGTAAGGGTAAGGGTAAGGGTAAGGGTAAGGGTAAGGGTAAGGGTAAGGGTAAGGGTAAGGGTAAGGGTAAGGGTAAGGGTAAGGGTAAGGGTAAGGGTAAGCTTAAGGGTAAAAGCAAGGGTAAGGGTAAGGGAAAGGGTAAGGGTAAGCCTAAGGGTAAAAGCAAGGGTAAGGGTAAGGGTAAGGGTAAGGGTAAGGGTAAGGGTAAGCTTAAGGGTAAAAGCAAGAGTAAGGGTAAGGGTAAGGGTAAGGGTAAGGGTAAGGGTAAGCTTAAGGGTAAAAGCAAGGGTAAGGGTAAAGGTAAGGGTAAGGGTAAGGGTAAGGGTAAGGGTAAGGGTAAGGGTAAGGGTAAAGGTAAGGGTAAGCCTAAGGGTAAAAGCAAGGGTAAGGGTAAGGGTAAGGGTAAGGGTAAGGGTGAGGTTAAGGGTAAGGGTAAGGGTAAGCTTAAGGGTAAAAGCAAGGGTAAGGGTAAGGGTAAGGGTAAGGGTAAGGGTAAGGGTAAGGGTAAGCTTAAGGGTAAGGGTAAGGGTAAGGGTAAGGGTAAGCTTAAGGGTAAAAGCAAGGGTAAGGGTAAGGGTAAGGGTAAGGGTAAGCTTAAGGGTAAAAGCAAGGGTAAGGGTAAGGGTAAGGGTAAGGGTAAGGGTAAGGTCAAGGGTAAGGGTAAGGGTAAGGGTAAGGGTAAGGGTAAGCTTAAGGGTAAGGGTAAGGGTAAGGGTAAGGGTAAGCTTAAGGGTAAAAGCAAGGGTAAGGGTAAGGGTAAGGGTAAGGGTAAGGGTAAGGGTAAGCTTAAGGGTAAGGGTAAGGGTAAGGGTAAGGGTAAGCTTAAGGGTAAAAGCAAGGGTAAGGGTAAGGGTGAGGGTAAGGGTAAGGGTAAGGGTAAGGGTAAGCTTAAGGGTAAGGGTAAGGGTAAGGGTAAGGGTAAGGGTAAGCTTAAGGGTAAAAGCAAGGGTAAGGGTAAGGGTAAGGGTAAGGGTAAGGGTAAGGGTAAGGGTAAGGGTAAGGGTAAGGGTAAGGGTAAGGGTAAGGGTAAGGGTAAGGGTAAGGGTAAGGGAAAGCTTAAGGGTAAGGGTAAGGGTAAGGGTAAGGGTAAGCTTAAGGGTAAAAGCAAGGGTAAGGGTAAGGGTAAGGGTAAGGGTAAGGGTAAGCTTAAGGGTAAAAGCAAGGGTAAGGGTAAGGGTAAGGGTAAGGGTAAGGGTAAGGGTAAGGGAAAGGGTAAGGGTAAGGGTAAGGGTAAGGGTAAGGGTAAGGGTAAGCTTAAGGGTAAGGGTAAGGGTAAGGGTAAGGGTAAGCTTAAGGGTAAAAGCAAGGGTAAGGGTAAGGGTAAGGGTAAGGGTAAGGGTAAAGGTAAGGGTAAGCCTATGGGTAAAAGCAAGGATAAGGGTAAGGGTAAGGGTAAGGGTAAGGGTAAGGGTAAGGGTAAGGGTAAGGGTAAGGGTAAGGGTAAGGGTAAGGGTAAGGGTAAGGGTAAGGGTAAGGGTAAGGGTAAGGGTAAGCTTAAGGGTAAAAGCAAGGGTAAGGGTAAGGGTAAGGGTAAGGGTAAGGGTAAGGGTAAGGGTAAGGGTAAGGGTAAGGGTAAGGGTAAGGGTAAGGGTAAGGGTAAGGGTAAGGGTAAGCTTAAGGGTAAAAGCAAGGGTAAGGGTAAGGGTAAGGGTAAGGGTAAGGGTAAGGGTAAGGGTAAGGGTAAGGGTAAGCTTAAGGGTAAAAGCAAGGGTAAGGGTAAGTGTAAGGGTAAGGGTAAGGGTTAGGGTAAGGGTAAGGGTTAGGGTAAGGGTAAAGGTAAGGGTAAGCCTAAGGGTAAAAGCAAGGGTAAGGGTAAGGGTAAGGGTAAGGGTAAGGGTAAGGGTAAGGGTAAGGGTAAGGGTAAGGGTAAGGGTAAGAGTAAGGGTAAGGGTAAGGGTAAGCTTAAGGGTAAAAGCAAGGGTAAGGGTAAGGGTAAGGGTAAGGGTAAGCTTAAGGGTAAAAGCAAGGGTAAGGTTAAGGGTAAGGGTAAGGGTGAGCTTAAGGGTAAAAGCAAGGGTAAGGGTAAGGGTAAGGGTAAGGGTAAGGGTAAGGGTAAGGGTAAGGGTAAGGGTAAAGGTAAGGGTAAGCCTAAGGGTAAAAGCAAGGGTAAGGGTAAGGGTAAGGGTAAGGGTAAGGGTAAGGGTAAGGGTAAGGGTAAGCTTAAGGGTAAAAGCAAGGGTAAGGGTAACGGTAAGGGTAAGGGTAAGGGTAAGGGTAAGGGTAAGGGTAAGCTTAAGGGTAAAAGCAAGGGTAAGGGTAAGGGTAAGGGTAAGGGTAAGGGTAAGGGTAAGGGTAAGGGTAAGGGTAAAGGTAAGGGTAAGGGTAAGGGTAAGGGTAAGGGTAAGGGTAAGGGTAAGCTTAAGGGTAAAAGCAAGGGTAAGGGTTAGGGTAAGGGTAAGGGTAAGGGTAAGGGTAAGGGTAAGGGTAAGCTTAAGGGTAAAAGCAAGGGTAAGGGTAAGGGTAAGGGTAAGGGTAAGGGTAAGGGTAAGGGTAAGGGTAAGGGTAAGGGTAAGGGTAAGGGTAAGCTTAAGGGTAAAAGCAAGGGTAAGGGTAAGGGTAAGGGTAAGGGTAAGGGTAAGGGTAAGCTTAAGGGTAAAAGCAAGGGTAAGGGTAAGGGTAAGGGTAAGGGTTAGGGTAAGGGTAAAGGTAAGGGTAAGCCTAAGGGTAAAAGCAAGGGTAAGGGTAAGGGTAAGGGTAAGGGTAAGGGTAAGGGTAAGGGTAAGGGTAAGGGTAAGGGTAAGGGTAAGAGTAAGGGTAAGGGTAAGGGTAAGCTTAAGGGTAAAAGCAAGGGTAAGGGTAAGGGTAAGGGTAAGGGTAAGCCTAAGGGTAAAAGCAAGGGTAAGGGTAAGGGTAAGGGTAAGGGTAAGGGTAAGCTTAAGGGTAAAAGCAAGGGTAAGGGTAAGGGTAAGGGTAAGGGTAAGGGTAAGGGTAAGCTTAAGGGTAAAAGCAATGGTAAGGGTAAGGGTAAGGGTAAGGGTAAGGGTAAGGGTAAGGGTAAGGGTAAGGGTAAGGGTAAGGGTAAAGGTAAGGGTAAGCCTAAGGGTAAAAGCAAGGGTAAGGGTAAGGGTAAGGGTAAGGGTAAGGGTAAGGGTAAGCTTAAGGGTAAAAGCAAGGGTAAGGGTAAGGGTAAGGGTAAGGGTAAGGGTAAGGGTAAGGGTAAGGGTAAGGGTAAGGGTAAGGGTAAGGGTAAGGGTAAGGGTAAGGGTAAGGGTAAGGGTAAGGGTAAGGGTAAGGGTAAGCTTAAGGGTAAAAGCAAGGGTAAGGGTAAGGGTAAGGGTAAGGGTAAGGGTAAGGGTAAGGGTAAGGGTAAGGGTAAGGGTAAGGGTAAGGGTAAGGGTAAGGGTAAGGGTAAGGGTAAGGGTAAGGGTAAGGGTAAGGGTAAGGGTAAGGGTAAGGGTAAGGGTAAGGGTAAGGGTAAGGGTAAGGGTAAGGGTAAGCTAAAGGGTGAAAGCAAGGGTAAGGGTTAGGGTAAGGGTAAGGGTAAGGGTAAGGGTATGGGTAAGCTTAAGGGTAAAAGCAAGGGTAAGGGTAAGGGTAAGGGTAAGGGTAAGGGTAAGGGTAAGGGTAAGGGTAAGGGTAAAGGTAAGGGTAAGCCTAAGGGTAAAAGCAAGGGTAAGGGTAAGGGTAAGGGTAAGGGTAAGGGTAAGGGTAAGGGTAAGGGTAAGGGTAAGGGTAAGGGTAAGGGTAAGGGTAAGGGTAAGCTTAAGGGTATAAGCAAGGGTAAGGGTAAGGGTAAGGGTGGGGGTAAGGGTAAGGGTAAGGGTAAGGGTAAGGGTAAGCTTAAGGGTAAAAGCAAGGGTAAGGGTAAGGGTAAGGGTAAGGGTAAGGGTAAGGGTAAGCTTAAGGGTAAAAGCAAGGGTAAGGGTAAGGGTAAGGGTAAGGGTAAGGGTAAGGGTAAGGGTAAGGGTAAGGGTAAGGGTAAGGGTAAGGGTAAAGGTAAGGGTAAGCCTAAGGGTAAAAGCAAGGGTAAGGGTAAGGGTAAGGGTAAGGGTAAGGGTAAGGGTAAGGGTAAGGGTAAGGATAAGGGTAAGGGTAAGGGTAAGGGTAAGGGTAAGTGTAAGGGTAAGCTTAAGGGTAAAAGCAAGGGTAAGGGTAAGGGTAAGCCTAAGGGTAAAAGCAAGGGTAAGGGTAAGGGTAAGGGTAAGGGTAAGGGTAAGCTTAAGGGTAAAAGCAAGGGTAAGGGTAAGGGTAAGGGTAAGGGTAAGGGTAAGCTTAAGGGTAAAAGCAAGGGTAAGGGTAAGGGTAAGGGTAAGGGTAAGGGTAAGGGTAAGGGTAAGGGTAAAGGTAAGGGTAAGCCTAAGGGTAAAAGCAAGGGTAAGGGTAAGGGTAAGGGTAAGGGTAAGGGTAAGGGTAAGGGTAAGGGTAAGGGTAAGGGTAAGGGTAAAGGTAAGGGTAAGGGTAAGGGTAAGGGTAAGGGTAAGGGTAAGGGTAAGGGTAAGCTTAAGGGTAAAAGCAAGGGTAAGGGTAAGGGTAAGGGTAAGGGTAAGGGTAAGGGTAAGGGTAAGGGTAAGGGTAAGGGTAAGCTTAAGGGTAAAAGCAAGGGTAAGGGTAAGGGTAAGGGTAAGGGTAAGCTTAAGGGTAAAAGCAAGGGTAAGGGTAAGGGTAAGCTTAAGGGTAAAAGCAAGGGTAAGGGTAAGGGTAAGGGTAAGGGTAAGGGTAAGGGTAAGGGTAAGGGTAAGGGTAAAGGTAAGGGTAAGCCTAAGGGTAAAAGCAAGGGTAAGGGTAAGGGTAAGGGTAAGGGTAAGGGTAAGGGTAAGGGTAAGGGTAAGGGTAAGGGTAAGGGTAAGGGTAAGGGTAAGGGTAAGGGTAAGCTTAAGGGTAAAAGCAAGGGTGAGGGTAAGGGTAAGGGTAAGGGTAAGCTTAAGGGTAAAAGCAAGGGTAAGGGTAAGGGTAAGGGTAAGGGTAAGGGTAAGGGTAAGGGTAAGCTTAAGGGTAAAAGCAAGGTTAAGGGTAAGGGTAAGGGTAAGGGTAAGGGTAAGGGTAAGGGTAAGGGTAAAGGTAAGGGTAAGCCTAAGGGTAAAAGCAAGGGTATGGGTAAGGGTAAGGGTAAGGGTAAGGGTAAGGGTAAGGGTAAGGGTAAGGGTAAGGGTAAGGATAAGGGTAAGGGTAAGGGTAAGGGTAAGGGTAAGGGTAAGCTTAAGGGTAAAAGCAAGGGTAAGGGTAAGGGTGAGGGTAAGGGTAAGGGTAAGGGTAAGGGTAAGGGTAAGGGTAAGGGTAAGGGTAAGGGTAAGGGTAAGGGTAAGGGTAAGGGTAAGCTTAAGGGTAAAAGCAAGGGTAAGGGTAAGGGTAAGGGTAGGGGTAAGGGTAAGGGTAAGGGTAAGGGTAAGGGTAAGGGTAAGGGTAAGGGTAAGCTTAAGGGTAAAAGCAAGGGTAAGGGTAAGGGTAAGGGTAAGGGTAAGGGTAAGGGTAAGGGTAAGCCTAAGGGTAAAAACAAGGGTAAGGGTAAGGGTAAAAGCAAGGGTAAGGGTAAGGGTAAGGGTAAGGGTAAGGGTAAGGGTAAGGGTAAGGGTAAGGGTAAGGGTAAGGGTAAGGGTAAGGGTAAGGGTAAGCTTAAGGGTAAAAGCAAGGGTTAGGGTAAGCGTAAGGGTAAGGGTAAGGGTAAGTGTAAGCTTAAGGGTAAAAGCAAGGGTAAGGGTAAGGGTAAGGGTAAAGGTAAGGGTAAGCCTTAGGGTAAAAGCAAGGGTAAGGGTAAGGGTAAGGGTAAGGGTAAGGGTAAGGGTAAGGGTAAGCTTTAGGGTAAAAGCAAGGGTAAGGGTAAGGGTAAGGGTAAGGGTAAGGGTAAGGGTAAGGGTAAGGGTAAGGGTAAGGGTAAGCTTAAGGGTAAAAGCAAGGGTAAGGGTAAGAGTAAGGGTAAGGGTAAGGGTAGGGGTAAGGGTAAGGGTAAGGGTAAGGGTAAGGGTAAGGGTAAGCTTAAGGGTAAAAGCAAGGGTAAGGGTTAGGGTAAGGGTAAGGGTAAGGGTAAGGGTAAGCTTGAGGGTAAAAGCAAGGGTAAGGGTAAGGGTAAGGGTAAGGGTAAAGGTAAGGGTAAGCCTAAGGGTAAAAGCAAGGGTAAGGGTAGGGGTAAGGGTAAGGGTAAGGGTAAGGGTAAGGGTTAGGGTAAGGGTAAGGGTAAGGGTAAGCTTAAGGGTATAAGCAAGGGTAAGGGTAAGGGTAAGGGTGAGGGTAAGGGTAAGGGTAAGGGTAAGCTTAAGGGTAAAAGCAAGGGTAAGGGTAAGGGTAAGGGTAAGGGTAAGGGTAAGGGTAAGGGTAAGCTTAAGGGTAAAAGCAAGGGTAAGGGTAAGGGTAAGGGTAAGGGTAAGGGTAAGGGTAAGGGTAAGGGTAAGGGTAAGGGTAAGGGTAAGGGTAAGGGTAAGGGTAAGGGTAAGGGTAAAGGTTAGGGTAAGCCTAAGGGTAAAAGCAAGGGTAAGGGTAAAGGTAAGGGTAAGGGTAAGGGTAAGGGTAAGGGTAAGGGTAAGGGTAAGGGTAAGGGTAAGCTTAAGGGTAAAAGCAAGGGTAAGGGTAAGGGTAAGGGTAAGGGTAAGCCTAAGGGTAAAACAAAAGTAAGGGTAAGGGTAAGGGTAAGGGTAAGGGTAAGCTTAAGGGTAAAAGCAAGGGTAAGGGTAAGGGTAAGGCTGAGGGTAAGGGTAAGCTTAAGGGTTAAAGCAAGGGTAAGGGTAAGGGTAAGGGTAAGGGTAAGGGTAAGGGTAAGGGTAAAGGTAAGGGTAAGCCTAAGGGTAAAAGCAAGGGTAAGGGTAAGGGTAAGGGTAAGGGTAAGGGTAAGGGTAAGGGTAAGGGTAAGGGTAAGGGTAAGGGTAAGGGTAAGGGTAAGCTTAAGGGTAAAAGCAAGGGTAAGGGTAAGGGTAAGGGTAAGGGTAAGGGTAAGGGTAAGGGTAAGGGTAAGGGTAAGCTTAAGGGTAAAAGCAAGGGTAAGGGTAAGGGTAAGGGTGAGGGTAAGGGTAAGGGTAAGGGTAAGGGTAAGCTTAAGGGTAAAAGCAAGGGTAAGGGTAAGGGTAAGGGTAAGGGTAAGGGTAAGGGTAAGGGTAAGGGTAAGGGTAAGCTTAAGGGTAAAAGCAAGGGTAAGGGTAAGGGTAAGGGTAAGGGTAAGGGTGAGGGTAAGGGTAAGGGTAAAGGTAAGGGTGAGCCTAAGGGTAAAAGCAAGGGTAAGGGTAAGGGTTAGGGTAAGGGTAAGAGTAAGGGTAAGGGTAAGGGTAAGGGTAAGGGTAAGGGTAAGGGTAAGGGTAAGTGTAAGGGTAAGGGTGAGCTTAAGGGTAAAAGCAAGGGTAAGGGTAAGGGTAAGGGTAAGGGTAAGGGTAAGGGTAAGGGTAGGGGTAAGGGTAAGCTTAAGGGTAAGGGTAAGGGTAAGGGTAAAGGTAAGGGTAAGCCTAAGGGTAAAAGCAAGGGTAAGGGTAAGGGTTAGGGTAAGGGTAAGGGTAAGGGTAAGGGTAAGGGTAAGGGTAAGGGTAAGTGTAAGGGTAAGGGTAAGGGTAAGCTTAAGGGTAAAAGCATGGGTAAGGGTAAGGGTAAGGGTAAGGGTAAGGGTAAGGGTAAGGGTAAGGGTAAGGGTAAGGGTAAGGGTAAGGGTAAGCTTAAGGGTAAGGGTAAGGGTAAGGGTAAGGGTAAGCCTAAGGGTAAAAGCAAGGGTAAGGGTAAGGGTAAGGGTAAGGGTAAGGGTAAGCTTAAGGGTAAAAGCAAGGGTAAGGGTAAGGGTAAGGGTAAGGGTAAGGGTAAGCTTAAGGGTAAAAGCAAGGGTAAGGGTAAGGGTAAGGGTAAGGGTAAGGGTAAGGGTAAAGGTAAGGGTAAGCCTAAGGGTAAAAGCAAGGGTAAGGGTAAGGGAAAGGGTAAGGGTAAGGGTGAGGGTAAGGGTAAGGGTAAGGGTAAGGGTAAGGGTAAGCTTAAGGGTAAAAGCAAGGGTAAGGGTAAGGGTAAGGGTAAGGGTAAGGGTAAGGGTAAGGGTAAGGGTAAGGGTAAGGGTAAGGGTAAGGGTAAGGGTAAGGGTAAGGGTAAGGGTAAGGGTAAGGGTAAGGGTAAGCTTAAGGGTAAAAGCAAGGGTGAGGGTAAGGGTAAGAGTAAGGGTAAGGGTAAGGGTAAGGGTAAGGGTAAGGGTGAGGGTAAGCTTAAGGGTAAAAGCAAGGGTAAGGGTAAGGGTAAGGGTAAGGGTAAGGGTAAGGGTAAGGGTAAGGGTAAAGGTAAGGGTAAGCCTAAGGGTAAAAGCAAGGGTAAGGGTAAGGGTAAGGGTAAGGGTAAGGGTAAGGGTAAGCTTAAGGGTAAAAGCAAGGGTAAGGGTAAGGGTAAGGGTAAGGGTAAGTGTAAGGGTAAGGGTAAGCTTAAGGGTAAGGATCAGGGTAAGGGTAAAAGCAAGGGTAAGGGTAAGGGTAAGGGTAAGGGTAAGGGTAAGCTTAAGGGTAAAAGCAAGGGTAAGGGTAAGGGTAAGTGTAAGGGTAAGGGTAAGGGTAAGGGTAAGGGTAAGGGTAAGCTTAAGGGTAAGGGTAAGGGTAAGGGTAAGGGTAAGCTTAAGGGTAAAAGCAAGGGTAAAGGTAAGGGTAAGGGTAAGGGTAAGGGTAAGGGTAAGGGTAAGGGTAAGGGTAAGGGTAAGGGTAAGGGTAAGGGTAAAAGCAAGGGTAAGGGTAAGATAAAGGGTAAGGGTAAGGGTAAGGGTAAGGGTAAGGGTAAGGGTAAGGGTAAGGGTAAGGGTAAGGGTAAGGGTAAGCTTAAGGGTAAAAGCAAGGGTAAGGGTGAGGGTAAGGGTAAGGGTAAGGGTAAGGGTAAGGGTAAGGGTAAGGGTAAGGGTAAAGGTAAGGGTAAGCCTAAGGGTAAAAGCAAGGGTATGGGTAAGGGTAAGGGTAAGGGTAAGGGTAAGAGTAAGTGTAAGGGTAAGGGTAAGGGTAAGCTTAAGGGTAAAAGCAAGGGTAAGGGTAAGGGTAAGGGTAAGGGTAAGCCTAAGGGTAAAAGCAAGGGTAAGGGTAAGGGTAAGGGTAAGCTTAAGGGTAAAAGCAAGGGTAAGGGTAAGGGTAAGGGTAAGGGTAAGGGTAAGGGTAAGGGTAAGCTTAAGGGTAAAAGCAAGGGTGAGGGTAAGGGTAAGGGTAAGGGTAAGGGTAAGGGTAAGGGTAAGGGTAAGCTTAAGGGTAAAAGCAAGGGTAAGGGTAAGGGTAAGCGTAAGGGTAAGGGTAAGGGTAAGGGTAAGGGTAAAGGTAAGGGTAAGGGTAAGGGTAAGGGTAAGGATAAGGGTAAGGGTAAGGGTAAGGGTAAGGGTAAAAGTAAGGGTAAGGGTAAGGGTAAGCTTAAGGGTAAAAGCAAGGGTAAGGGTAAGGGTAAGGGTAAGGGTAAGGGTAAGCCTAAGGGTAAAAGCAAGGGTAAGGGTAAGGGTGAGGGTAAGGGTAAGGGTAAGCTTAAAGGTAAAAGCAAGGGTAAGGGTAAGGGTAAGGGAAAGGGTAAGGGTAAGGGTAAGCTTAAGGGTAAAAGCAAGGGTAAGGGTAAGGGTAAGGGTAAGGGTAAGGGTAAGGGTAAGGGTAAGGGTAAAGGTAAGGGTAAGCCTAAGTGTAAAAGCAAGGGTAAGGGTAAGGGTAAAGGTAAGGGTAAGGGTAAGGGTAAGGGTAAGGGTAAGCTTAAGGGTAAAAGCAAGGGTAAGGGTAAGGGTAAGGGTAAGGGTGAGGGTAAGGGTAAGGGTAAGGGTTAGGGTAAGGGTAAGGGTAAGCTTAAGGGTAAGGGTAAGGGTAAGGGTAAGGGTAAGCTCAAGGGTAAAAGCAAGGGTAAGGGTAAGGGTAAGGGTAAGGGTAAGGGTAAGCTTAAGGGTAAAAGCAAGGGTAAGGGTAAGGGTAAGGGTAAGGGTAAGGGTAAGGGTAAGGGTAAGGGTAAGGGTAAGGGTAAGGGTAAGGGTAAGGGTAAGGGTAAGGGTAAGGGTAAGCTTAAGGGTAAGGGTAAGGGTAAGGGTAAGGGTAAGCTTAAGGGTAAAAGCAAGGGTAAGGGTAAGTGTAAGGGTAAGGGTAAGGGTAAGGGTAAGGGTAAGGGTAAGCTTAAGGGTAAGGGTAAGGGTAAGGGTAAGCTTAAGGGTAAAAGCAAGGGTAAGGGTAAGGGTAAGGGTAAGGGTAAGGGTAAGGGTAAGGGTAAGCTTAAGGGTAAGGGTAAGGGTAAGGGTAAGGGTAAGCTTAAGGGTAAAAGCAAGGGTAAGGGTGAGGGTAAGGGTAAGGGTAAGGGTAAGGGTAAGGGTAAGGGTAAGGGTAAGGGTAAGGGTAAGGGTAAGGGTAAGCTTAAGGGTAAGGGTAAGGGTAAGGGTGAGGGTAAGCTTAAGGGTAAAAGCAAGGGTAAGGGTAAGGGTAAGGGTAAGGGTAAGGGTAAGCTTAAGGGTAAAAGCAAGGGTAAGGGTAAGGGTAAGGGTAAGGGTAAGGGTAAGGGTAAGGGTAAGGGTAAGGGTAAGGGTAAGCTTAAGGGTAAGGGTAAGGGTAAGGGTAAGGGTAAGCTTAAGGGTAAAAGCAAGGGTAAGGGTAAGGGTAAGGGTAAGGGTAAGAGTAAGGGTAAGGGTAAGGGTAAGGGTAAGCTTAAGGGTAAAAGTAAGGGTAAATGTAAGGGTAAGGGTAAGGGTAAGGGTAAGGGTAAGGGTAAGGGTAAGGGTAAGGGTAAGGGTAAGGGTAAGCTTAAGGGTAAAAGCAAGGGTAAGGGTAAGGGTAAGGGTAAGGGTAAGGGTAAGGGTAAGGGTAAGGGTAAGGGTAAAGGTAAGGGTAAGCCTAAGGGTAAAAGCAAGGGTAAGGGTAAGGGTAAGGGTAAGGGTAAGGGTAAGGGTAAGGGTAAGGGTAAGGGTAAGCTTAAGGGTAAAAGCAAGGGTAAGGGTAAGGGTGAGGGTAAGAGTAAGCCTAAGGGTAAAAGCAAGGGTAAGGGTAAGGGTAAGGGTAAGGGTAAGGGTAAGGGTAAGGGTAAGCTTAAGGGTAAAAGCAAGGGTAAGGGTAAGGGTAAGGCTTACCCTCACCCTTACCCTTGCTTTTACCCTTAAGCTTACCCTTACCTTTACCCTTACCCTCACCCTTACCCTTACCCTTACCCTTACCCTTACCCTTACCCTTTCCCTTACCCTTACCCTTACCCTTACCCTTACCCTTACCTTTACCCTTACCCTTACCCTTACCCTTGCTTTTACCCTTAGGCTTACCCTTACCTTTACCCTTACCCTTACCCTTACCCTTACCCTTGCTTTTACCCTTAAGCTTACCCTTACCCTTACCCTTACCCTTACCCTTGCATTTACCCTTAAGCTTACCCTTACCCTTACCCTTACCCTTGCTTTTACCCTTAAGCTTACCCTTACCCTTACCCTTTTCCTTACCCTTAAGCTTAACCTTACCCTTACCCTTACCCTTACCCTTACCCTTACCCTTACCCTTACCCTTACCCTTACCCTTACCCTTGCTTTTACCCTTAAGCTTACCCTTACCCTTACCCTTACCCTTACCCTTACCCTTACCCTTACACTTACCCTTACCCTTACCCTCACCCTTACCCTTACCCTTGCATTTACCCTTAGGCTTACCCTTACCTTTACCCTTACCCTTACCCTTACCCTTACCCTTACCCTTTCCCTTACCCTTACCCTTACCCTTACCCTTACCCTTACCCTTACCCTTACCCTTGCTTTTACCCTTAAGCTTACCCTTACCCTTACCCTTACCCTTACCCTTACCCTTACCCTTGCTTTTACCCTAAAGCTTACCCTTACCCTTACCCTTACCCTTACCCTTACCCTTACCCTTACCCTTACCCTTACCCTTGCTTTTACCCTTAAGCTTACCCTTACCCTTACCCTTACCCTTACCCTTACCCTTACCCTTACCCTTACCCTTACCCTCACCCTTGCTTTTACCCTTAAGCTTACCCTTACCCTTACCCTTACCCTAACCCTTACCCTTACCCTTACCCTTACCCTTACCCTTACCCTTACCCTTACCCTTACCCTTACCCTTGCTTTTACCCTTAGGCTTACCCTTACCTTTACCCTTACCCTTACCCTTACCCTTACCCTTACCCTTACCCTTACCCTTACCCTTACCCTTGCTTTTACCCTTAAGCTTACCCTTACCCTTACCCTTACCCTTACCCTTACCCTTACCCTTACCCTTACCCTTACCCTTACCCTTACCCTTACCCTTACCCTTACCCTTGCTTTTACCCTTAGGCTTACCCTTACCTTTACCCTTACCCTTACCCTTACCCTTACCCTTACCCTTACCCTTACCCTTACCCTTGCTTTTACCCTTAAGCTTACCCTTACCCTTACCCTTTCCCTTACCCTTACCCTTACCCTTGCTTTTACCTTTAAGCTTACCCTTACCCTTACCCTTACCCTTGCTTTTACCCTTAGGCTTACCCTTACCCTTACCCTTACCCTTACCCTTGCTTTTACCCTTAAGCTTACCCTTACCCTTACCCTTACCCTTACCCTTACCCTTACTCTTACCCTTACCCTTACGCTTACCCTTACCCTTACCCTTACCCTTACCTTTACCCTTACCCTTACCCTTACCCTTACCCTTACCCTTGCTTTTACCCTTAAGCTTACCCTTACCCTTACCCTTACCCTTACCCTTACCCTTACCCTTACCCTTACCCTTACCCTTACGCTTACCCTTACCCTTACCCTTTCCCTTACCCTTACCCTTACCCTTGCTTTTACCTTTTAGCTTACCCTTACCCTTACCCTTACCCTTACCCTTACCCTTGCTTTTACCCTTAAGCTTACCCTTACCCTTACCCTTACCCTTACCCTTACCCTTACCCTTACCCTCACCCTTGCTTTAACCCTTAAGCTTACCCTTACCCTTACCCTTACCCTTACCCTTACCCTTACCCTTACCCTTACCCTTACCCTTATCCTTACCCTTACCCTTACCCTTACCCTTACCCTTGCTTTTACCCTTGAGCTTACCCTTACCCTTACCCTTACCCTTACCCTTACCCTTGCTTTTACCCTTAGGCTTACCCTTACCCTTACCCTTACCCTTACCCTTGCTTTTACCCTTAAGCTTACCCTTACCCTTACCCTTACCCTTACTCTTACCCTTACCCTTACCCTTACCCTTACCCTTACCCTTGCTTTTACCCTTAGGCTTACCATTACCTTTCCCCTTACCCTTACCCTTACCCTTACCCTTACCCTTACCCTTACCCTTACCCTTACCCTTACCCTTGCTTTTACCCTTAAGCTTACCCTTACCCTTACCCTTACCCTTACCCTTACCCTTACCCTTACCCTTACCCTTACCCTTACCCTTACCCTTACCCTTGCTTTTACCCTTAAGCTTACCCTTACCCTTACCCTTACCCTTACCCTTAAGCTTACCCTTACCCTTACCCTTACCCTTACCCTTACCCTTACCCTTGCTTTTACCCTTAAGCTTACCCTTACCCTTACCCTTGCTGTTACCCTTACCCTTATCCCTACCCTTAAGCTTACCCTTACCCTTACCCTTACCCTTACCCTTACCCTTACCCTTACCCTTACCCTTACCCTTACCCTTACCCTTACCCTTACCCTTACCCTTACCCTTACCCTTACCCTTACCCTTACCCTTACCCTTGCTTTTACCCTTAAGCTTACCCTCACCCTTACCCTTACCCTTACCCTTACCCTTACCCTTGCTTTTACCCTTAGGCTTACCCTTACCTTTACCCTTACCCTTACCCTTACCCTTACCCTTACCCTTGCTTTTACCCTTAAGCTTACCCTTACCCTTACCCTTACCCTTACCCTTACCCTTACCCTTACCCTTACCCTTACCCTTACCCTTACCCTTACCCTCACCCTTGCTTTTACCCTTAAGCTTACCCTTACCCTTACCCTTACCCTTACCCTTACCCTTACCCTTACCCTTACCCTTACCCTTACCCTTACCCTTACCCTTACCCTTACCCTTACCCTTACCCTTACCCTTACCCTTACCCTTGCTTTTACCCTTAAGCTTACCCTTACCCTTACCCTTACCCTTACCCTTACCCTTACCCTTACCCTTACCCTTACCCTTACCCTTGCTTTTACCCTTAGGCTTACCCTTACCTTTACCCTTACCCTTACCCTTACCCTTACCCTAACCCTTACCCTTACTCTTACCCTTACCCTTGCTTTTACCCTTAAGCTTACCCTTACCCTTACCCTTACCCTTACCCTTACCCTTACCCTTGCTTTTACCCTTAAGCTTACCCTTACCCTTACCCTTACCCTTACCCTTACCCTTGCTTTTACCCTTAGGCTTACCCTTACCCTTATCCTTACCCTTACCCTTAAGCTTACCCTTACCCTTACCCTTACCCTTACCCTTGCTTTTACCCTTAAGCTTACCCTTACCCTTACCCTTACACTTACCCTTACCCTTACCCTTACCCTTACCCTTACCCTTACCCTAACCCTTACCCTTACCCTTGCTTTTACCCTTAGGCTTACCCTTACCTTTACCCTTACACTTACCCTTACCCTTAAGCTTACCCTTACCCTTACCCTTACCCTTACCCTTACCCTTACCCTTACCCTTACCCTTACACTTACCCTTACCCTTACCCTTACCCTTACCCTTACCCTTACCCTTACCCTTACCCTTACCCTAACCCTTACCCTTACCCTTGCTTTTACCCTTAGGCTTACCCTTACCTTTACCCTTACCCTTACCCTTACCCTTACCCTTACCCTTACCCTTACCCTTACCCTTACCCTTACCCTTGCTTTTACCCTTAAGCTTACCCTTACCCTTACCCTTACCCTTACCCTTACCCTTACCCTTACCCTTACCCTTGCTTTTACCCTTAAGCTTACCCTTACCCTTACCCTTACCCTTACCCTTACCCTTACCCTTACCCTTACCCTTACCCTTACCCTTACCCTTACCCTTACCCTTACCCTTACCCTTACCCTTACCCTTACCCTTACCCTTGCTTTTACCCTTAGGCTTACCCTTACCTTTACCCTTACCCTTACCCTTACCCTTACCCTTACCCTTGCTTTAACCCTTAAGCTTACCCTTACCCTCACCCTTACCCTTACCCTTACCCTTGCTTTTACCCTTAAGCTTACCCTTACCCTTACCCTTACCCTTACCCTTACCCTTACCCTTGTTTTACCCTTAGGCTTACCCTTACCCTTACCCTTACCCTTACCCTTGCTTTTACCCTTAAGCTTACCCTTACCCTTACCCTTACCCTTACCCTTACCCTTACCCTTACCCTTACCCTTACCTTTACCCTTACCCTTGCTTTTACCCTTAGGCTTACCCTAACCTTTACCCTTACCCTCACCCTTACCCTTACCCTTACCCTTACCCTTACCCTTACCCTTACCCTTACCCTTACCCTTACCCTTACCCTTACCCTTACCCTCACCCTTACCCTTACCCTTACCCTTGCTTATACCCTTAAGCTTACCCTTACCCTTACCCTTACCCTTACCCTTACCCTTACCCTTACCCTTACCCTTACCCTTACCCTTACCCTTGCTTTTACCCTTAGGCTCACCCTTACCTTTACCCTTACCCTTACCCTTACCCTTACCCTTACCCTTACCCTTACCCTTACCCTTGCTTTAATCCTTAAGCTTACCCTTACCCTCACCCTTACCCTTACCCTTACCCTTGCTTTTACCCTTAAGCTTACCCTTACCCTTACCCTTACCCTTACCCTTACCCTTACCCTTGTTTTACCCTTAGGCTTACCCTTACCCTTACCCTTACCCTTACCCTTGCTTTTACCCTTAAGTGTACCCTTACCCTTACCCTTACCCTTACCCTTACCCTTACCCTTACCCTTACCATTACCCTTACCCTTGCTTTTACCCTTAGGCTTACCCTAACCTTTACCCTTACCCTTACCCTTACCCTTGCTTTTACCCTTAAGCTTACCCTTACCCTTACCCTTACCCTTACCCTTACCCTTACCCTTACCCTTGCTTTTACCCTTAAGCTTACCCTTACCCTTACCCTTACCCTCACCCTTACCCTTACCCTTACCCTTGCTTATACCCTTAAGCTTACCCTTACCCTTACCCTTACCCTTACCCTTACCCTTACCCTTACCCTTACCCTTACCCTAACCCTTACCCTTGCTTTTACCCTTAGGCTTACACTTACCTTTACCCTTACCCTTACCCTTACCCTTACCCTTGCTTTTACCCTCAAGCTTACCCTTACCCTTACCCTTACCCTAACCCTTACCCTTGCTTTTACCCTTAAGCTTACCCTTACCCTTACCCTTACCCTTTAACTTACCCTTACCCTTACCCTTACCCTTACCCTTACCCTTACCCTTACCCTTACCCTTACCCTTACCCTTGCTTTTACCCTTAAGCTTACCCTTACCCTTACCCTTACCCTTACCCATACCCTTACCCTTACCCTTACCCTTACCCTTGCTTTTACCCTTAAGCTTACCCTTACCCTTACCCTTACCCTTACCCTTACCCTTACCCTTACCCTTACCCTTACCCTTACCCTTGCTTTTACCCTAAGGCTTACCCTTACCTTTACCCTTACCCTTACCCTTACCCTTGCTTTTACCCTTAAGCTTACACTTACCCTTACCCTTACCCTTACCCTTACCCTTGCTTTTACCCTTAAGCTTACCCTTACCCTTACCCTTACCCTTACCCTTACCCTTACCCTTACCCTTACCCTTACCCTTACCCTTACCCTTACCCTTACCCTTGCTTTTACCCTTACCCTTACCCTTGCTTTTACCCTTAGGCTTATCCTTACCCTTACTCTTACCCTTACCCTTACCCTTACCCTTACCCTTACCCTTGCTTTTACCCTTAAGCTTACCCAAACCCTTACCCTTACCCTTACCCTTACCCTTACCCTTACCCTTACCCTTACCCTTACCCTTGCTTTTACCCTTAAGCTTACCCTTACCCTTACCCTTACCCTTACCCTTACCCTTACCCTTACCCTTACCCTTACCCTTACCCTTACCCTTACCCTTACCCTTACCCTTACCCTTACCCTTACCCTTACCCTTACCCTTACCCTTGCTTTTACCCTTAAGCTTACCCTTACCCTTACCCTTACCCTTACCCTTACCCTTACCCTTACCCTTACCCTTACCCTTACCCTTACCCTTACCCTTGCTTTTACCCTTAAGCTTACCCTTACCCTTACCCTTACCCTTACCCTTACCCTTACCCTTATCCTTACCCTTACCCTTACCCTTACCCATACCCTTGCTTTTACCCTTAGGCTTACCCTTACCTTTACCCTTACCCTTACCCTTACCCTTACCCTTACCCTTACCCTTACCCTTACCCTTGCTTTTACCCTTAAGCTTACCCTTACCCTTACCCTTACCCTTACCCTTACCCTTACCCTTACCCTTACCCTTACCCTTACCCTAACCCTTACCCTTGCTTTTACCCTTAGGCTTACACTTACCTTTACCCTTACCCTTACCCTTACCCTTACCCTTGCTTTTACCCTCAAGCTTACCCTTACCCTTACCCTTACCCTTACCCTAACCCTTACCCTTGCTTTTACCCTTAAGCTTACCCTTACCCTTACCCTTACCCTTACCCTTACCCTTACCCTTACCCTTACCCTTACCCTTACCCTTACCCTTGCTTTTACCCTTAAGCTTACCCTTACCCTTACCCTTACCCTTACCCATACCCTTACCCTTACCCTTACCCTTACCCTTGCTTTTACCCTTAAGCTTACCCTTACCCTTACCCTTACCCTTACCCTTACCCTTACCCTTACCCTTACCCTTACCCTTACCCTTGCTTTTACCCTAAGGCTTACCCTTACCTTTACCCTTACCCTTACCCTTACCCTTGCTTTTACCCTTAAGCTTACACTTACCCTTACCCTTACCCTTACCCTTACCCTTGCTTTTACCCTTAAGCTTACCCTTACCCTTACCCTTACCCTTACCCTTACCCTTATCCTTACCCTTACCCTTACCCTTACCCTTACCCTTACCCTTGCTTTTACCCTTACCCTTACCCTTGCTTTTACCCTTAGGCTTATCCTTACCCTTACCCTTACCCTTACCCTTACCCTTGCTTTTACCCTTAAGCTTACCCAAACCCTTACCCTTACCCTTACCCTTACCCTTACCCTTACCCTTACCCTTACCCTTACCCTTACCCTTGCTTTTACCCTTAAGCTTACCCTTACCCTTACCCTTACCCTTACCCTTACCCTTACCCTTACCCTTACCCTTACCCTTACCCTTACCCTTACCCTTGCTTTTACCCTTAGGCTTACCCTTACCTTTACCCTTACCCTCACCCTTACCCTTACCCTTACCCTTACCCTTACCCTTACCCTTACCCTTGCTTTTACCCTTAAGCTTACCCTTACCCTTACCCTTACCCTTACCCTTACCCTAACCCTTACCCTTGCTTTTACCCTTAAGCTTACCCTTACCCTTACCCTTACCCTTACCCTTACCCTTACCCTTACCCTTACCCTTACCCTTACCCTTACCCTTGCTTTTACCCTTAAGCTTACCCTTACCCTTACCCTTACCCTTACCCTTACCCTTACCCTTACCCTTACCCTTACCCTTACCCTTACCCTTACCCATACCCTTGCTTTTACCCTTAGGCTTACCCTCACCTTTACCCTTACCCTTACCCTTACCCTTACCCTTACTCTTACCCTTACCCTTACCCTTACCCTTGCTTTTACCCTTAATCTTACCCTTACCCTTACCCTTACCCTTACCCTTACCCTTACCCTTGCTTTTACCCTTAAGCTTACCCTTACCCTTACCCTTACCCTTACCCTTACCCTTGCTTTTACCCTTAGGCTTACCCTTACCCTTACCCTTACCCTTACCCTTACCCTTACCCTTACCCTTACCCTTACCCTTACCCTTACCCTTACCCTTACCCTTACCCTTACCCTTACCCTTACCCTTACCCTTACCCTTACCCTTACCCTCACCCTTGCTTTTACCCTCAAGCTTACCCTTACCCTTACCCTTACCCTTACCCTTACCCTTACCCTTACCCTTACCCTTACCCTTACCCTTACCCTTACCCTTGCTTTTACCCCTAGGCTTACCCTTACCTTTACCCTTACCCTTACCCTTACCCTTACCCTTACCCTTACCCTTACCCTTGCTTTTACCCTTAAGCTTACCCTTACCCTTACCCTTACCCTTACCCTTGCTTTTACCCTTAAGCTTACCCTTACCCTTACCCTTACCCTTACCCTTACCCTTACCCTTACCCTTACCCTTGCTTTTACCCTTAAGCTTACCCTTACCCTTACCCTTACCCTTACCCTTACCCTTACCCTTACCCTTGCTTTTACCCTTAAGCTTACACTTACCCTTACCCTTACCCTTACCCTTACCCTTACCCTTACCCTTACCCTTACCCTTACCCTTACCCTTGCTTTTACCCTTAGGCTTACCCTTACCTTTACCCTTACCCTTACCCTTACCCTTACCCTTACCCTTGCTTTTACCCTTAAGCTTACCCTTACCCTTACCCTTACCCTTACCCTTACCCTTACCCTTACCCTTACCCTTGCTTTTACCCTTAAGCTTACCCTTACCCTTACCCTTACCCTTGCTTTTACCCTTAGGCTTACCCTTACCTTTACCCTTACCCTTACCCTTACCCTTACCCTTACCCTTACCCTTACCCTTACCCTTACCCTTGCTTTTACCCTTAAGCTTACCCTTACCCTTACCCTTACCCTTACCCTTACCCTTACCCTTACCCTTGCTTTTACCCTTAAGCTTACCCTTACCCTTACCCTTACCCTTACCCTTACCCTTACCCTTACCCTTACCCTTACCCTTACCCTTACCCTTGCTTTTACCCTTAAGCTTACCCTTACCCTTACCCTTACCCTTACCCTTACCCTTACCCTTACCCTTACCCTTACCCTTACCCTTACCCATACCCTTGCTTTTACCCTTAGGCTTACCCTTACCTTTACCCTTACCCTTACCCTTACCCTTACCCTTACCCTTACCCTTACCCTTACCCTTGCTTTTACCCTTAATCTTACCCTTACCCTTACCCTTACCCTTACCCTTACCCTTACCCTTGCTTTTACCCTTAAGCTTACCCTTACCCTTACCCTTACCCTTACCCTTACCCTTGCTTTTACCCTTAGGCTTACCCTTACCCTTACCCTTACCCTTACCCTTACCCTTACCCTTACCCTTACCCTTACCCTTACCCTTACCCTTACCCTTACCCTTACCCTTACCCTTACCCTTACCCTTACCCTTACCCTTACCCTTACCCTTACCCTCACCCTTGCTTTTACCCTCAAGCTTACCCTTACCCTTACCCTTACCCTTACCCTTACCCTTACCCTTACCCTTACCCTTACCCTTACCCTTACCCTTACCCTTACCCTTACCCTTACCCTTGCTTTTACCCCTAGGCTTACCCTTACCTTTACCCTTACCCTTACCCTTACCCTTACCCTTACCCTTACCCTTACCCTTGCTTTTACCCTTAAGCTTACCCTTACCCTTACCCTTACCCTTACCCTTGCTTTTACCCTTAAGCTTACCCTTACCCTTACCCTTACCCTTACCCTTACCCTTACCCTTACCCTTACCCTTGCTTTTACCCTTAAGCTTACCCTTACCCTTACCCTTACCCTTACCCTTACCCTTACCCTTGCTTTTACCCTTAAGCTTACACTTACCCTTACCCTTACCCTTACCCTTACCCTTACCCTTACCCTTACCCTTACCCTTACCCTTACCCTTACCCTTGCTTTTACCCTTAGGCTTACCCTTACCTTTACCCTTACCCTTACCCTTACCCTTACCCTTACCCTTACCCTTGCTTTTACCCTTAAGCTTACCCTTACCCTTACCCTTACCCTTGCTTTTACCCTTAGGCTTACCCTTACCCTTACCCTTACCCTTACCCTTGCTTTTACCCTTAAGCTTACCCTTACCCTAACCCTTACCCTTACCCTTACCCTTACCCTTACCCTTACCCTTACCCTTACCCTTACCCTTACCCTTACCCTTACCCTTGCTTTTACCCTTAGGCTTACCCTTACCTTTACCCTTACCCTTACCCTTACCCTTACCCTTACCCTTACCCTTACCCTTACCCTTACCCTTACCCTTACCCTTACCCTTACCCTTACCCTTACCCTTACCCTTACCCTTGCTTTTACCCTTAAGTTTACCCTTACCCTTACCCTTACCCTTACCCTTACCCTTACCCTTGCTTTTACCCTTAAGCTTACCCTTACCCTTACCCTTACCCTTACCCTTACCCTTACCCTTACCCTTACCCTTACCCTCACCCTTACCCTTACCCTTACCCTTGCTTATACCCTTAAGCTTACCCTTACCCTTACCCTTACCCTTACCCTTACCCTTACCCTTACCCTTACCCTTACCCTTACCCTTACCCTTACCCTTGCTTTTACCCTTAGGCTTACCCTTACCTTTACCCTTACCCTTACCCTTACCCTTACCCTTACCCTTACCCTTACCCTTACCCTTACCCTTACCCTTGCTTTTACCCTTAAGCTTACCCTTACCCTTACCCTTACCCTTACCCTTACCCTTACCCTAACCCTTACCCTTGCTTTTACCCTTTAGCTTACCCTTACCCTTACCCTTACCCTTACCCTTACCCTTACCCTTACCCTTACCCTTACCCTTACCCTTACCCTTACCCTTACCCTTACCCTTACCCTTACCCTTACCCTTACCCTTACCCTTACCCTTACCCTTGCTTTTACCCTTAAGCTTACCCTTACCCTTACCCTTACCCTTACCCTTACCCTTACCCTTACCCTTACCCTTACCCTTGCTTTTACCCTTAAGCTTACCCTTACCCTTACCCTTACCCTTACCCTTGCTTTTACCCTTAGGCTTACCCTTACCTTTACCCTTACCCTTACCCTTACCCTTACCCTTACCCTTACCCTTACCCTTACCCTTACCCTTACCCTTGCTTTTACCCTTAAGCTTACCCTTACCCTTACCCTTACCCTTACCCTTACCCTTACCCTTACCCTTGCTTTTACCCTTAAGCTCACCCTTACCCTTACCCTTACCCTTACCCTTACCCTTGCTTTTACGCTTAGGCTTACCCTTACCCTTACCCTTACCCTTACCCTTGCTTTTACCCTTAAGCTTACCCTTACCCTTACCCTTACTCTTACCCTTACCCTTACCCTTACCCTTACCCTTACCCTTACCCTTACCCTTACCCTTACCCTTACCCTTACCCTTACCCTTGCTTTTACCCTTAGGCTTACCCTTACCTTTACCCTTACCCTAACCCTTACCCTTACCCTTACCCTTACCCTTGCTTTTACCCTTAAGCTTACCCTTACCCTTACCCTTACCCTTACCCTTGCTTTTATCCTTAAGCTTACCCTTACCCTTACACTTACCCTTACCCTTACCCTTACCCTTACCCTTACCCTTACCCTTACCCTTGCTTTTACCCTTAAGCTTACCCTTACCCTTACCCTTACCCTTACCCTTACCCTAACCCTTACCCTTGCTTTTACCCTTAAGCTTACCCTTACCCTTACCCTTACCCTTACCCTTACCCTTACCCTTACCCTTACCCTTGCTTTTACCCTTAGGCTTACCCTTACCTTTACCCTTACACTTACCCTTACCCTTACCCTTACCCTTACCCTTACCCTTACCCTTACCCTTACCCTTGCTTTTACCCTTAAGCTTACCCTTACCCTTACCCTTACCCTTACCCTTACCCTAACCCTTACCCTTGCTTTTACCCTTTAGCTTACCCTTACCCTTACCCTTACCCTTACCCTTACCCTTACCCTTACCCTTACCCTTACCCTTACCCTTACCCTTACCCTTACCCTTACCCTTACCCTTACCCTTACCCTTACCCTTACCCTTACCCTTACCCTTGCTTTTACCCTTAAGCTTACCCTTACCCTTACCCTTACCCTTACCTTTACCCTTACCCTTACCCTTACCCTTACCCTTACCCTTACCCTTACCCTTACCCTTACCCTTGCTTTTACCCTTAAGCTTACCCTTACCCTTACCCTTACCCTTACCCTTACCCTTGCTTTTACCCTTAGGCTTACCCTTACCTTTACCCTTACCCTCACCCTTACCCTTACCCTTACCCTTACCCTTACCCTTACCCTTACCCTTGCTTTTACCCTTAAGCTTACCCTTACCCTTACCCTTACCCTTACCCTTACCCTTACCCTTACCCTTGCTTTTACCCTTAAGCTCACCCTAACCCTTACCCTTACCCTTACCCTTACCCTTGCTTTTACCCTTAGGCTTACCCTTACCCTTACCCTTACCCTTACCCTTGCTTTTACCCTTAAGCTTACCCTTACCCTTACCCTTACTCTTACCCTTACCCTTACCCTTACCCTTACCCTTACCCTTACCCTTACCCTTACCCTTACCCTTGCTTTTACCCTTAGGCTTACCCTTACCTTTACCCTTACCCTAACCCTTACCCTTACCCTTACCCTTACCCTTGCTTTTACCCTTAAGCTTACCCTTACCCTTACCCTTACCCTTACCCTTACCCTTACCCTTACCCTTACCCTTACCCTTACCCTTGCTTTTATCCTTAAGCTTACCCTTACCCTTACCCTTACCCTTACCCTTACCCTTACCCTTACCCTTACCCTTACCCTTACCCTCACCCTTGCTTTTACCCTTAAGCTTACCCTTACCCTTACCCTTACCCTTACCCTTACCCTAACCCTTACCCTTGCTTTTACCCTTAAGCTTACCCTTACCCTTACCCTTACCCTTACCCTTACCCTTACCTTTACCCTTACCCTTACCCTTACCCTTACCCTTACCCTTACCCTTACCCTTACCCTTGCTTTTACCCTTAAGCTTACTCTTACCCTTACCCTTACCCTTACCCTTACCCTTACCCTTACCCTTACCCTTACCCTTACCCTTGCTTTTACCCTTAAGCTTACCCTTACCCTTACCCTTACCCTTACCCTTACCCTTACCCTTACCCTTACCCTTGATTTTACCCTTAGGCTTACCCTTACCTTTACCCTTACCCTTACCCTTACCCTTACCCTTACCCTTACCCTTACCCTTGCTTTTACCCTTAAGCTTACCCTTACCCTTACCCTTACCCTTACCCTTACCCTTGCTTTTACCCTTAAGCCTACCCTTACCCTTACCCTTAGCCTTACCCTTACCCTTGCTTTTACCCTTAGGCTTACCCTTACCCTTACCCTTACCCTTACCCTTGCTTTTACCCTTAAGCTTACCCTTACCCTTACCCTTACTCTTACCCTTACCCTTACCCTTACCCTTTCCCTTACCCTTACCCTTACCCTTACCCTTACCCTTACCCTTACCCTTACCCTTACCCTTACCCTTGCTTTTACCCTTAGGCTTACCCTTACCTTTACCCTCACCCTAACCCTTACCCTTACCCTTACCCTTACCCTTACCCTTGCTTTTACCCTTAAGCTTACCCTTACCCTTACCCTTACCCTTACCCTTACCCTTACCCTTACCCTTGCTTTTACCCTTAAGCTTACCCTTACCCTTACCCTTACCCTTACCCTTACCCTTACCCTTACCCTTACCCTTACCCTTACCCTTACCCTTACCCTTACCCTTACCCTTACCCTTACCCTTGCTTTTACCCTTAAGCTTACCCTTACCCTTACCCTTACCCTTACCCTTACCCTTACCCTTACCCTTACCCTTACCCTTACCCTTACCCTTACCCTTACCCTTACCCTTATTCTTGCTTTTACCCTTAGGCTTACCCTTACCTTTACCCTTACCCTTACCCATACCCTTACCCTTACCCATGCTTTTACCCTTAAGCTTACCCTCACCCTTACACTTACCCTTACCCTTAAGCTTACCCTTACCCTTACCCTTACCCTTACCCTTACCCTTACCCTTACACTTACCCTTACCCTTACCCTTGCTTTTACCCTTAAGCTTACCCTTACCCTTACCCTTACCCTTACCCTTACCCTTGCTTTTACCCTTAAGCTTACCCTTACCCTTACCCTTAGCCTTACCCTTAAGCTTTCCCTTACCCTTACCCTTACCCTTACCCTTACCCTTACCCTTACCCTTACCCTTACCCTTACCCTTACCCTTACCCTTACCCTTACCCTTACCCTTACCCTTACCCTTACCCTTACCCTTACCCTTACCCTTACCCTTACCCTTGCTTTTACCCTTAAGCTTACCCTTACCCTTACCCTTACCCTTACCCTTAAGCTTACCCTTACCCTTACCCTTACCCTTACCCTCACCCTTACCCTTACCCTTGCTTTTACCCTTAAGCTTACCCTTACCCTTACCCTTACCCTTACCCTTAAGCTTACCCTTACCCTGACCCTTACCCTTACCCTTACCCTTACCCTTGCTTTTACCCTTAAGCTTACCCTTACCCTTACCCTTACCCTTACCCTTAAGCTTACCTTTACCCTTACCCTTACCCTTACCCTTACCCTTACCCTTACCCTTACCCTTGCTTTTACCCTTAAGCTTACCCTTACCCTTACCCTTACCCTTACCCTTGCTTTTACCCTTAAGCTTACCCTTACCCTTACCCTTACCCTTACCCTTAAGCATACCCTTACCCTTACCCTTACCCTTACCCTTACCCTTACCCTTACCCTTACCCTTACCCTTGCTTTTACCCTTAAGCTTACCCTTACCCTTACCCTTAACCTTACCCTTACCCTTACCCTTACCCTTACCCTTACCCTTGCTTTTACCCTTAGGCTTACCCTCACCTTTACCCTTACCCTTACCCTTACCCTTACCCTTACCCTTACCCTTACCCTTACCCTTACCTTTACCCTTACCCTTGCTTTTACCCTTAAGCTTACCCTTACCCTCACCCTTACCCTTACCCTTACCCTTACTCTTGCTTTTACCCTTAAGCTTACCCTTACCCTTACCCTTACCCTTACCCTTACCCTTGCTTTTACCCTTAGGCTTACCCTTACCCTTTCCCTTACCCTTACCCTTGCTTTTACCCTTAAGCTTACCCTTACCCTTACCCTTACCCTTACCCTTACCCTCACCCTTACCCTTACCCTTACCCTTACCCTTACCCTTACCCTTACCCTTACCCTTACCCTTACCCTTACCCTTACCCTTACCCTAACACTTACCCTTACCCTTACCCTTACCCTTGCTTTTACCCTTAGGCTTACCCTTACCTTTACCCTTACCCTTACCCTTACCCTTACCCTTACCCTTACCCTTGCTTTTACCCTTAAGCTTACCCTTACCCTTACCCTTACCCTTACCCTTACCCTTACCCTTACCCTTACCCTTACCCTTACCCTTGCTTTTACCCTTAAGCTTACCCTTACCCTTACCCTTACCCTTACCCTTACCCTTACCCTTACCCTTACCCTTACCCTTACCCTCACCCTTGCTTTTACCCTTAAGCTTACCCTTACCCTTACCCTTACCCTTACCCTTACCCTTACCCTTGCTTTTACCCTTAAGCTTACCCTTACCCTTACCCTTACCCTTACCCTTGCTTTTACCCTTAAGCTTACCCTTACCCTTACCCTCACCCTTACTCTTACCCTTACCCTTACCCTTACCCTTACCCTTGCTTTTACCCTTAGGCTTACCCTTAACTTTACCCTTACCCTTACCCTTACCCTTACCCTTACCCTTACCCTTACCCTTACCCTTACCCTTGCTTTTACCCTTAAGCTAACCCTTACCCTTACCCTTACCCTTACCCTTACCCTTAACCTTACCCTTACCCTTGCTTTTACCCTTAAGCTCACCCTTACCCTTACCCTTACCCTTACCCTTACACTTACCCTTACCCTGACCCTTACCCTTGCTTTTACCCTTAAGCTTACCCTTACCCTTACCCTTACCCTTACCCTTAAGCTTACCCTTACCCTTACCCTTACCCTTACCCTTACCCTTACCCTTACCCTTACCCTTACCCTTGCTTTTACCCTTAAGCTTACCCTTACCCTTACCCTTACCCTTACCCTTACCCTTACCCTTGCTTTTACCCTTAAGCTTACCCTTACCCTTACCCTTACCCTTACCCATAAGCTTACCCTTACCCTTACCCTTACCCTTACCCTTACCCTTACCCTTACCCTTACCCTTACCCTTGCTTTTACCCTTAAGCTTACCCTTACCCTTTCCCTTACCCTTACCCTAACCCTTACCCTTAACCTTACCCTTACCCTTACCCTTACCCTTACCCTTACCCTTGCTTTTACCCTTAGGCTTACCCTTACCTTTATCCTTACCATTACCCTTACCCTTACCCTTACCCTTACCCTTACCCTTACCCTTGCTTTTACCCTTAAGCTTACCCTTACCCTTACCCTTACCCTTACCCTTACCCTTACCCTTACCCTTACCCTTACCCTTACCCTTACCCTTACCCTTGCTTTTACCCTTAAGCTTACCCTTACCCTTACCCTTACCCTTACCCTTACCCTTACCCTTACCCTTACCCTTACCCTTACCCTTACCCTTACCCTTACCCTTACCCTTACTTTTACCCTTAAGCTTACCCTTACCCTTACCCTTACTCTTACCCTTACCCTTACCCTTACCCTTACCCTTACCCTTGCTTTTACCCTTAAGCTTACCCTTACCCTTACCTTTACCCTTACCCTTACCCTTACCCTTACCCTTACCCTTACCCTTACCCTTACCCTTACCCTTACCCTTACCCTTACCCTTGCTTTTACCCTTAGGCTTACCCTTACCTTTAGCCTTACCCTTACCCTTACCCTTACCCTTACCCTTACCCTTACCCTTACCCTTACCTTTACCCTTGCTTTTACCCTTAAGCTTACCCTTACCCTAACCCTTACCCTTACCCTTACCCTTACCCTTACCCTTGCTTTTACCCTTAAGCTTACCCTTACCCTTACCCTTACCCTTACACTTACCCTTGCTTTTACCCTTAGGCTTACCCTTACCCTTACCCTTACCCTTACCCTCACCCTTAAGCTTACCCTTACCCTTACCCTTACCCTTACCCTTACCCTAACCCTTTCCCTTACCCTTACCCTTACCCTTACCCTTACCCTTGCTTTGACCCTTAGGCTTACCCTCACCTTTACCCTTACCCTTACCCTTACCCTTACCCTTACCCTTAACCTTACCCTTACCCTTACCCTTGCTTTTACCCTTAAGCTTACCCTTACCCTTACCCTTACCCTTACCCTTACCCTTACCCTTACCCTTGCTTTTACCCTTAAGCTTACCCTTACCCTTACCCTTACCCTTACCCTTACCCTTGCTTTTACCCTTAGGCTTACCCTTACCCTTACCCTTACCCTTACCCTTGCTTTTACCCTTAAGCTTACCCTTACCCTTACCCTTACCCTTACCCTTACCCTTACCCTTACCCTTACCCTTACCCTTACCCTTACCCTTACCCTTACCCTTACCCTTACCCTTACCCTTACCCTTACCCTTACCCTTACCCTTACCCTTACCCTTGCTTTTACCCTTAGGCTTAACCTTACCTTTACCCTTACCCTTACCCTTACCCTTACCCTTACCCTTACCCTTACCCTTACCCTTACCCTTACCCTTACCCTTACCCTTACCCTTACCCTTACCCTTACCCTTACCCTTACCCTTGCTTTTACCCTTAAGCTTACCCTTACCCTTACCCTTACCCTTACCCTTACCCTTACCCTTGCTTTTACCCTTAAGCTTACCCTTACCCTTACCCTTACCCTTACCCTCACCCTTAC
Source organism: Myrrha octodecimguttata (assembly GCA_958510865.1). Classification (NCBI taxonomy): domain Eukaryota; kingdom Metazoa; phylum Arthropoda; class Insecta; order Coleoptera; family Coccinellidae; genus Myrrha; species Myrrha octodecimguttata. Next base: position 53,156 of record CAUEHS010000233.1, on the reverse strand, counting down.
CCTAACCCTTACCCTTGCTTATACCCTTAAGCTTACCCTTACCCTTACCCTTACCCTTACCCTTACCCTTACCCTTACCCTTACCCTTACCCTTACCCTTACCCTTACCCTTACCCTTACCCTTACCCTTACCCTTGCTTTTACCCTTAGGCTTACCCTTACCTTTACCCTTACCCTTACCCTTACCCTTGCTTTTACCCTTAAGCTTACCCTTACCCTTACCCTTACCCTTACCTTTACCCTAACCCTTACCCTTGCTTTTACCCTTAAGCTTACCCTTACCCTTACCCTTACCCTTACCCTTGCCCTTACCCTTACCCTTACCCTTACCCTTACCCTTGCTTTTACCCTTAAGCTTACCCTTACCCTTACCCTTACCCTTACCCTTACCCTTACCCTTACCCTTACCCTTATCCTTACCCTTGCTTTTACCCTTAAGCTTACCCTTACCCTTACCCTTACCCTTACCCTTACCCTTACCCTTACCCTTACCCTTACCCTTACCCTTACCCTTACCCTTACCCTTACCCTTGCTTTTACTCTTAGGCTTACCCTTACCTTTACCCTTACCCTTACCCTTACCCTTACCCTCACCCTTACCCTTACCCTTGCTTTTACCCTTAAGCTTACCCTTACCCTTACCCTTACCCTTACCCTTGCTTTTACCCTTAAGCTTACCCTTACCCTTACCCTTACCCTTACCCTTACCCTTGCTTTTACCCTTAAGCTTACCCTTACCCTTACCCTTACCCTTACCCTTACCCTTACCCTTACCCTTACCCTTATCCTTGCTTTTACCCTTAGGCTTACCCTTACCTTTACCCTTACCCTTACCCTTACCCTTACCCTTACCCATGCTTTTACCCTTAAGCTTACCCTCACCCTTACACTTACCCTTACCCTTAAGCTTACCCTTACCCTTACCCTTACCCTTACCCTTACCCTTACCCTCACCCTTACCCTTACCCTTACCCTTGCTTTTACCCTTAAGCTTACCCTTACCCTTACCCTTACCCTTACCCTTACCCTTGCTTTTACCCTTAAGCTTACCCTTACCCTTACCCTTAGCCTTACCCTTAAGCTTTCCCTTACCCTTACCCTTACCCTTACCCTTACCCTTACCCTTACCCTTACCCTTACCCTTACCCTTACCCTTACCCTTACCCTTACCCTTACCCTTACCCTTACCCTTACCCTTACCCTTGCTTTTACCCTTAAGCTTACCCTTACCCTTACCCTTACCCTTACCCTTAAGCTTACCCTTACCCTTACCCTTACCCTTACCCTCACCCTTACCCTTACCCTTGCTTTTACCCTTAAGCTTACCCTTACCCTTACCCTTACCCTTACCCTTAAGCTTACCCTTACCCTGACCCTTACCCTTACCCTTACCCTTACCCTTGCTTTTACCCTTAAGCTTACCCTTACCCTTACCCTTACCCTTACCCTTAAGCTTACCCTTACCCTTACCCTTACCCTTACCCTTACCCTTACCCTTACCCTTACCCTTACCCTTGCTTTTACCCTTAAGCTTACCCTTACCCTTACCCTTACCCTTACCCTTGCTTTTACCCTTAAGCTTACCCTTACCCTTACCCTTACCCTTACCCTTAAGCTTACCCTTACCCTTACCCTTACCCTTACCCTTACCCTTACCCTTACCCTTACCCTTACCCTTACCCTTACCCTTGCTTTTACCCTTAAGCTTACCCTTACCCTTACCCTTAATCTTACCCTTACCCTTACCCTTACCCTTACCCTTACCCTTACCCTTGCTTTTACCCTTAGGCTTACCCTTACCTTTACCCTTACCCTTACCCTTACCCTTACCCTTACCCTTACCCTTACCCTTACCCTTACCCTTACCTTTACCCTTACCCTTGCTTTTACCCTTAAGCTTACCCTTACCCTTACCCTTACCCTTACCCTTACCCTTACTCTTGCTTTTACCCTTAAGCTTACCCTTACCCTTACCCTTACCCTTACCCTTACCCTTGCTTTTACCCTTAGGCTTACCCTTACCCTTTCCCTTACCCTTACCCTTGCTTTTACCCTTAAGCTTACCCTTACCCTTACCCTTACCCTTACCCTTACCCTTACCCTTACCCTTACCCTTACCCTTACCCTTACCCTTACCCTTACCCTTACCCTTACCCTTACCCTAACCCTTACCCTTACCCTTACCCTTACCCTTGCTTTTTCCCTTAGGCTTACCCTTACCTTTACCCTTACCCTTACCCTTACCCTTACCCTTACCCTTGCTTTTACCCTTAAGCTTACCCTTACCCTTACCCTTACCCTTACCCTTACCCTTACCCTTACCCTTACCCTTACCCTTGCTTTTACCCTTAAGCTTACCCTTACCCTTACCCTTACCCTTACCCTTACCCTTACCCTTACCCTTACCCTTACCCTTACCCTCACCCTTGCTTTTACCCTTAAGCTTACCCTTACCCTTACCCTTACCCTTACCCTTACCCTTACCCTTACCCTTACCCTTACCCTTGCTTTTACCCTTAAGCTTACCCTTACCCTTACCCTTACCCTTACCCTTGCTTTTACCCTTAAGCTTACCCTTACCCTTACCCTTACCCTTACTCTTACCCTTACCCTTACCCTTACCCTTACCCTTGCTTTTACCCTTAGGCTTACCCTTAACTTTACCCTTACCCTTACCCTTACCCTTACCCTTACCCTTACCCTTACCCTTACCCTTACCCTTACCCTTGCTTTTACCCTTAAGCTAACCCTTACCCTTACCCTTACCCTTACCCTTACCCTTACCCTTAACCTTACCCTTACCCTTGCTTTTACCCTTAAGCTCACCCTTACCCTTACCCTTACCCTTACCCTTACACTTACCCTTACCCTGACCCTTACCCTTGCTTTTACCCTTAAGCTTACCCTTACCCTTACCCTTACCCTTACCCTTAAGATTACCCTTACCCTTACCCTTACCCTTACCCTTACCCTTACCCTTACCCTTACCCTTACCCTTGCTTTTACCCTTAAGCTTACCCTTACCCTTACCCTTACCCTTACCCTTACCCTTACCCTTGCTTTTACCCTTAAGCTTACCCTTACCCTTACCCTTACCCTTACCCATAAGCTTACCCTTACCCTTACCCTTACCCTTACCCTTACCCTTACCCTTACCCTTACCCTTACCCTTACCCTTACCCTTGCTTTTACCCTTAAGCTTACCCTTACCCTTTCCCTTACCCTTACCCTAACCCTTACCCTTAACCTTACCCTTACCCTTACCCTTACCCTTACCCTTACCCTTGCTTTTACCCTTAGGCTTACCCTTACCTTTATCCTTACCATTACCCTTACCCTTACCCTTACCCTTACCCTTACCCTTACCCTTGCTTTTACCCTTAAGCTTACCCTTACCCTTACCCTTACCCTTACCCTTACCCTTACCCTTACCCTTACCCTTACCCTTACCCTTACCCTTACCCTTACCCTTACCCTTACCCTTACCCTTGCTTTTACCCTTAAGCTTACCCTTACCCTTACCCTTACCCTTACCCTTACCCTTACCCTTACCCTTACCCTTACCCTTACCCTTACCCTTACCCTTACTTTTACCCTTAAGCTTACCCTTACCCTTACCCTTACTCTTACCCTTACCCTTACCCTTACCCTTACCCTTACCCTTGCTTTTACCCTTAAGCTTACCCTTACCCTTACCTTTACCCTTACCCTTACCCTTACCCTTACCCTTACCCTTACCCTTACCCTTACCCTTACCCTTACCCTTACCCTTACCCTTACCCTTACCCTTGCTTTTACCCTTAGGCTTACCCTTACCTTTAGCCTTACCCTTACCCTTACCCTTACCCTTACCCTTACCCTTACCCTTACCCTTACCCTTACCCTTACCCTTGCTTTTACCCTTAAGCTTACCCTTACCCTAACCCTTACCCTTACCCTTACCCTTACCCTTACCCTTGCTTTTACCCTTAAGCTTACCCTTACCCTTACCCTTACCCTTACACTTACCCTTGCTTTTACCCTTAGGCTTACCCTTACCCTTACCCTTACCCTTACCCTCACCCTTAAGCTTACCCTTACCCTTACCCTTACCCTTACCCTTACCCTTACCCTAACCCTTACCCTTACCCTTACCCTTACCCTTGCTTTGACCCTTAGGCTTACCCTCACCTTTACCCTTACCCTTACCCTTACCCTTACCCTTACCCTTAACCTTACCCTTACCCTTACCCTTGCTTTTACCCTTAAGCTTACCCTTACCCTTACCCTTACCCTTACCCTTACCCTTACCCTTACCCTTGCTTTTACCCTTAAGCTTACCCTTACCCTTACCCTTACCCTTACCCTTACCCTTGCTTTTACCCTTAGGCTTACCCTTACCCTTACCCTTACCCTTACCCTTGCTTTTACCCTTAAGCTTACCCTTACCCTTACCCTTACCCTTACCCTTACCCTTACCCTTACCCTTACCCTTACCCTTACCCTTACCCTTACCCTTGCTTTTACCCTTAGGCTTAACCTTACCTTTACCCTTACCCTTACCCTTACCCTTACCCTTACCCTTACCCTTACCCTTACCCTTACCCTTACCCTTACCCTTACCCTTACCCTTACCCTTACCCTTACCCTTGCTTTTACCCTTAAGCTTACCCTTACCCTTACCCTTACCCTTACCCTTACCCTTACCCTTGCTTTTACCCTTAAGCTTACCCTTACCCTTACCCTTACCCTTACCCTCACCCTTACCCTTACCCTTACCCTTGCTTATACCCTTAAGCTTACCCTTACCCTTACCCTTACCCTTACCCTTACCCTTACCCTTACCCTTACCCTTACCCTTACCCTTACCCTTACCCTTACCCTTACCCTTACCCTTACCCTTGCTTTTACCCTTAGGCTTACCCTTACCTTTACCCTTACCCTTACCCTTACCCTTACCCTTGCTTTTACCCTTAAGCTTACCCTTACCCTTACCCTTACCCTTACCCTTACCCTAACCCTTACCCTTGCTTTTACCCTTAAGCTTACCCTTACCCTTACCCTTACCCTTACCCTTACCCTTACCCTTACCCTTACCCTTACCCTTACCCTTGCTTTTACCCTTAAGCTTACCCTTACCCTTACCCTTACCCTTACCCTTACCCTTACCCTTACCCTTACCCTTATCCTTACCCTTGCTTTTACCCTTAAGCTTACCCTTACCCTTACCCTTACCCTTACCCTTACCCTTACCCTTACCCTTACCCTTACCCTTACCCTTACCCTTACCCTTACCCTTGCTTTTACTCTTAGGCTTACCCTTACCTTTACCCTTACCCTTACCCTTACCCTTACCCTCACCCTTACCCTTACCCTTGCTTTTACCCTTAAGCTTACCCTTACCCTTACCCTTACCCTTACCCTTGCTTTTACCCTTAAGCTTACCCTTACCCTTACCCTTAACCTTACCCTTACCCCTGCTTTTACACTTAGGCTTACCCTTACCCTTACCCTTACCCTTACCCTTGCTTTTACCCTTAAGCTTACCCTTACCCTTACCCTTACTCTTACCCTTACCCTTACCCTTACCCTTACCCTCACCCTTACCCTTACCCTTACCCTTACCCTTACCCTTACCCTTGCTTTTACCCTTAGGCTTACCCTTACCTTTACCCTTACCCTAACCCTTACCCTTACCCTTACCCTTACCCTTACCCTTGCTTTTACCCTTAAGCTTACCCTCACCCTTACCCTTACCCTTACCCTTACCCTTACCCTTACCCTTACCCTTACCCTTACCCTTACCCTTACCCTTGCTTTTACCCTTAAGCTTACCCTTACCCTTACCCTTACCCTTACCCTTACCCTTACCCTTACCCTTACCCTTGCTTTTACCCTTAAGCTTACCCTTACCCTTACCCTTACCCTTACCCTTACCCTTACCCTTACCCTTACCCTTACCCTTACCCTTACCCTTACCCTTACCCTTACCCTTACCCTTGCTTTTACCCTTAGGCTTACCCTTACCTTTACCCTTACCCTTACCCTTACCCTTACCATTACCCTTGCTTTTACCCTTAAGCTTACCCTTACCCTTACCCTTACCCTTAAGCTTACCCTTACCCTTACCCTTACCCTTACCCTTACCCTTACCCTTACCCTTACCCTTACCCTTACCCTTGCTTTTACCCTTAAGCTTACCCTTACCCTTACCCTTACCCTTACCCTTACCCTTGCTTTTACCCTTAAGCTTACCCTTACCCTTACCCTTACCCTTAAGCTTACCCTTACCCTTACCCTTACCATTACCCTTACCCTTACCCTTACCCTTACCCTAACCCTTACCCTTACCCTTGCTTTTACCCTTAAGCTTACCCTTACCCTTACCCTTACCCTTACCCTTAAGCCTACCCTTACCCTTACCCTTACCCTTACCCTTACCCTTAACTTTACCCTTGCTTTTACCCTTAAGCTTACCCTTACCCTTACCCTTACCCTTACCCTTAAGCTTACCCTTACCCTTACCCTTACCCTTACCCATACCCTTACCCTTACCCTTGCTTTAACCCTTAGGCTTACCCTTACCCTTACCCTTACCCTTACCCTTGCTTTTACCCTTAAGCTTACCCTTACCCTTACCCTTACCCTTACTCTTACCCTTACCCTTACCCTTACCCTTACCCTTGCTTTTACCCTTAGGCTTACCCTTACCTTTACCCTTACCCTTACCCTTACCCTTACCCTTACCCTTACCCTTACCCTTACCCTTACCCTTACCTTTACCCTTACCCTTGCTTTTACCCTTAAGCTAACCCTTACCCTTACCCTTACCCTTACCCTTACCCTTAACCTTACCCTTACCCTTGCTTTTACCCTTTAGCTCACCCTTACCCTTACCCTTACCCTTACCCTTACACTTACCCTTACCCTGACCCTTACCCTTGCTTTTACCCTTAAGCTTACCCTTTCCCTTACCCTTACCCGTACCCTTAAGCTTACCCTTACCCTTACCCTTACCCTTACCCTTACCCTTACCCTTACCCTTACCCTTACCCTTGCTTTTACCCTTAAGCTTACCCTTACCCTTACCCTTACCCTTACCCTTACCCTTACCCTTGCTTTTACCCTTAAGCTTACCCTTACCCTTACCCTTACCCTTACCCATAAGCTTACCCTTACCCTTGCCCTTACCCTTACCCTTACCCTTACCCTTACCCTTGCTTTTACCCTTAAGCTTACCCTTACCCTTACCCTTACCCTTACCCTAACCCTTACCCTTAACCTTACCCTTACCCTTACCCTTACCCTTACCCTTACCCTTGCTTTTACCCTTAGGCTTACCCTTACCTTTATCCTTACCATTACCCTTACCCTTACCCTTACCCTTACCCTTACCCTTACCCTTGCTTTTACCCTTAAGCTTACCCTTACCCTTACCCTTACCCTTACCCTTACCCTTACCCTTACCCTTACCCTTACCCTTACCCTTACCCTTACCCTTACCCTTACCCTTACCCTTACCCTTACCCTTACCCTTACCCTTACCCTTGCTTTTACCCTTAAGCTTACCCTTACCCTCACCCTTACCCTTACCCTTACCCTTACCCTTACCCTTACCCTTACCCTTACCCTTACCCTTACCCTTACCCTTACCCTTACCCTTACTTTTACCCTTAAGCTTACCCTCACCTTACCCTTACTCTTACCCTTACCCTTACCCTTACCCTTACCCTTACCCTTGCTTTTACCCTTAAGCTTACCCTTACCCTTACCTTTACCCTTACCCTTACCCTTACCCTTACCCTTACCCTTACCCTTACCCTTACCCTTACTCTTACCCTTACCCTTACCCTTGCTTTTACCCTTAGGCTTACCCTTACCTTTAGCCTTACCCTTACCCTTACCCTTACCCTTACCCTTACCCTTACCCTTGCTTTTACCCTTAAGCTTACCCTTACCCTTACCCTTACCCTTACCCTTACCCTTACCCTTACCCTTACCCTTGCTTTTACCCTTAAGCTTACCCTTACCCTTACCCTTACCCTTACCCTTACCCTTAAGCTTACCCTTACCCTTACCCTTACCCTTACCCTTACCCTTACCCTTACCCTTACCCTTACCCTCACCCTTACCCTTGCTTTTACCCTTAAGCTTACCCTTACTCTTACCCTTACCCTTACCCTTACCCTTACCCTTACCCTTACCCTTACCCTTGCTTTGACCCTTAGGCTTACCCTCACCTTTACCCTTACCCTTACCCTTACCCTTACCCTTACCCTTACCCTTACCCTTACCCTTACCCTTGCTTTTACCCTTAAGCTTACCCTTACCCTTACCCTTACCCTTACCCTTACCCTTACCCTTACCCTTGCTTTTACCCTTAAGCTTACCCTTACCCTTACCCTTACCCTTACCCTTGCTTTTACCCTTAGGCTTACCCTTACCCTTACCCTTACCCTTACCCTTGCTTTTACCCTTAAGCTTACCCTTACCCTTACCCTTACCCTTACCCTTACCCTTACCCTTACCCTTACCCTTACCCTTACCCTTACCCTTGCTTTTACCCTTAGGCTTAACCTTACCTTTACCCTTACCCTTACCCTTACCCTTACCCTTACCCTTACCCTTACCCTTACCCTTACCCTTACCCTTACCCTTACCCTTACCCTTACCCTTGCTTTTACCCTTAAGCTTACCCTTACCCTTACCCTTACCCTTACCCTTACCCTTACCCTTACCCTTGCTTTTACCCTTAAGCTTACCCTTACCCTTACCCTTACCCTTACCCTCACCCTTACCCTTACCCTTACCCTTGCTTATACCCTTAAGCTTACCCTTACCCTTACCCTTACCCTTACCCTTACCCTTACCCTTACCCTTACCCTTACACTTACCCTTACCCTTACCCTTACCCTTACCCTTGCTTTTACCCTTAGGCTTACCCTTACCTTTACCCTTACCCTTACCCTTACCCTTACCCTTACCCTTACCCTTACCCTTGCTTTTACCCTTAAGCTTACCCTTACCCTTACCCTTACCCTTACCCTTACCCTTACCCTTGCTTTTACCCTTAAGCTTACCCTTACCCTTACCCTTACCCTTACCCTTACCCTAACCCTTACCCTTGCTTTTACCCTTAAGCTTACCCTTACCCTCACCCTTACCCTTACCCTTACTCTTACCCTTACCCTTACCCTTACCCTTGCTTTTACCCTCAAGCTTACCCTTACCCTTACCCTTATCCTTACCCTTACCCTTATCCTTACCCTTGCTTTTACCCTTAAGCTTACCCTTACCCTTACCCTTACCCTTACCCTTACCCTTACCCTTACCCTTACCCTTACCCTTACCCTTACCCTTACCCTTGCTTTTACTCTTAGGCTTACCCTTACCTTTACCCTTACCCTTACCCTTACCCTTACCCTCACCCTCACCCTTACCCTTGCTTTTACCCTTAAGCTTACCCTTACCCTTACCCTTACCCTTACCCTTACCCTTGCTTTTACCCTTAAGCTTACCCTTACCCTTACCCTTAACCTTACCCTTACCCTTGCTTTTACCCTTAGGCTTACCCTTACCCTTACCCTTACCCTTACCCTTGCTTTTACCCTTAAGCTTACCCTTACCCTTACCCTTACTCTTACCCTTACCCTTACCCTTACCCTTACCCTTACCCTTACCCTTACCCTTACCCTTACCCTTACCCTTACCCTTGCTTTTACCCTTAGGCTTACCCTTACCTTTACCCATACCCTAACCCTTACCCTTACCCTTACCCTTACCCTTACCCTTGCTTTTACCCTTAAGCTTACCCTTACCCTTACCCTTACCCTTACCCTTACCCTTACCCTTACCCTTACCCTTACCCTTACCCTTACCCTTGCTTTTACCCTTAAGCTTACCCTTACCCTTACCCTCACCCTTACCCTTACCCTTACCCTTACCCTTACCCTTACCCTTACCCTTACCCTTGCTTTTACCCTTAAGCTTACCCTTACCCTTACCCTTACCCTTACCCTTACCCTTACCCTTACCCTTACCCTTACCCTTACCCTTACCCTTACCCTTACCCTTGCTTTTACCCTTAGGCTTACCCTTACCTTTACCCTTACCCTTACCCTTACCCTTACCCTTACCCTTACCCTTGCTTTTACCCTTAAGCTTAACCTTACCCTTACCCTTACCCTTAAGCTTACCCTTACCCTTACCCTTACCCTTACCCTTACCCTTACCCTTACCCTTACCCTTACCCTTACCCTTGCTTTTACCCTTAAGCTTACCCTTACCCTTACCCTTACCCTTACCCTTACCCTTGCTTTTACCCTTAAGCTTACCCTTACCCTTACCCTTACCCTTAAGCTTACCCTTACCCTTACCCTTATCATTACCCTTACCCTTACCCTTACCCTTACCCTTACCCTTACCCTTACCCTTGCTTTTACCCTTAAGCTTACCCTTACCCTTACCCTTACCCTTACCCTTAAGCTTACCCTTACCCTTACCCTTACCCTTACCCTTACCCTTAACTTTACCCTTGCTTTTACCCTTAAGCTTACCCTTACCCTTACCCTTACCCTTACCCTTAAGCTTACCCTTACCCTTACCCTTACCCTTACCCTTACCCTTACCCTTGCTTTTACCCTTAAGCTTACCCTTACCCTTACCCCTACCCTTACCCTTAAGCTTACCCTTACCCTTACCCTTACCCTTACCCTTACCCTTACCCTTACCCTTACCCTTGCTTTTACCCTTAAGCTTACCCTTACCCTTACCCTTACCCTTACCCTTGCTTTTACCCTTAAGCTTACCCTTACCCTTACCCTTACCCTTACCCTTAAGCTTACCCTCACCCTTACCCTTACCCTTACCCTTACCCTTACCCTTACCCTTACCCTTACCCTTACCCTTACCCTTACCCTTGCTTTTACCCTTAAGCTTACCCTTACCCTTACCCTTACCCTTACCCTTACCCTTACCCTTACCCTTACCCTTACCCTTACCCTTGCTTTTACCCTTAGGTTTACCCTTACCTTTACCCTTACCCTTACACTTACCCTTACCCTTACCCTTACCCTTACCCTTACCCTTGCTTTTACCCTTAAGCTTACCCTTACCCTTACCCTTACCCTTACCCTTACCCTTACCCTTACCCTTACCCTTGCTTTTACCCTTAAGCTTACCCTTACCCTTACCCTTACCCTTACCCTTACCCTTGCTTTTACCCTTAGGCTTACCCTTACCCTTACCCTTACCCTTGCTTTTACCCTTAAGCTTACCCTTACCCTTACCCTTACCCTTACCCTTACCCTTACCCTTACCCTTACCCTTACCCTTACCCTTACCCTTACCCTTACCCTTACCCTTACCCTTACCCTTACCCTTACCCTTACCCTTACCCTTACCCTTACCCTTACCCTTACCCTTACCCTTGCTTTTACCCTTAGGCTTACCCTTACCTTTACCCTTACCCTTACCCTTACCCTTACCCTTGCTTTTACCCCTAAGCTTACCCTTACCCTTACCCTTACCCTTACCCTTGCTTTTACCCTTAAGCTTACCCTTACCCTTACCCTTACCCTTACCCTTACCCTTACCCTTGCTTTTACCCTTAAGCTTACCCTTACCCTTACCCTTACCCTTACCCTTACCCTTGCTTTTACCCTTAAGCTAACCCTTACCCTTACCCTTACCCTTACCCTTAAGCTTACCCTTACCCTTACCCTTACCCTTACCCTTACCCTTACCCTTGCTTTTACCCTTAAGCTTACCCTTACCCTTACCCTTACCCTTACCCTTACCCTTACCCTTACCCTTAACCTTACCCTTACCCTTACCCTTACCCTTACCCTTGCTTTTACCCTTAGGCTTACCCTTACCTTTACCCTTACCATTACCCTTACCCTTACCCTTACCCTTACCCTTACCCTTACCCTTACCCTTACCCTTACCCTTACCCTTACCCTTACCCTTACCCTTACCCTTACCCTTACCCTTACCCTTACCCTTACCCTTACCCTTACCCTTACCCTTACCCTTACCCTTACCCTTACCCTTACCCTTACCCTTGCTTTTACCCTTAAGCTTACCCTTACCCTTACCCTTACCCTTACCCTTACCCTTACCCTTGCTCTTACCCTTAAGCTTACCCTTACCCTTACTCTTACCCCTACCCATACCCTTACCCTTACCCTTACCCTTACCCTTACCCTTACCCTTGCTTTTACCCTTCGGCTTACCCTCACCTTTACCCCTACCCTTACCCTTACCCTTACCCTTACCCTTACCCTTGCTTTTACCCTTAAGCTTACCCTTAACCTTACCCTTACCCTTACCCTTAGCCTTACCCTTACCCTTGCTTTTACCCTTAAGCTTACCCTTACCCTTACCCTTACCCTTACCCTTACCCTTGCTTTTACCCTTAGGCTTACCCTTACCCTTACCCTTACCCTTACCCTTAAGCTTACCCTTACCCTTACCCTTACCCTTACCCTTACCCTTACCCTTACCCTTACTCTTACCCTTACCCTTACCCTTACCCTTACCCTTGCTTTTACCCTTAAGCTTACCCTTACCCTTACCCTTACCCTTACCCTTACCCTTACCCTTACCCTTACCCTTACCCTTACCCTTACCCTTACCCTTACCCTTACCCTTACCCTTACCCTTACCCTTACCCTTGCTTTTACCCTTAAGCTTACCCTTACCCTTACCCTTACCCTTACCCTTACCCTTACCCTTGCTCTTACCCTTAAGCTTACCCTTACCCTTACTCTTACCCCTACCCATACCCTTACCCTTACCCTTACCCTTACCCTTACCCTTACCCTTGCTTTTACCCTTAGGCTTACCCTCACCTTTACCCCTACCCTTACCCTTACCCTTACCCTTACCCTTACCCTTGCTTTTACCCTTAAGCTTACCCTTAACCTTACCCTTACCCTTACCCTTAGCCTTACCCTTACCCTTGCTTTTACCCTTAAGCTTACCCTTACCCTTACCCTTACCCTTACCCTTACCCTTGCTTTTACCCTTAGGCTTACCCTTACCCTTACCCTTACCCTTACCCTTAAGCTTACCCTTACCCTTACCCTTACCCTTACCCTTACCCTTACCCTTACCCTTACTCTTACCCTTACCCTTACCCTTACCCTTACCCTTGCTTTTACCCTTAAGCTTACCCTTACCCTTACCCTTACCCTTACCCTTACCCTTACCCTTACCCTTACCCTTACCCTTACCCTTACCCTTACCCTTACCCTTACCCTTACCCTTACTTAGGGTAAGGGTAAGGGTAAGCTTAAGGGTAAAAGCAAGGGTAAGGGTAAGGGTAAGGGTAAGGGTAAGGGTAAGGGTAAGGGTAAGCTTAAGGGTAAGGGTAAGGGTAAGGGTAAGGGTAAGCTTGAGGGTAAAAGCAAGGGTAAGGGTAAGGGTAAGGGTAAGGGTAAGGGTAAGCTTAAGGGTAAGGGTAAGGGTAAGCTTAAGGGTAAAAGCAAGGGTAAGGTTAAGGGTAAGGGTAAGGGTAAGGGTAAGGGTAAGGGTAAGCTTAAGGGTAAGGGTAAGGGTAAGGGTAAGGGTAAGCTTAAGGGTAAAAGCAAGGGTAAGGGTAAGGGTAAGGGTAAGGGTAAGGGTAAGGGTAAGGGTAAGGGTAAGGGTAAGGGTAAGGGTAAGGGTAAGGGTAAGCTTAAGGGTAAGGGTAAGGGTAAGGGTAAGCTTAAGGGTAAAAGCAAGGGTAAGGGTAAGGGTAAGGGTAAGGGTAAGCTTAAGGGTAAAAGCAAGGGTAAGGGTAAGGGTAAGGGTAAGGGTAAGGGTAAGGGTAAGGGTAAGGGTAAGGGTAAGGGTAAGGGTAAGGGTAAGGGTAAGCTTAAGGGTAAGGGTAAGGGTAAGCTTAAGGGTAAAAGCAAGGGTAAGGGTAAGGGTAAGGGTAAGGGTAAGGGTAAAGGTAAGGGTAAGCCTAAGGGTAAAAGCAAGGGTTAGGGTAAGGGTAAGGGTAAGGGTAAGGGTAAGGGTAAGGGTAAGGGTAAGGGTAAGGGTAAGCTTAAGGGTAAAAGCAAGGGTAAGGGTAAGGGTAAGGGTAAGGGTAAGGGTAAGGGTAAGGGTTAGGGTAAGGGTAAGGGTAAGCTTAAGGGTAAAAGCAAGGGTAAGGGTAAGGGTAAGGGTAAGGGTAAGGGTAAGGGTAAGGTTAAGGGTAAGCTTAAGGGTAAAAGCAAGGGTAAGGGTAAGGGTAAGGGTAAGGGTAAGGGTAAGGGTTAGGGTAAGGGTAAAGGTAAGGGTAAGCCTAAGGGTAAAAGCAAGGGTAAGGGTAAGGGTAAGGGTAAGGGTAAGGGTAAGGGTAAGGGTAAGGGTAAGGGTAAGGGTAAGGGTAAGGGTAAGGGTAAGGGTAAGAGTAAGGGTAAGGGTAAGGGTAAGCTTAAGGGTAAAAGCAAGGGTAAGGGTAAGGGTAAGGGTAAGGGTAAGCCTAAGGGTAAAAGCAAGGGTAAGGGTAAGGTTAAGGGTAAGGGTAGGGATAAGCTTAAGGGTAAAAGCAAGGGTAAGGGTAAGGGTAAGGGTAAGGGTAAGGGTAAGCTTAAGGGTAAAAGCAAGGGTAAGGGTAAGGGTGAGCGTAAGGGTAAGGGTAAGGGTAAGGGTAAAGGTAAGGGTAAGCCTAAGAGTAAAAGCAAGGGTAAGGGTAAGGGTAAGGGTAAGGGTAAGGGTAAGGGTAAGGGTAAGGGTAAGCTTAAGGGTAAAAGCAAGGGTAAGGATAAGGGTAAGGGTAAGGGTAAGGGTAAGGGTAAGGGTAAGGGTAAGCTTAAGGGTAAAAGCAAGGGTAAGGGTAAGGGTAAGGGTAAGGGTGAGGGTAAGGGTAAGGGTAAGGGTAAGGGTAAGGGTAAGGGTAAGCTTAAGGGTAAAAGCAAGGATAAGAGTTAGGGTAAGGGTAAGGGTAAGGGTAAGGGTAAGGGTAAGCTTAAGGGTAAAAGCAAGGGTAAGGGTAAGGGTAAGGGTAAGGGTGAGGGTAAGGGTAAGGGTAAGGGTAAGGGTAAGGGTAAAGGTAAGGGTAAGCCTAAGGGTAAAAGCAAGGGTAAGGGTAAGGGTAAGGGTAAGGGTAAGGGTAAGGGTAAGGGTAAGGGTAAGGGTAAGGGTAAGGGTAAGGGTAAGGGTAAGGGTAAGGGTAAGGGTAAGCTTAAGGGTATAAGCAAGGGTAAGGGTAGGGGTAAGGGTGAGGGTAAGGGTAAGGGTAAGGGTAAGGGTAAGCTTAAGGGTAAAAGCAAGGGTAAGGGTAAGGGTAAGGGTAAGGGTAAGGGTAAGGGTAAGGGTAAGGGTAAGGGTAAGCTTAAGGGTAAAAGCAAGGGTAAGGGTAAGGGTAAGGGTAAGGGTAAGGGTAAGGGTAAGGGTAAGGGTAAGGGTAAGGGTAAGGGTAGGGGTAAAGGTAAGGTTAAGCCTAAGGGTAAAAGCAAGGGTAAGGGTAAGGGTAAGGGTAAGGGTAAGGGTAAGGGTAAGGGTAAGGGTAAGGGTAAGGGTAAGGGTAAGGGTAAGGGTAAGGGTAAGGGTAAGCTTAAGGGTAAAAGCAAGGGTAAGGGTAAGGGTAAGGGTAAGGGTAAGCCTAAGGGTAAAAGCAAGGGTAAGGGTAAGGGTAAGGGTAAGGGTAAGGGTAAGCTTAAGGGTAAAAGCAAGGGTAAGGGTAAGGGTAAGGGTTAGGGTAAGGGTAAGGGTAAGGGTAAGCTTAAGGGTAAAAGCAAGGGTAAGGGTAAGGGTAAGGGTAAGGGTAAGGGTAAGGGTAAGGGTAAGGGTAAGGGTAAAGGTAAGGGTAAGCCTAAGGGTCAAAGCAAGGGTAAGGGTAAGGGTAAGGGTAAGGGTAAGGGTAAGGGTAAGGGTAAGGGTAAGGGTAAGCTTAAGGGTAAAAGCAAGGGTAAGGGTAAGGGTAAGGGTAAGGGTAAGGGTAAGGGTAAGGGTAAGGGTAAGGGTAAGGGTAAGGGTAAGGGTAAGAGTAAGGGTAAGGGTAAGGGTAAGCTTAAGGGTAAGGGTAAGGGTAAGGGTAAGGGTAAGCCTAAGGGTAAAAGCAAGGGTAAGTGTAAGGGTAAGGGTAAGGGTAAGGGTAAGCTTACCCTTACCCTTACCCTTACCCTTACCCTTACCCTTGCTTTTACCCTTAAGCTCACCCTTACCCTTACCCTTACCCTCACCCTTACCCTTACCCTTACCCTTACCCTTATCCTTACCCTTAAGCTTACCCTTACCCTTACCCTTACCCTTACCCTTACCCTTACCCTTACCCTTACCCTTACCCTTACCCTTGCTTTTACTCTTAGGCTTACCCTTACCTTTACCCTTACCCTTACCCTTACCCTTACCCTCACCCTTACCCTTACCCTTGCTTTTACCCTTAAGCTTACCCTTACCCTTACCCTTACCCTTACCCTTACCCTTACCCTTGCTTTTACCCTTAAGCTTACCCTTACCCTTACCCTTAACCTTACCCTTACCCTTGCTTTTACCCTTAGGCTTACCCTTACCCTTACCCTTACCCTTACCCTTGCTTTTACCCTTACCCTTGCTTTTACCCTTAAGCTTACCCTTACCCTTACCCTTACTCTTACCCTTGCCCTTACCCTTACCCTTACCCTTACCCTTACCCTTACCCTTACCCTTACCCTTACCCTTGCTTTTACCCTTAAGCTTACCCTTACCCTTACCCTTACCCTTACCCTTACCCTTACCCTTACCCTTACCCTTACCCTTACCCTTACCCTTACCCTTGCTTTTACCCTTAAGCTTACCCTTACCCTTACCCTTACCCTTACCCTTACCCTTACCCTTACCCTTACCCTTACCCTTACCCTTGCTTTTACCCTTAGGCTTACCCTTACCTTTACCCTTACCCTTACCCTTACCCTCACCCTTACCCTTGCTTTCACCCTTAAGCTTACCCTTACCCTTACCCTTACCCTTAAGCTTACCCTTACCCTTACCCTTACCCTTACCCTTACCCTTACCCTTACCCTTACCCTTACCCTTACCCTTACCCTTACCCTTACCCTTACCCTTACCCTTGCTTTTACCCTTAAGCTTACCCTTACCCTTACCCTTACCCTTACCCTTACCCTTGCTTTTACCCTTAAGCTTACCCTTACCCTTACCCTTAAGCTTACCCTTACCCTTACCCTTACCCTTACCCTTACCCTTACCCTTACCCTTACCCTTACCCTTACCCTTACCCTTACCCTTACCCTTACCCTTACCCTTGCTTTTACCCTTAGGCTTACCCTTACCCTTACCCTTACCCTTACCCTTGCTTTTACCCTTAAGTTTACCCTTACCCTTACCCTTACCCTTACCCTTACCCTTACCCTTACCCTTACCCTTACCCTTACCCTTACCCTTACCCTTACCCTTACCCTTACCCTTACCCTTACCCTTACCCTTACCCTTACCCTCACCCTTACCCTTACCCTTACCCTTACCCTTACCCTTGCTTTTACCCTTAGGCTTACCCTTACATTTACCCTTACCCTTACCCTTACCCTTACCCTTACCCTTACCCTTACCCTTGCTTTTACCCTTAAGCTTACCCTTACCCTTACCCTTACCCTTACCCTTACCCTTACCCTTACCCTTACCCTTACCCTTACCCTTGCTTTTACCCTTAAGCTTACCCTTACCCTTACCCTTACCCTTACCCTTACCCTTACCCTTACCCTTACCCTTACCCTTACCCTCACCCTTGCTTTTACCCTTAAGCTTACCCTTACCCTTACCCTTACCCTTGCTTTTACCCTTAAGCTTACCCTTACCCTTACCCTTACTCTTACCCTTACCCTTGCTTTTACCCTTAGGCTTACCCTTACCCTTACCCTTACCCTTACCCTTGCTTTTACCCTTAAGCTTACCCTTACCCTTACCCTTACCCTTACTCTTACCCTTACCCTTACCCTTACCCTTACCCTTGCTTTTACCCTTAGGCTTACCCTTACCTTTACCCTTACCCTTACCCTTACCCTTACCCTTACCCTTACCCTTACCCTTACCCTTACCCTTACCCTTACCCTTACCCTTACCCTTACCCTTACCCTTACCCTTGCTTTTACCCTTAAGCTTACCCTTACCCTTACCCTTACCCTTACCCTTACCCTTACCCTTACCCTTACCCTTACCCTTACCCTTACCCTTACCCTTACCCTTGCTTTTACCCTTAAGCTCACCCTTACCCTTACCCTTACCCTTACCCTTACCCTTACCCTTACCCTTACTCTTACCCTTACCCTTGCTTTTACCCTTAAGCTTACCCTTAGCCTTACCCTTACCCTTACCCTTAAGCTTACCCTTACCCTTACCCTTACCCTAACCCTTACCCTTACCCTTACCCTTACCCTTGCTTTTACCCTTAAGTTTACCCTTACCCTTACCCTTACCCTTACCCTTACCCTTGCTTTTACCCTTAAGCTTACCCTTACCCTTACCCTTACCCTTACCCTTAAGCTTACCCTTACCCTTACCCTTACCCTTACCCTTACCCTTACCCTTGCTTTTACCCTTAAGCTTACCCTTACCCTTACCCTTACCCTTACCCTTACCCTTACCCTTACCCTTACCCTTACCCTTACCCTTACCCTTACCCTTACCCTTGCTTTTACCCTTAGGCTTACCCTTACCTTTACCCTTACCATTACCCTTACCCTTACCCTTACCCTTACCCTTACCCTTAATCTTACCCTTACCCTTGCTTTTACCCTTAAGCTTACCCTTACCCTTACCCTTACCCTTACCCTTACCCTTACCCTTACCCTTACCCTTACCCTTACCCTTACCCTTACCCTTACCCTTACCCTTACCCTTACCCTTACCCTTACCCTTACCCTTACCCTTACCCTTGCTTTTACCCTTAAGCTTACCCTTACCCTTACCCTTACCCTTACCCTTACCCTTACCCTTGCTTTTACCCTTAAGCTTACCCTTACCCTTACTCTTACCCCTACCCTTACCCTTACCCTTACCCTTACCCTTACCCTTACCCTTACCCTTACCCTTGCTTTTACCCTTAGGCTTACCCTCACCTTTACCCTTACCCTTACCCTTACCCTTACCCTTACCCTTACCCTTGCTTTTACCCTTAGGCTTACCCTTACCCTTACCCTTACCCTTAGCCTTACCCTTACCCTTGCTTTTACCCTTAAGCTTACCCTTACCCTTACCCTTACCCTTACCCTTACCCTTACCCTTACCCTTACCCTTACCCTTACCCTTACCCTTGCTTTTACCCTTAGGCTTACCCTCACCTTTACCCTTACCCTTACCCTTACCCTTACCCTTACCCTTACCCTTACCCTTACCCTTGCTTTTACCCTTAGGCTTACCCTTACCCTTACCCTTACCCTTACCCTTACCCTTACCCTTAGCCTTACCCTTACCCTTGCTTTTACCCTTAAGCTTACCCTTACCCTTACCCTTTCCCTTACCCTTACCCTTGCTTTTACCCTTAGGCTTACCCTTACCCTTACCCTTACCCTTACCCTTAAGCTTACCCTTACCCTTACCCTTACCCTTACCCTTACCCTTACCCTTACCCTTACCCTTACCCTTACCCTTACCCTTACCCTTACCCTTACCCTTGCTTTTACCCTTAAGCTTACCCTTACCTTACCCTTACCCTTACCCTTACCCTTACCCTTACCCTTACCCTTACCCTTACCCTTACCCTTACCCTTACCCTTACCCTTACCCTTGCTTTTACCCTTAAGCTTACCCTTACCCTTACCCTTAGTAAGGGTAAGGGTAAGGGTAAGGGTAAGGGTAAGGGTAAGGGTAAGGGTAAGGGTAAGGGTAAGGGTAAGGGTAAGGGTAAGGGTAAGGGTAAGGGTAAGGGTAAGGGTAAGGGTAAGGGTAAGCTTAAGGGTAAAAGCAAGGGTAAGGGTAAGGGTAAGGGTAAGGGTAAGGGTAAGGGTAAGGGTAAGGGTAAGGGTAAGGGTAAGGGTAAGCTTAAGGGTAAGGGTAAGGGTAAGGGTAAGGGTAAGCCTAAGGGTAAAAGCAAGGGTAAGGGTAAGGGTAAGGGTAAGGGTAAGGGTAAGCTTAAGGGTAAAAGCAAGGGTAAGGGTAAGGCTAAGGGTAAGGGTAAGGGTAAGGGTAAGGGTAAGGGTAAGGGTAAGCCTAAGGGTAAAAGCAAGGGTAAGGGTAAGGGTAAGGGTAAGGGTAAGGGTAAGGGTAAAGGTGAGGGTAAGCCTAAGGGTAAAAGCAAGGGTAAGGGTAAGGGTAAGGGTAAGGGTAAGGGTAAGGGTAAGGGTAAGGGTAGGGGTAA
This sequence comes from Myrrha octodecimguttata, assembly GCA_958510865.1. Lineage (NCBI taxonomy): Eukaryota > Metazoa > Arthropoda > Insecta > Coleoptera > Coccinellidae > Myrrha > Myrrha octodecimguttata. Next base: position 32,914 of record CAUEHS010000233.1, on the reverse strand, counting down.
GAGTAAGGGTAAGGGTAAGCTTAAGGGTAAAAGCAAGGGTAAGGGTAAGGGTAAGGGTAAGGGTAAGGGTAAGGGTAAGCTTAAGGGTAAATGCAAGGGTAAGGGTAAGGGTAAGGGTAAGGGTAAGGGTAAGGGTAAGGGTAAGGGTAAGGGTAAGGGTAAGGGTAAGGGTAAGGGTAAGGGTAAGGGTAAGGGTAAGGGTAAGGGTAAGGGTAAGGGTAAGGGTAAGCTTAAGGGTAAAAGCAAGGGTAAGGGTAAGGGTAAGGGTAAGGGTAAGGGTAAGGGTAAGGGTAAGGGTAAGGGTAATGGTAAGGGTAAAGGTAAGGGTAAGCCTAAGGGTAAAAGCAAGGGTAAGGGTAAGGGTAAGGGTAATGGTAAGGGTAAGGGTAAGGGTAAGGGTAAGGGTAAGGGTAAGGGTAAGGGTAAGGGTAAGGGTAAGGGTAAGCTTAAGGGTAAAAGCAAGGGTAAGGGTAAGGGTAAGGGTAAGGGTAAGGGTAAGGGTAAGCTTAAGGGTAAGGGTAAGGGTAAGGGTAAGGGTAAGCTTAAGGGTAAAAGCAAGGGTAAGGGTAAGGGTAAGGGTAAGGGTAAACTTAAGGGTAAAAGCAAGGGTAAGGGTAAGGGTAAGGGTAAGGGTAAGGGTAAGGGTAAGGGTAAGCTTAAGGGTAAGGGTAAGGGTAAGGCTAAGGGTAAGCTTAAGGGTAAAAGCAAGGGTAAGGGTAAGAGTAAGGGTAAGGGTAAGGGTAAGGGTAAGGGTAAGGGTAAGGGTAAGGGTGAGCTTAAGGGTAAAAGCAAGGGTAAGGGTAAGGGTAAGGGTAAGGGTAAGGGTAAGGGTAAGGGTAAGGGTAAGGGTAAGGGTAAGGGTAAGGGTAAGCTTAAGGGTAAAAGCAAGGGTAAGGGTAAGGGTAAGGGTAAGGGTAAGGGTAAGGGTAAGGGTAAGGGTAAGGGTAAGGGTAAGGGTAAGGGTAAGGGTAAGGGTAAGGGTAAGGGTAAGGGTAAAGGTAAGGGTAAGCCTAAGGGTAAAAGCAAGGGTAAGGGTAAGGGTAAGGGTAAGGGTAAGCTTAAGGGTAAAAGCAAGGGTAAGGGTAAGGGTAAGGGTAAGGGTAAGCCTAAGGGTAAAAGCAAGGGTAAGGGTAAGAGTAAGGGTAAGGGTAAGGGTAAGCTTAAGGGTAAAAGCAAGCGTAAGGGTAAGGGTAAGGGTAAGCTTAAGGGTAAAAGCAAGGGTGAGGGTAAGGGTAAGGGTAAGGGTAAGGGTAAGGGTAAGGGTAAGGGTAAGGGTAAGGGTAAGGGTAAGCTTAAGGGTAAAAGCAAGGGTAAGGGTAAGGGTAAGGGTAAGGGTAAGGGTAAGGGTAAGGGTAAGGGTAAGCTTAAGGGTAAAAGCAAGGGTAAGGGTAAGGGTAAGGGTAAGGGTAAGGGTAAGGGTAAGGGTAAATGTAAGGGTAAGCCTAAGGGTAAAAGCAAGGGTAAGGGTAAGGGTAAGGGTAAGGGTAAGGGTGAGGGTAAGGGTAAGGGTAAGGGTAAGGGTAAGGGTAAGGGTAAGGGTAAGGGTAAGGGTAAGGGTAAGGGTAAGGGTAAGGGTAAGGGTAAGGGTAAGGGTAAGGGTAAGGGTAAGGGTAAGGGTAAGGGTAAGGGTAAGGGTAAGGGTAAGGGTAAGGGTAAACTTAAGGGTAAAAGCAAGGGTAAGGGTAAGGGTAAGGGTAAGGGTAAGCCTAAGGGTAAAAGCAAGGGTAAGGGTAAGGGTAAGGGTAAGGGTAAGGGTAAGCTTAAGGGTAAAAGCAAGGGTAAGGGTAAGGGTAAGGGTAAGGGTAAGGGTAAGGGTAAGGGTAAGGGTAAGCTTAAGGGTAAAAGCAAGGGTAAGGGTAAGGGTATGGGTAAGGGTAAGGGTAAGGGTAAGGGTAAAGGTAAGGGTAAGCCTAAGCGTAAAAGCAAGGGTAAGGGTAAGGGTAAGGGTAAGGGTAAGGGTAAGGGTAAGGGTAAGGGTAAGGGTAAGGGTAAGCTTAAGGGTAAAAGCAAGGGTAAGGGTAAGGGTAAGGGTAAGGGTAAGGGTAAGGGTAAGGGTAAGGGTAAGGGTAAGGGTAAGCTTAAGGGTAAGGGTAAGGGTAAGGGTAAGCTTAAGGGTAAAAGCAAGGGTAAGGGTAAGGGTAAGGGTAAGCTTAAGGGTAAAAGCAAGGGTAAGGGTAAGGGTAAGGGTAAGGGTAAGGGTAAGGGTAAGGGTAAGGGTAAGGGTAAGCTTAAGGGTAAGGGTAAGGGTAAGGGTAAGGGTAAGGTTAAGGGTAAAAGCAAGGGTAAGGGTAAGGGTAAGGGTAAGGGTAAGGGTAAGCTTAAGGGTAAGGGTAAGGGTAAGGGTAAGGGTAAGCTTAAGGGTAAAAGCAAGGGTAAGGTTAAGGGTAAGGGTAAGGGTAAGGGTAAGGGTAAGGGTAAGCTTAAGGGTAAGGGTAAGGGTAAGGGTAAGGGTAAGCTTAAGGGTAAAAGCAAGTGTAAGGGTAAGGGTAAGGGTAAGGGTAAGGGTAAGGGTGAGGGTAAGGGTAAGGGTAAGGGTAAGGGTAAGGGTAAGGGTAAGGGTAAGGGTAAGGGTAAGCTTAAGGGTAAGGGTAAGGGTAAGGGTAAGCTTAAGGGTAAAAGCAAGGGTAAGGGTAAGGGTAAGGGTAAGGGTAAGGGTAAGCTTAAGGGTAAAAGCAAGGGTAAGGGTAAGGGTAAGGGTAAGGGTAAGGGTAAGGGTAAGGGTAAGGGTAAGGGTAAGGGTAAGCTTAAGGGTAAGGGTAAGGGTAAGGGTAAGCTTAAGGGTAAAAGCAAGGGTAAGGTTAAGGGTAAGGGTAAGGGTAAGGGTAAAGGTAAGGGTAAGCCTGAGGGTAAAAGCAAGGGTAAGGGTAAGGGTAAGGGTAAGGGTAAGGGTAAGGTTAAGGGTAAGGGTAAGGGTAAGGGTAAGCTTAAGGGTAAAAGCAAGGGTAAGGGTAAGGGTAAGGGTAAGGGTAAGGGTAAGGGTAAGGGTAAGGGTAAGCTTAAGGGTAAAAGCAAGGGTAAGGGTAAGGGTAAGGGTAAGGGTAAGGGGAAGGGTAAGGGTAAGGGTAAGGGTAAGGGTAAGGGTAAGCTTAAGGGTAAAAGCAAGGGTAAGGGTAAGGGTAAGGGTAAGGGTAAGGGTTAGGGTAAGGGTAAAGGTAAGGGTAAGCCTAAGGGTAAAAGCAAGGGTAAGGGTAAGGGTAAGGGTAAGGGTAAGGGTAAGGGTAAGGGTAAGGGTAAGGGTAAGAGTAAGGGTAAGGGTAAGGGTAAGCTTAAGGGTAAAAGCAAGGGTAAGGGTAAGGGTAAGGGTAAGGGTAAGCCTAAGGGTAAAAGCAAGGGTAAGGGTAAGGTTAAGGGTAAGGGTAAGGGTAAGCTTAAGGGTAAAAGCAAGGGTAAGGGTAAGGGTAAGGGTAAGGGTAAGGGTAAGCTTAAGGGTAAAAGCAAGGGTAAGGGTAAGGGTGAGGGTAAGGGTAAGGGTAAGGGTAAGGGTAAAGGTAAGGGTAAGCCTAAGAGTAAAAGCAAGGGTAAGGGTAAGGGTAAGGGTAAGGGTAAGGGTAAGGGTAAGCTTAAGGGTAAAAGCAAGGGTAAGGATAAGGGTAAGGGTAAGGGTAAGGGTAAGGGTAAGGGTAAGGGTAAGGGTAAGGGTAAGGGTAAGCTTAAGGGTAAAAGCAAGGGTAAGGGTAAGGGTAAGGGTAAGGGTAAGGGTAAGGGTAAGGGTAAGGGTAAGGGTAAGGGTAAGGGTAAGGGTAAGGGTAAGGGTAAGGGTAAGGGTAAGGGTAAGGATAAGGGTAAGGGTAAGGGTAAGGGTAAGGGTAAGGGTAAGCTTAAGGGTATAAGCAAGGGTAAGGGTAAGGGTAAGGGTAAGGGTAAGGGTAAGGGTAAGGGTAAAGGTAAGGGTAAGCCTAAAGGTAAAAGCAAGGGTAAGGGTAAGGGTAAGGGTAAGGGTAAGGGTAAGGGTAAGGGTAAGGGTAAGGGTAAGCTTAAGAGTAAAAGCAAGGGTAAGGGTAAGGGTAAGGGTAAGGGTAAGGGTAAGGGTAAGGGTAAAGGTAAGGGTAAGCCTAAGGGTCAAAGCAAGGGTAAGGGTTAGGGTAAGGGTAAGGGTAAGGGTAAGGGTAAGGGTAAGCTTAAGGGTAAAAGCAAGGGTAAGGGTTAGGGTAAGGGTAAGGGTAAGGGTAAGGGTAAGGGTAAGCTTAAGGGTAAAAGCAAGGGTAAGGGTAAGGGTAAGGGTAAGGGTAAGGGTAAGGGTAAGGGTAAAGGTAAGGGTAAGCCTAAAGGTAAAAGCAAGGGTAAGGGTAAGGGTAAGGGTAAGGGTAAGGGTAAGGGTAAGGGTAAGGGTAAGGGTAAGGGTAAGGATAAGGGTAAGGGTAAGGGTAAGGGTAAGGGTAAGGGTAAGCTTAAGGGTATAAGCAAGGGTAAGGGTAAGGGTAAGGGTGAGGGTAAGGGTAAGGGTAAGGGTAAGGGTAAGCTTAAGGGTAAAAGCAAGGGTAAGGGTTAGGGTAAGGGTAAGGGTAAGGGTGAGGGTAAGGGTAAGGGTAAGCTTAAGGGTAAAAGCAAGGGTAAGGGTAAGGGTAAGGGTAAGGGTAAGGGTAAGGGTAAGGGTAAGGGTAAGGGTAAGGGTAAGGGTAAAGGTAAGGTTAAGCCTAAGGGTAAAAGCAAGGGTAAGGGTAAGGGTTAGGGTAAGGGTAAGGGTAAGGGTAAGGGTAAGAGTAAGGGTAAGGGTAAGGGTAAGCTTAAGGGTAAAAGCAAGGGTAAGGGTAAGGGTAAGGGTAAGGGTAAGCCTAAGGGTAAAAGCAAGGGTAAGGGTAAGGGTAAGGGTAAGGGTAAGGGTAAGGGTAAGCTTAAGGGTAAAAGCAAGGGTAAGGGTAAGGGTAAGGGTAAGGGTAAGGGTAAGGGTAAGGGTAAGCTTAAGAGTAAAAGCAAGGGTAAGGGTAAGGGTAAGGGTAAGGGTAAGGGTAAGGGTAAGGGTAAAGGTAAGGGTAAGCCTAAGGGTCAAAGCAAGGGTAAGGGTAAGGGTAAGGGTAAGGGTAAGGGTAAGGGTAAGGGTAAGGGTAAGGGTAAGGGTAAGGGTAAGGGTAAGCTTAAGGGTAAAAGCAAGGGTAAGGGTAAGGGTAAGGGTAAGGGTAAGGGTAAGGGTAAGGGTAAGGGTAAGGGTAAGGGTAAGGGTAAGGGTAAGGGTAAGGGTAAGCTTAAGGGTAAGGGTAAGGGTAAGGGTAAGGGTAAGCCTAAGGGTAAAAGCAAGGGTAAGTGTAAGGGTAAGGGTAAGGGTAAGGGTGAGCTTAAGGGTAAAAACAAGGGTAAGGGTAAGGGTAAGGGTTAGGGTAAGGGTAAGGGTAAGGGTAAGGGTAAGGGTAAGGGTAAGCTTAAGAGTAAAAGCAAGGGTAAGGGTAAGGGTAAGGGTAAGGGTAAGGGTAAGGGTAAGGGTAAGGGTTAACCCTTAAGCTTACCCTTACCCTTACCCTTACCCTTACCCTTACCCTTACCCTTACCCTTACCCTTACCCTTACCCTTACCCTTACCCTTACCCTTACCCTTGCTTTTACCCTTAAGCTTACCCTTACCCTTACCCTTACCCTTACTCTTACCCTTACCCTTACCCTTACCCTTACCCTTACCCTTATCCTTACCCTTGCTTTTACCCTTAAGCTTACCCTTACCCTTACCCTTACCCTTACCCTTACCCTTACCCTTACCCTTGCTTTTACTCTTAGGCTTACCCTTACCTTTACCCTTACCCTTACCCTTACCCTTACCCTCACCCTTACCCTTACCCTTGCTTTTACCCTTAAGCTTACCCTTACCCTTACCCTTACCCTTACCCTTACCCTTGCTTTTACCCTTAAGCTTACCCTTACCCTTACCCTTAACCTTACCCTTACCCTTGCTTTTACCCTTAGGCTTACCCTTACCCTTACCCTTACCCTTACCCTTGCTTTTACCCTTAAGCTTACCCTTACCCTTACCCTTACTCTTACCCTTACCCTTACCCTTACCCTTACCCTTACCCTTACCCTTACCCTTACCCTTACCCTTGCTTTTACCCTTAGGCTTACCCTTACCTTTACCCTTACCCTAACCCTTACCCTTACCCTTACCCTTACCCTTACTCTTACCCTTGCTTTTACCCTTAAGCTTACCCTTACCCTTACCCTTACCCTTACCCTTACCCTTACCCTTCCCCTTACCCTTACCCTTACCCTTACCCTTACCCTTGCTTTTACCCTTAAGCTTACCCTTACCCTTACCCTTACCCTTACCCTTACCCTTACCCTTACCCTTGCTTTTACCCTTAAGCTTACCCTTACCCTTACCCTTACCCTTAACCTTACCCTTACCCTTACCCTTACCCTTACCCTTACCCTTGCTTTTACCCTCAGGCTTACCCTTACCTTTACCCTTACCCTTACCCTTACCCTTACCCTTACCCTTACCCTTGCTTTCACCCTTAAGCTTACCCTTACCCTTACCCTTACCCTTAAGCTTACCCTTACCCTTACCCTTACCCTTACCCTTACCCTTACCCTTACCCTTACCCTTACCCTTGCTTTTACCCTTAAGCTTACCCTTACCCTTACCCTTACCCTTACCCTTACCCTTACCCTTACCCTTGCTTTTACCCTTAAGCTTACCCTTACCCTTACCCTTACCCTTAAGCTTACCCTTACCCTTACCCTTACCCTTACCCTTACCCTTACCCTTACCCTTACCCTTACCCTTACCCTTACCCTTACCCTTACCCTTACACTTGCTTTTACCCTTAAGCTTACCCTTACCCTTACCCTTACCCTTACCCTTAAGCTTACCCTTACCCTTACCCTTACCCTTACCCTTACCCTTACCCTTAACCTTACCCTTGCTTTTACCCTTAAGCTTACCCCTTAAGCTTACCCTTACCCTTACCCTTACCCTTACCCTTAAGCTTACCCTTACCCTTACCCTTACCCTTACCCTTACCCTTGCTTTTACCCTTAAGCTTACCCTTACCCTTACCCTTACCTTACCCTTAAGCTTACCCTTACCCTTACCCTTACCTTACCCTTACCCTACCTTACCCTTACCCTTGCTTTACCCTTAAGCTTACCCTTACCCTTACCCTTACACCTTGCTTTTACCCTTAAGCTTACCCTTACCCTTACCCTTACCCTTACCCTTAGCTTACCTTACCCTTACCTTACCCTTACCCTTACCCTTACCCTTACCCTTACCCTTACCCTTACCACTTGCTTTTACCCTTAAGCTTACCCTTACCCTTACCCTTCCCTTACCCTTACCCTTACCCTTACCCTTACCTTACCCTTACCCTTACCCTTGCTTTTACCCTTAGGCTTACCCTTACCTTTACCCTTACCCTTACCCTTACCCTTACCCATTACCCTTACCCTTACCCTTGCTTTTACCCTTAAGCTTACCCTTACCCTTACCCTTACCCTTACCCTTACCCTTACCTTACCCTTACCCTTGCTTTTACCCTTAAGCTTACCCTTACCCTTACCCTTACCCTTACCCTTACCCTTGCTTTTACCCTTAGGCTTACCCTTACCCTTACCCTTACCCTTACCCTTCCTTTTACCCTTAAGTTTACCCTTACCCTTACCTTACCCTTACCCTTACCCTTACCCTTACCCTTACCCTTACCCTTACCCTTACCCTTACCCTTACCCTTACCCTTACCCTTACCCTTACCCTTACCCTTACCCTTACCCTTACCCTTACCCTTACCCTTACCCTTACCCTTACCCTCACCCTTACGCTTACCCTTACCCTTACCCTTACCCTTGCTTTTACCCTTAGGCTTACCCTTACATTTACCCTTACCCTTACCCTTACCCTTACCCTTACCCTTACCCTTACCCTTGCTTTTACCCTTAAGCTTACCCTTACCCTTACCCTTACCCTTACCCTTACCCTTACCCTTACCCTTACCCTTACCCTTACCCTTGCTTTTACCCTTAAGCTTACCCTTACCCTTACCCTTACCCTTACCCTTACCCTTACCCTTACCCTTACCCTTACCCTTACCCTCACCCTTGCTTTACCCTTAAGCTTACCCTTACCCTTACCCTTACCCTTGCTTTTACCCTTAAGCTTACCCTTACCCTTACCCTTACTCTTACCCTTACCCTTGCTTTTACCCTTAGCTTACCCTTACCCTTACCCTAACCCTTACCCTTGCTTTTACCCTTAAGCTTACCCTTACCCTTACCCTTACCCTTACTCTTACCCTTACCCTTACCCTTACCCTTACCCTTGCTTTTACCCTTAGGCTTACCCTTACCTTTACCCTTACCTTACCCTTACCCTTACCCTTACCCTTACCCTTACCCTTACCCTTACCCTTACCCTTACCCTTACCCTTACCCTTACCCTTGCTTTTACCCTTAAGCTTACCCTTACCCTTACCCTTACCCTTACCCTTACCCTTACCCTTACCCTTACCCTTACCCTTACCCTTACCCTTACCCTTGCTTTACCCTTAAGCTCACCCTTACCCTTACCTTACCCTTACCCTTACCCTTACCCTTACCCTTACTCTTACCCTTACCCTTGCTTTTACCCTTAAGCTTACCCTTAGCCTTACCCTTACCCTTACCCTTAAGCTTACCCTTACCCTTACCCTTACCCTTTCCCTTACCCTTACCCTTACCCTTACCCTTGCTTTTACCCTTAAGTTTACCCTTACCCTTACCCTTACCCTTACCCTTACCCTTGCTTTTACCCTTAAGCTTACCCTTACCCTTACCCTTACCCTTACCCTTAAGCTTACCCTTACCCTTACCCTTACCCTTACCCTTACCCTTACCCTTGCTTTTACCCTTAAGCTTACCCTTACCCTTACCCTTACCCTTACCCTTACCCTTACCCTTACCCTTACCCTAACCCTTACCCTTACCCTTACCCTTCCCCTTGCTTTTACCCTTAGGCTTACCCTTACCTTTACCCTTACCATTACCCTTACCCTTACCCTTACCCTTACCCTTACCCTTACCCTTACCCTTACCCTTGCTTTTACCCTTAAGCTTACCCTTACCCTTACCCTTACCCTTACCCTTACCCTTACCCTTACCCTTACCCTTACCCTTACCCTTACCCTTACCCTTACCCTTACCCTTACCCTTACCCTTACCCTTACCCTTACCCTTACCCTTACCCTTACCCTTACCCTTACCCTTACCCTTACCCTTACCCTTACCCTAACCCTTGCTTTTACCCTTAAGCTTACCCTTACCCTTACCCTTACCCTTACCCTTACCCTTACCCTTGCTTTTACCCTTAAGCTTACCCTTACCCTTACTCTTACCCCTACCCTTACCCTTACCCTTACCCTTACCCTTACCCTTACCCTTACCCTTACCCTTGCTTTTACCCTTAGGCTTACCCTCACCTTTACCCTTACCCTTACCCTTACCCTTACCCTTACCCTTACCCTTGCTTTTACCCTTAGGCTTACCCTTACCCTTACCCTTACCCTTACCCTTAGCCTTACCCTTACCCTTGCTTTTACCCTTAAGCTTACCCTTACCCTTACCCTTACCCTTACCCTTACCCTCGCTTTTACCCTTAGGCTTACCCTTACCCTTACCCTTACCCTTACCCTTAAGCTTACCCTTACCCTTACCCTTACCCTTACCCTTACCCTTACCCTTACCCTTACCCTTACCCTTACCCTTGCTTTTACCCTTAAGCTTACCCTTACCCTTACCCTTACCCTTACCCTTACCCTTACCCTTACCCTTACCCTTACCCTTACCCTTACCCTTACTAAGGGTAAGGGTAAGGGTAAGCTTAAGGGTAAAAGCAAGGGTAAGGGTAAGGGTAAGGGTAAGGGTAAGGGTAAGGGTAAGGGTAAGGGTAAGGGTAAGCTTAAGGGTAAGGGTAAGGGTAAGGGTAAGGGTAAGCTTAAGGGTAAAAGCAAGGGTAAGGGTAAGGGTAAGGGTAAGGGTAAGGGTAAGCTTAAGGGTAAGGGTAAGGGTAAGGGCAAGGGTAAGCTTAAGGGTAAAAGCAAGGGTAAGGTTAAGGGTAAGGGTAAGGGTAAGGGTAAGGGTAAGGGTAAGGGTAAGCTTAAGGGTAAGGGTAAGGGTAAGGGTAAGGGTAAGCTTAAGGGTAAAAGCAAGGGTAAGGGTAAGGGTAAGGGTAAGGGTAAGGGTAAGGGTAAGGGTAAGGGTAAGGGTAAGCTTAAGGGTAAAAGCAAGGGTAAGGGTAAGGCTAAGGGTAAGGGTAAGGGTAAGGGTAAGGGTAAGCCTAAGGGTAAAAGCAAGGGTAAGGGTAAGGGTAAGGGTAAGGGTAAGGGTAAGGGTAAAGGTGAGGGTAAGCCTAAGGGTAAAAGCAAAGGTAAGGGTAAGGGTAAGGGTAAGGGTAAGGGTAAGGGTAAGGGTAAGGGTAAGGGTAGGGGTAAGAGTAAGGGTAAGGGTAAGCTTAAGGGTAAAAGCAAGGGAAAGGGTAAGGGTAAGGGTAAGGGTAAGGGTAAGGGTAAGCTTAAGGGTAAAAGCAAGGGTAAGGGTAAGGGTAAGGGTAAGGGTAAGGGTAAGGGTAAGGGTAAGGGTAAGGGTAAGGGTAAGGGTAAGGGTAAGGGTAAGGGTAAGGGTAAGTGTAAGGGTAAGGGTAAGGGTAAGGGTAAGGGTAAGGGTAAGGGTAAGGGTAAGGGTAAGGGTAAGGGTAAGGGTAAGGGTAAGGGTAAGGGTAAGGGCAAGGGTAAGGGTAAGGGTAAGGGTAAGGGTAAGGGTAAGGGTAAGGGTAAGGGTAAGGGTAAGGGTAAGGGTAAGGGTAAGGGTAAGGGTAAGGGTAAGGGTAAGGGTAAGGGTAAGCTTAAGGGTAAAAGCAAGGGTAAGGGTAAGGGTAGGCTTAAGGGTAAAAGCAAGGGTAAGGGTAAGGGTAAGAGTAAGAATAAGTGTAAGGTTAAGGGTTAGGGTAAGGGTAAGGGTAAGGGTAAGGGTAAGGGTAAGGGTAAGGGTAAGGGTAAGGGTTAGGGTAAGGGTAAGGGTAAGGGTAAGGGTAAGGGTAAGGGTAAGGGTAAAGGTAAGGGTAAGGGTAAGGGTAAGGGTAAGGGTAAGGGTAAGGGTAAGGGTAAGGGTAAGGGTAAGGGTAAGGGTAAGGGTAAGGGTAAGGGTAAGGGTAAGCTTAAGGGTAAAAGCAAGGGTAAGGGTAAGGGTAAGGGTAAGGGTAAGGGTAAGGGTAAGGGTAAGGGTAAGGGTAAGGGTTAGGGTAAGGGTAAGGGTAAGGGTAAGGGTAAGGGTAAGGGTAAGGGTAAGGGTAAGGGTAAGGGTAAGGGTAAGGGTAAGGGTAAGGGTAAGGGTAAGGGTAAGGGTAAGGGTAAGGGTAAGGGTAAGGGTAAGGGTAAGGGTAAGGGTAAGGGTAAGGGTAAGGGTAAGGGTAAGGGTAAGGGTAAGGGTAAGGGTAAGGGTAAGGGTAAGGGTAAGGGTAAGGGTAAGGGTAAGGGTAAGGGTAAGGGTAAGGGTAAGGGTAAGGGTAAGGGTAAGGGTAAGGGTAAGGGTAAGGGTAAGGGTAAGGGTAAGGGTAAGGGTAAGGGTAAGGGTAAGGGTAAGGGTAAGGGTAAGGGTAAGGGTAAGCTTAAGGGTAAAAGCAAGGGTAAGGGTAAGGGTAAGGGTAAGGGTAAAGGTAAGGGTAAGCCTAAGGGTAAAAGCAAAGGTAAGGGTAAGGGTAAGGGTAAGGGTAAGGGTAAGGGTAAGGGTAAGGGTAAGGGTAAGGGTAAGGGTAAGTGTAAGGGTTAGGGTAAGGGTAAGGGTAAGGGTAAGGGTAAGGGTAAGGGTAAGGGTAAGGGTAAGGGTAAGGGTAAGGGTAAGGGTAAGCTTAAGGGTAAAAGCAAGGGTAAGGGTAAGGGTAAGCTTAAGGGTAAAAGCAAGGGTAAGGATAAGGGTTAGGGTAAAAGCAAGGGTAAAAGCAAGGGTAAGGGTAAGGGTAAGGGTAAGGGTAAGGGTAAGGGTAAGGGTAAGGGTAAGGGTAAGGGTAAGGGTAAGGGTAAGGGTAAGGGTAAGGGTAAGGGTAAGGGTAAGGGTAAGGGTAAGGGTAAGGGTAAGGGTAAGGGTAAGGGTAAGGGTAAGGGTAAGGGTAAGGGTAAGGGTAAGGGTAAAAGCAAGGGTAAGGGTAAGGGTAAGGGTAAGGGTAAGAGTAAGGGTAAGGGTAAGGGTTAGGGTAAGGGTAAGGGTAAGGGTAAGGGTAAGGGTAAGGGTAAGGGTAAGGGTAAGGGTAAGGGTAAGGGTAAGGGTAAGGGTAAGGGTAATGGTAAGGGTAAGGGTAAGGGTAAGGGTAAGGGTAAGGGTAAGGGTAAAAGCAAGGGTAAGGGTAAGGGTAAGGGTAAGGGTAAGGGTAAAGGTAAGGGTAAGCCTAAGGGTAAAGGCAAGGGTAAGGGCAAGGGTAAGGGTAAGGGTAAGGGTAAGGGTAAGGGTAAGAGTAAAGGTAAGGGTAAGGGTAAGGGTAAGGGTAAGGGTAAGGGTAAGGGTAAGGGTAAGGGTAGGAGTAAGGGTAAGGGTAAGGGTAAGGGTAAGGGTAAGGGTAAGGGTAAGGGTAAGGGTAAGGGTAAGGGTAAGGGTAAGGGTAAGGGTAAGGGTAAGGGTAAGGGTAAGGGTAAGGGTAAGGGTAAGAGTAAGGGTAAGGGTAAGGGTAAGGGTAAGGGTAAGGGTAAGGGTAAGGGTAAGGGTAACCCTTGCTTTTACCCTTAAGCTTACCCTTACCCTTACCCTTACCCTTACCCTTACCCTTACCCTTACCCTTACCCTTACCCTTACCCTTACCCTTGCTTTTACCCTTAAGCTTACCCTTACCCTTACCCTTACCCTTACCCTTACCCTTACCCTTACCCTTACCCCTACCCTTACCCTTACCCTAACCCTTACCCTTGCTTTTACCCTTAGGCTTACCCTTACCTTTACCCTTACCCTTACCCTTACCCTTACCCTTACCCTTGCTTTTACCCTTAAGCTTACCCTTACTCTTACCCTTACCCTTGCTTTTACCCTTAAGCTTACCCTTACCCTTACCCTTACCCTTACCCTTACCCTTACCCTTACCCTTACCCTTACCCTTACCCTTACCCTTACCCTTACCCTTACCCTTACCCTTACCCTTACCCTTACCCTTACCCTTACCCTTACCCTTACCCTTACCCTTACCCTTACCCATACCCTTACCCTTACCCTTACCCTTACCCTTACCCTTACCCTTACCATTACCCTTAAGCTTACCCTTACCCTTACCCTTACCCTTATTCTTACCCTTACCCTTACCCTTACCCTTACCCTTACCCTTACCCTTACCTTTACCCTTACCCTTACCCTTGCTTTTACCCTTAGGCTTACCCTTACCTTTACCCTTACCCTTACCCTTACCCTTACCCTTACCCTTACCCTTACCCTTACCCTTGCTTTTACCCTTAGGCTTACCCTTACCTTTACCCTTACCCTTACCCTTACCCTTACTCTTACCCTTACCCCTACCCTTACCCTTACCCTTACCCTTACCCTTACCCTTACCCTTACCCTTACCCTTACCCTTACCCTTACCCTTACCCTTACCCTTACCCTTACCATTACCCTTAAGCTTACCCTTACCCTTACCCTTACCCTTATTCTTACCCTTACCCTTACCCTTACCCTTACCCTTACCCTTACCTTAACCCTTACCCTTACCCTTGCTTTTACCCTTAAGCCTAAGGGTAAAAGCAAGGGTAAGGGTAAGGGTAAGGGTAAGGGTAAGGGTAAGGGTAAGGGTAAGGGCAAGGGTAAGCTTAAGGGTAAAAGCAAGGGTAAATGTAAGGGTAAGAGTAAGAATAAGGGTAAGGGTAAGGGTAAGGGTAAGGGTAAGGGTAAGGGTAAGGGTAAGGGTAAGGGTAAGGGTAAGGGTAAGGGTAAGGGTAAGGGTAAGGGTAAGGGTAAGGGTAAGAATAAGGGTAAGGGTAAGGGTAAGGGTAAGGGTAAGGGTAAGGGTAAGGGTAAGGGTAAGCTTAAGGGTAAAAGCAAGGGTAAGGGTAAGGGTAAGGGTAAGGGTAAGGGTAAGGGTAAGGGTAAGGGTAAAGGTAAGGGTAAGCCTAAGGGTAAAAGCAAGGGTAAGGGTAAGGGTAAGAGTAAGAATAAGGGTAAGGGTAAGGGTTAGGGTAAGGGTAAGGGTAAGGGTAAGGGTAAGGGTAAGGGTAAGGGTAAGGGTAAGGGTAAGGGTAAGGGTAAGGGTTAGGGTAAGGGTAAGGGTAAGGGTAAGGGTAAGGGTAAGGGTAAGGGTAAGGGTAAGGGTAAGAATAAGGGTAAGGGTAAGGGTAAGGGTAAGCTTAAGGGTAAAAGCAAGGGTAAGGGTAAGGGTGAGGGTAAGGGTAAGAATAAGGGTAAGGGTAAGGGTAAGGGTAAGGGTAAGGGTAAGGGTAAGGGTAAGGGTGAAGGTAAGGGTAAGGGTAAGGGTAAGGGTAAGGGTAAGGGTAAGGGTAAGGGTAAGGGTAAGGGTAAGGGTAAGGGTAAGGGTAAGGGTAAGGGTACAGGTAAGGGTAAGGGTAAGGGTAAGGGTAAGCTTAAGGGTAAAAGCAAGGGTAAGGGTAAGGGTAAGGGTAAGGGTAAGGGTAAGGGTAAGGGTAAGGGTAAGGGTAAGGGTAAGGGTAAGGGTAAGCTTAAGAGTAAAAGCAAGGGTAAGGGTGAGGGTAAGGGTAAGGGTAAGGGTAAGGGTAAGGGTAAGGGTAAGCTTAAGGGTAAAAGCAAGGGTAAGGGTAAGGGTAAGGGTAAGGGTAAGGGTAAGGGTAAGGGTTAACCCTTAAGCTTACCCTTACCCTTACCCTTACCCTTACCCTTACCCATGCTTTTACCCTTAAGCTTACCCTTGCCCTTACCCTTACCCGTAATCTTACCCTTACCCTTACCCTCACCCTTACCCTTACCCTTACCCTTGCTTTTACCCTTAGGCTTACCCTTAACCTTACTCTTACCCTTACCCTTACCCTTACCCTTACCCTTACCCTTACCCTTACCGTTACCCTTACCCTTACCCTTACCCTTACCCTTACCCTTACCCTTACCCTTACCCTCACCCTTACCCTTACCCTTACCCTTACCCTTATTCTTACCCTCACCCTTACCCTTACCCTTACCCTTACCCTTACCCTTACCCTTACCCTTATTCTTACCCTTACCCTTACCCTTACCCTTACCCTTACCCTTACCCTTACCCTTACCATTACCCTTACTCTTACCCTTACCCTTGCTTTTACCCTTAAGCTTACCCTTACCCTTACCCTTACCCTTACCCTTACCCTTACCCTTACCCTTACCCTTACCCTTACCCTTACCCTTACCCTTACCCTTACCCTTACCCTTACCCTTACCCTTACCCTTACCCTTACCCTTACCCTTACCCTTACCCTTACCCTTACCCTTACCCTTACCCTTACCCTTACCCTTACCCTTACCCTTACCCTTACCCTTACCCTTACCCTTACCCTTACCCTTACCCTTACTTTTACCCTTACCCTTACCCTTACCCTTACCCTTGCTTTTACCCTTAGGCTCTCCCTTACCTTTACCCTTACCCTTACCCTTACCCTTACCCTTACCCTTACCCTTACCCTTACCCTTACCCTTACCCTTACCCTTACCCTTACCCTTATTCTTACCCTTACCCTTACCCTTACCCTTTCCCTTACCCTTACCCTTACCCTTACTCTTACCCTTACCCTTGCTTTTACCCTTAAGCTTACCCTTACCCTTACCCTTACCCTTACTCTTACCCTTACCCTTACCCTTACCCTTACCCTTACCCTTACCCTTACCCTTACCCTTACCCTTACTCTTACCCTTACCCTTACCCTTACCCTTACCCTTACCCTTACCCTTATTCTTACCCTTACCCTTACTCTTACCCTTACCCTTACCCTTACCCTTACCCTTACCCTTACCCTTACCCTTACCCTTACCCTTACCCTTACCCTTATTCTTACCCTTACCCTTACCCTTACCCTTACCCTTACCCTTACCCTTACCCTTACTCTTACCCTTACCCTTGCTTTTACCCTTAAGCTTACCCTTACCCTCACCGTTACCCATACCCTTACCCTTACCCTTACCCTTACCCTTACCCTTACCCTTACCCTTACCCTTACCCTTACCCTTACCCTTACCCTTACCCTTACCCTTACCCTTACCCTTACCCTTACCCTTACCCTTACCCTTACCCTTACCCTTACCCTTACCCTTACCCTTACCCTTACCCTTACCCTTACCCTTACCCTTACCCTTACCCTTACCCTTACCCTTGCTTTTACCCTTAGGCTTACCCTTACCTTTACCCTTACCCTTACCCTTACCCTTACCCTTACCCTTACCCTTACCCTTACCCTTACCCTTGCTTTTACCCTTAGGCTTACCCTTACCTTTACCCTTACCCTAACCCTTACTCTTACCCTTACTCTTACCCTTACCCCTACCCTAACCCTTACCCTTACCCTTACCCTTACCCTTACCCTTATCCTTACCCTTACCATTAAGTAAGTAAGAATAAGGGTAAGGGTAAGGGTAAGGGTAAGGGTAAGGGTTAGGGTAAGGGTAAGGGTAAGGGTAAGGGTAAGGGTAAGGGTAAGGGTAAGGGTAAGGGTAAGGGTAAGGGTAAGGGTAAGGGTAAGGGTAAGGGTAAGAATAAGGGTAAGGGTAAGGGTAAGGGTAAGCTTAAGGGTAAAAGCAAGGGTAAGGGTAAGGGTAAGGGTAAGGGTAAAGGTAAGGGTAAGCCTAAGGGTAAAAGCAAGGGTAAGGATAAGGGTAAGGGTAAGGGTAAGGGTAAGGGTAAGGGTAAGTGTAAGGGTAAGGGTAAGGGTAAGGGTAAGGGTAAGGGTAAGGGTAAGGGTAAGGGTAAGGGTAAGGGTAAGGGTAAGGGTAAGGGTAAGGGTAAGGGTAAGGGTAAGGGTAAGGGTAAGCTTAAGGGTAAAAGCAAGGGTAAGGGTAAGGGTAAGGGTAAGCTTAAGGGTAAAAGCAAGGGTAAGGGTAAGGGTTAGGGTAAAAGCAAGGGTAAAAGCAAGGGTAAGGGTAAGGGTAAGGGTAAGGTTAAGGGTAAGGGTAAGGGTAAGGGTAAGGGTAAGGGTAAGGGTAAGGGTAAGGGTAAGGGTAAGGGTAAGGGTAAGGGTAAGGGTAAGGGTAAGGGTAAGGGTAAGGGTAAGGGTAAGGGTAAAAGCAAGGGTAAGGGTAAGGGTAAGGGTAAGGGTAAGGGTAAGGGTAAGGGTTAGGGTAAGGGTAAGGGTAAGGGTAAGGGTAAGGGTAAGGGTAAGGGTAAGGGTAAGGGTAAGGGTGAGGGTAAGGGTAAGGGTAAGGGTAAGGGTAAGGGTAAGGGTAAGGGTAAGGGTAAGGGTAAGGGTAATGGTAAGGGTAAGGGTAAGGGTAAGGGTAAGGGTAAGGGTAAGGGTAAAAGCAAGGGTAAGGGTAAGGGTAAGGGTAAGGGTAAGGGTAAGGGTAAAGGTAAGGGTAAGCCTAAGGGTAAAAGCAAGGGTAAGGGCAAGGGTAAGGGTAAGGGTAAGTGTAAGGGTAAGGGTAAGGGTAAGGGTAAAGGTAAGGGTAAGGGTAAGGGTAAGGGTAAGGGTAAGGGTAAGGGTAAGGGTAAGGGTAAGGGTAAGGGTAGGGGTAAGGGTAAGGGTAAGGGTAAGGGTAAGGGTAAGGTTAAGGGTAAAGGTAAGGGTAAGGGTAAGGGTAAGGGTAAGGGTAAGGGTAAGGGTAAGGGTAAGGGTAAGGGTGAGGGTAAGGGTAAGCTTAAGGGTAAAAGCAAGGATAAGGGTAAGGGTAAGGGTAAGGGTAAGGGTAAGGGTAAGGTTAAGGGTAAGGGTAAGGGTAAGGGTAAGGGTAAGTGTAAGAATAAGGGTGAGGGTAAAGGTAAGGGTAAGGGTAAGGGTAAGGGTAAGGGTAAGGGTAAGGGAAAGGGTAAGGGTAAGGGTAAGCTTAAGGGTAAAAGCAAGGGTAAGGGTAAGGGAAAGGGTAAGGGTAAGCTTAAGGGTAAAAGCAAGGGTAAGGGTAAGGGTAAGAGTAAGAATAAGGGTAAGGGTAAGGGTAAGGGTAAGGGTAGGGGTAAGGGTAAGGGTAAGGGTAAGGGTAAGGGTAAGGGTAAAGGTAAGGGTAAGCCTAAGGGTAAAAGCAAGGGTAAGGGTAAGGGTAAGGGTAAGGGTAAAGGTAAGGGTAAGCCTAAGGGTAAAAGCAAGGGTAAGGGTAAGGGTAAGGGTAAGGGTAAGGGTAAGGGTAAGGGTAAGGGTAAGGGTAAGGGTAAGGGTAAGGGTAAGGGTAAGGGTAAGGGTAAGGGTAAGGGTAAGGGTAAGGGTAAGGGTAAGGGTAAGGGTAAGGGTAAGCTTAAGGGTAAAAGCAAGGGTAAGGGTAAGAGTAAGGGTAAGGGTAAGGGTAAGGGTAAGGGTAACGGTAAGGGTAAGGGTAAGGGTAAGAATAAGGGTAAGGGTAAGGGTAAGGGTAAGGGTAAGGGTAAGGGTAAAGGTAGGGATAAGGGTAAGGGTAAGAATAAGGGTAAGGGTAAGGGTAAGGGTAAGGGTAAGGGTAAGGGTAAGGGTAAGGGTAAGGGTAAGGGTAAGGGTAAGGGTAAGGGTAAGGGTAAGGGTAAGGGTAAGGGTAAGGGTAAGGGTAAGGGTAAAGGTAAGGGTAAGGGTAAGAGTAAGGTTAAGGGTAAGCCTAAGGGTAAAAGCAAGGGTAAGGTTAAGGGTAAGGGTAAGGGTAAGGGTAAGGGTAAGGGTAAGGGTAAGGGTAAGGGTAAGGGTAAGGGTAAGGGTAAGGGTAAGGGTAAGGGTAAGGGTAAGGGTAAGGGTAAGGGTAAGGGTAAGGGTAAGGGTAAGGGTAAGGGTAAGGGTAAGGGTAAGGATAAGGGTAAGGGTAAGAATAAGGGTAAGGGTAAGGGTAAGGGTAAGGGTAAGGGTAAGCTCAAGGGTAAAAGCAGGGGTAAGGGTAAGGGTAAGGGTAAGAGTAAGAATAAGGGTAAGGGTAAGGGTACGGGTAAGGGTAAGGGTAAGGGTAAGGGTAAGGGTAAGGGTAAGGGTAAGGGTAAGGGTAAGGGTAAGGGTAAGGGTAAGGGTAAGGGTAAGGGTAAGGGTAAGGGAAAGGGTAAGGGTAAGGGTAAGCTTAAGGGTAAAAGCAAGGGTAAGGGTGAGGGTAAGAGTAAGGGTGAGGGTAAGGGTAAGGGTAAGGGTAAGGGTAAGGGTAAGGGTAAGGGTAAGGGTAAGGGTAAGGGTAAGGGTAAGGGTAAGGGTAAGGGTAAGGGTAAGGGTAAGGGTAAGGGTAAGAATAAGGGTAAGGGTAAGGGTAAGGGTAAGGGTAAGGGTAAGGGTAAGGGTAAGGGTGAGGGTAAGAATAAGGGTAAGGGTAAGGGTAAGGGTAAGGGTAAGCTTAAGGGTAAAAGCAAGGGTAAGGGTAAGGGTAAGGGTAAGGGTAAGGGTAAAGGTAAGGGTAAGCCTAAGGGTAAAAGCAAGGGTAAGGGTAAGGGTAAGAGTAAGAATAAGGGTAAGGGTAAGAATTAGGGTAAGGGTAAGGGTAAGGGTAAGGGTAAGGGTAAGGGTAAGGGTAAGGGTAAGGGTAAGGGTAAGGGTAAGGGTAAGGGTAAGGGTAAGGGTAAGGGTAAGGGTAAGGGTAAGGGTAAGGGTAAGGGTAAGGGTAAGGGTAAGGGTAAGGGTAAGGGTAAGAATAAGGGTAAGGGTAAGGGTAAGGGTAAGCTTAAGGGTAAAAGCAAGGGTAAGGGTAAGGGTGAGGGTAAGGGTAAGAATAAGGGTAAGGGTAAGGGTAAGGGTAAGGGTAAGGGTAAGGGTAAGGGTGAAGGTAAGGGTAAGGGTAAGGGTAAGGGTAAGGGTAAGGGTAAGGGTAAGGGTAAGGGTAAGGGTAAGGGTGAGGGTAAGGGTAAGGGTAAGGGTACAGGTAAGGGTAAGGGTAAGGGTAAGGGTAAGGGTAAGGGTAAGCTTAAGGGTAAAAGCAAGGGTAAGGGTAAGGGTAAGGGTAAGGGTAAGGGTAAGGGTAAGGGTAAGGGTAAGGGTAAGGGTAAGGGTAAGCTTAAGAGTAAAAGCAGGGGTAAGGGTAAGGTTAAGGGTAAGGGTAAGGGTAAGGGTAAGGGTAAGGGTAAGCTTAAGGGTAAAAGCAAGGGTGAGGGTAAGGGTAAGGGTAAGGGTAAGGGTAAGGGTTAACCTTTAAGCTTGCCCTTACCCTTACCCTTACCCTTACCCTTACCCTTACCCTTACCCTTACCCTTACCCTTACCCTTACCCTTACCCTTACCCTTACCCTTACCCTTACCCTTACCCTTGCTTTTACCCTTAAGCTTACCCTTGCCCTTACCCTTACCCTTAATCTTACCCTTACCCTTACCCTCACCCTTAACCTTACCCTTACCCTTGCTTTTACCCTTAGGCTTACCCTTAACCTTTCTCTTACCCTTACCCTTACCCTTACCCTTACCCTTACCCTTATCCTTACCCTTACCATTAAGTAAGTAAGAATAAGGGTAAGGGTAAGGGTAAGGGTAAGGGTAAGGGTTAGGGTAAGGGTAAGGGTAAGGGTAAGGGTAAGGGTAAGGGTAAGGGTAAGGGTAAGGGTAAGGGTAAGGGTAAGGGTAAGGGTAAGGGTAAGGGTAAGAATAAGGGTAAGGGTAAGGGTAAGGGTAAGCTTAAGGGTAAAAGCAAGGGTAAGGGTAAGGGTAAGGGTAAGGGTAAAGGTAAGGGTAAGCCTAAGGGTAAAAGCAAGGGTAAGGATAAGGGTAAGGGTAAGGGTAAGGGTAAGGGTAAGGGTAAGTGTAAGGGTAAGGGTAAGGGTAAGGGTAAGGGTAAGGGTAAGGGTAAGGGTAAGGGTAAGGGTAAGGGTAAGGGTAAGGGTAAGGGTAAGGGTAAGGGTAAGGGTAAGCTTAAGGGTAAAAGCAAGGGTAAGGGTAAGGGTAAGGGTAAGCTTAAGGGTAAAAGCAAGGGTAAGGGTAAGGGTTAGGGTAAAAGCAAGGGTAAAAGCAAGGGTAAGGGTAAGGGTAAGGGTAAGGTTAAGGGTAAGGGTAAGGGTAAGGGTAAGGGTAAGGGTAAGGGTAAGGGTAAGGGTAAGGGTAAGGGTAAGGGTAAGGGTAAGGGTAAGGGTAAGGGTAAGGGTAAGGGTAAGGGTAAGGGTAAGGGTAAGGGTAAAAGCAAGGGTAAGGGTAAGGGTAAGGGTAAGGGTAAGGGTAAGGGTAAGGGTTAGGGTAAGGGTAAGGGTAAGGGTAAGGGTAAGGGTAAGGGTAAGGGTAAGGGTAAGGGTAAGGGTAAGGGTAAGGGTAAGGGTAAGGGTAAGGGTAAGGGTAAGGGTAAGGGTAAGGGTAATGGTAAGGGTAAGGGTAAGGGTAAGGGTAAGGGTAAGGGTAAGGGTAAAAGCAAGGGTAAGGGTAAGGGTAAGGGTAAGGGTAAGGGTAAGGGTAAAGGTAAGGGTAAGCCTAAGGGTAAAAGCAAGGGTAAGGGCAAGGGTAAGGGTAAGGGTAAGGGTAAGGGTAAGGGTAAGGGTAAGGGTAAAGGTAAGGGTAAGGGTAAGGGTAAGGGTAAGGGTAAGGGTAAGGGTAAGGGTAAGGGTAAGGGTAAGGGTAGGGGTAAGGGTAAGGGTAAGGGTAAGGGTAAGGGTAAGGTTAAGGGTAAAGGTAAGGGTAAGGGTAAGGGTAAGGGTAAGGGTAAGGGTAAGGGTAAGGGTAAGGGTGAGGGTAAGGGTAAGCTTAAGGGTAAAAGCAAGGATAAGGGTAAGGGTAAGGGTAAGGGTAAGGGTAAGGGTAAGGTTAAGGGTAAGGGTAAGGGTAAGGGTAAGGGTAAGTGTAAGAATAAGGGTGAGGGTAAAGGTAAGGGTAAGGGTAAGGGTAAGGGTAAGGGTAAGGGTAAGGGAAAGGGTAAGGGTAAGGGTAAGCTTAAGGGTAAAAGCAAGGGTAAGGGTAAGGGAAAGGGTAAGGGTAAGGGTAAGCTTAAGGGTAAAAGCAAGGGTAAGGGTAAGGGTAAGAGTAAGAATAAGGGTAAGGGTAAGGGTAAGGGTAAGGGTAGGGGTAAGGGTAAGGGTAAGGGTAAGGGTAAGGGTAAGGGTAAAGGTAAGGGTAAGCCTAAGGGTAAAAGCAAGGGTAAGGGTAAGGGTAAGGGTAAGGGTAAAGGTAAGGGTAAGCCTAAGGGTAAAAGCAAGGGTAAGGGTAAGGGTAAGGGTAAGGGTAAGGGTAAGGGTAAGGGTAAGGGTAAGGGTAAGGGTAAGGGTAAGGGTAAGGGTAAGGGTAAGGGTAAGGGTAAGGGTAAGGGTAAGGGTAAGGGTAAGGGTAAGGGTAAGGGTAAGGGTAAGCTTAAGGGTAAAAGCAAGGGTAAGGGTAAGAGTAAGGGTAAGGGTAAGGGTAAGGGTAAGGGTAACGGTAAGGGTAAGGGTAAGGGTAAGAATAAGGGTAAGGGTAAGGGTAAGGGTAAGGGTAAGGGTAAGGGTAAAGGTAGGGATAAGGGTAAGGGTAAGAATAAGGGTAAGGGTAAGGGTAAGGGTAAGGGTAAGGGTAAGGGTAAGGGTAAGGGTAAGGGTAAGGGTAAGGGTAAGGGTAAGGGTAAGGGTAAGGGTAAGGGTAAGGGTAAGGGTAAGGGTAAGGGTAAAGGTAAGGGTAAGGGTAAGAGTAAGGTTAAGGGTAAGCCTAAGGGTAAAAGCAAGGGTAAGGTTAAGGGTAAGGGTAAGGGTAAGGGTAAGGGTAAGGGTAAGGGTAAGGGTAAGGGTAAGGGTAAGGGTAAGGGTAAGGGTAAGGGTAAGGGTAAGGGTAAGGGTAAGGGTAAGGGTAAGGGTAAGGATAAGGGTAAGGGTAAGGGTAAGGGTAAGGGTAAGGATAAGGGTAAGGGTAAGAATAAGGGTAAGGGTAAGGGTAAGGGTAAGGGTAAGGGTAAGCTCAAGGGTAAAAGCAGGGGTAAGGGTAAGGGTAAGGGTAAGAGTAAGAATAAGGGTAAGGGTAAGGGTACGGGTAAGGGTAAGGGTAAGGGTAAGGGTAAGGGTAAGGGTAAGGGTAAGGGTAAGGGTAAGGGTAAGGGTAAGGGTAAGGGTAAGGGTAAGGGTAAGGGTAAGGGTAAGGGTAAGGGAAAGGGTAAGGGTAAGGGTAAGCTTAAGGGTAAAAGCAAGGGTAAGGGTGAGGGTAAGAGTAAGGGTGAGGGTAAGGGTAAGGGTAAGGGTAAGGGTAAGGGTAAGGGTAAGGGTAAGGGTAAGGGTAAGGGTAAGGGTAAGGGTAAGGGTAAGGGTAAGGGTAAGGGTAAGGGTAAGGGTAAGAATAAGGGTAAGGGTAAGGGTAAGGGTAAGGGTAAGGGTAAGGGTAAGGGTAAGGGTAAGGGTAAGAATAAGGGTAAGGGTAAGGGTAAGGGTAAGGGTAAGCTTAAGGGTAAAAGCAAGGGTAAGGGTTAGGGTAAGGGTAAGGGTAAGGGTAAAGGTAAGGGTAAGCCTAAGGGTAAAAGCAAGGGTAAGGGTAAGGGTAAGAGTAAGAATAAGGGTAAGGGTAAGAATTAGGGTAAGGGTAAGGGTAAGGGTAAGGGTAAGGGTAAGGGTAAGGGTAAGGGTAAGGGTAAGGGTAAGGGTAAGGGTAAGGGTAAGGGTAAGGGTAAGGGTAAGGGTAAGGGTAAGGGTAAGGGTAAGGGTAAGGGTAAGGGTAAGGGTAAGGGTAAGGGTAAGGGTAAGGGTAAGGGTAAGAATAAGGGTAAGGGTAAGGGTAAGGGTAAGCTTAAGGGTAAAAGCAAGGGTAAGGGTAAGGGTGAGGGTAAGGGTAAGAATAAGGGTAAGGGTAAGGGTAAGGGTAAGGGTAAGGGTAAGGGTAAGGGTGAAGGTAAGGGTAAGGGTAAGGGTAAGGGTAAGGGTAAGGGTAAGGGTAAGGGTAAGGGTAAGGGTAAGGGTAAGGGTAAGGGTAAGGGTACAGGTAAGGGTAAGGGTAAGGGTAAGGGTAAGGGTAAGGGTAAGCTTAAGGGTAAAAGCAAGGGTAAGGGTAAGGGTAAGGGTAAGGGTAAGGGTAAGGGTAAGGGTAAGGGTAAGGGTAAGGGTAAGGGTAAGCTTAAGAGTAAAAGCAGGGGTAAGGGTAAGGTTAAGGGTAAGGGTAAGGGTAAGGGTAAGGGTAAGGGTGAGCTTAAGGGTAAAAGCAAGGGTAAGGGTAAGGGTAAGGGTAAGGGTAAGGGTAAGGGTTAACCTTTAAGCTTGCCCTTACCCTTACCCTTACCCTTACCCTTACCCTTACCCTTACCCTTACCCTTACCCTTACCCTTACCCTTACCCTTACCCTTACCCTTACCCTTACCCTTGCTTTTACCCTTAAGCTTACCCTTGCCCTTACCCTTACCCTTAATCTTACCCTTACCCTTACCCTCACCCTTAACCTTACCCTTACCCTTGCTTTTACCCTTAGGCTTACCCTAAACCTTTCTCTTACCCTTACCCTTACCCTTACCCTTACCCTTACCCTTACCGTTACCCTTACCCTTACCCTTACCCTTACCCTTACCCTTACCCTTACACTTACCCTTACCCTTACACTTACCCTTACCCTTACCCTTACCCTTACCCTTACCCTTACCCTTACCCTTATTCTTACCCTTACCCTTACCCTTAACCTTACCCTTACCCTTACCCTTACCCTTACCCTTACCCTTACCCTTATTCTTTCCTTTACCCTTACCCTTACCCTTACCCTTACCCTTACCCTTACCCTTACCCTTACTCTTACCCTTACCCTTGCTTTTACCCTTAAGCTTACCCTTACCCTTACCCTTACCCTTACCCTTACCCTTACCCTTACCCTTACCCTTACCCTTACCCTTACCCTTACCCTTACCCTTACCCTTACCCTTACCCTTACCCTTTCCCTTACCCTTACCCTTACCCTTACCCTTACCCTTACCCTTACCCTTACCTTTACCCTTACCCTTACCCTTGCTTTTACCCTTAGGCTTACCCTTACCTTTACCCTTACCCTTACACTTACCCTTACCCTTACCCTTACCCTTACCCTTATTCTTACCCTTACCCTTACCCTTACCCTTTCCCTTACCCTTACCCTTACCCTTACTCTTACCCTTTCCCTTGCTTTTACCCTTAAGCTTACCCTTACCCTTACCCTTACCCTTACTCTTACCCTTACCCTTACCCTTACCCTTACCCTTACCCCTACCCTTACCCTTACCCTTACCCTTACCCTTACCCTTACTCTTACCCTTACCCTTACCCTTACCCTTACCCTTACCCTTACCCTTATTCTTACCCTTACCCTTACCCTTAACCTTACCCTTACCCTTACCCTTACCCTTACCCTTACCCTTACCCTTACCCTTACCCTTACCCTTATTCTTACCCTTACCCTTACCCTTACCCTTACCCTTACCCTTACCCTTACCCTTACCCTTACCCTTACCCTTACTCTTACCCTTACCCTTGCTTTTACCCTTAAGCTTACCCTTACCCTCACCGTTACCCTTACCCTTACCCTTACCCTTACCCTTACCCTTACCCTTATCCTTACCCTTACCCTTACCCTTACCCTTACCCTTACCCTTACCCTTACCCTTACCCTTACCCTTACCCTTACCCTTACCCTTACCCTTACCCTTACCCTTACCCTTACCCTTACCCTTACCCTTACCCTTACCCTTACCCTTACCCTTACCCTTGCTTTTACCCTTAGGCTTACCCTTACCTTTACCCTTACCCTTACCCTTACCCTTACCCTTACCCTTACCCTAACCCTTACCCTTGCTTTTACCCTTACGCTTACCCTTACCTTTACCCTTACCCTTACCCTTACCCTTACCCTTACCCTTACCCTTACCCCTACCCTAACCCTTACCCTTACCCTTACCCTTACCCTTACCCTTACCCTTACCCTTACCCTTATCCTTACCCTTACCATTACCCTTAAGCTTACCCTTACCCTTATTCTTACTCTTACCCTTACATTTACCCTTGCTTTTACCCTTAAGCTTACCCTTGCCCTTACCCTTACCCTTACCCTTACCCTTACCCTTACCCTTACCCTTACCCTTGCTTTTACCCTTAAGCCTAAGGGTAAAAGCAAGGGTAAGGGTAAGGGTAAGGGTAAGGGTAAGGGTAAGGGTAAGGGTAAGGGTAAGGGTAAGGGTAAGGGTAAGGGTAAGGGTAAGGGCAAGGGTAAGCTTAAGGGTAAAAGCAAGGGTAAATGTAAGGGTAAGAGTAAGAATAAGGGTAAGGGTAAGGGTAAGGGTAAGGGTAAGGGTAAGGGTAAGGGTAAGGGTAAGGATAAGGGTAAGGGTAAGGATAAGGGTAAGGGTAAGAATAAGGTAAGGGTAAGGGTAAGGGTAAGGGTAAGGGTAAGCTTAAGGGTAAAAGCAAGGGTAAGGGTAAGGGTAAGGGTAAGGGTAAGGGTAAGGGTAAGGGTAATGGTAAAGGTAAGGGTAAGCCTAAGGGTAAAAGCAAGGGTAAGGGTAAGGGTAAGAGTAAGAATAAGGGTAAGGGTAAGGGTAAGGGTAAGGGTAAGGGTTAGGGTAAGGGTAAGGGTAAGGGTAAGGGTAAGGGTAAGGGTAAGGGTAAGGGTAAGGGTAAGGGTAAGGGTAAGGGTAAGGGTAAGGGTAAGAATAAGGGTAAGGGTAAGGGTAAGGGTAAGCTTAAGGGTAAAAGTAAGGGTAAGGGTAAGGGTAAGGGTAAGGGTAAAGGTAAGGGTAAGCCTAAGGGTAAAAGCAAGGGTAAGGGTAAGGGTAAGGGTAAGGGTAAGGGTAAGGGTAAGGGTAAGGGTAAGGGTAAGTGTAAGGGTAAGGGTAAGGGTAAGGGTAAGGGTAAGGGTAAGGGTAAGGGTAAGGGTAAGGTTAAGGGTAAGGGTAAGGGTAAGGGTAAGGGTAAGCTTAAGGGTAAAAGCAAGGGTAAGGGTAAGGGTAAGGGTAAGCTTAAGGGTAAAAGCAAGGGTAAGGGTAAGGGTTAGGGTAAAAGCAAGGGTAAAAGCAAGGGTAAGGGTAAGGGTAAGGGTAAGGGTAAGGGTAAGGGTAAGGGTAAGGGTAAGGGTAAGGGTAAGGGTAAGGGTAAGGGTAAGGGTAAGGGTTAGGGTAAGGGTAAGGGTAAGGGTAAGGGTAAGGGTAAGGGTAAGGGTAAGGGTAAGGGTAAGGGTAAGGGTAAAAGCAAGGGTAAGGGTAAGGGTAAGGGTAAGGGTAAGGGTAAGGGTAAGGGTAAGGGTAAGGGTAAGGGTTAGGGTAAGGGTAAGGGTAAGGGTAAGGGTAAGGGTAAGGGTAAGGGTAAGGGTAAGGGTAAGGGTAAGGGTAAGGGTAAGGGTAAGGGTAAGGGTAAGGGTAATGGTAAGGGTAAGGGTTTGGGTAAGGGTAAGGGTAAGGGTGAGGGTAAAAGCAAGGGTAAGGGTAAGGGTAAGGGTAAGGGTAAGGGTAAAGGTAAAGGTAAGGGTAAGCCTAAGGGTAAAAGCAAGGGTAAGGGCAAGGGTAAGGGTAAGGGTAAGGGTAAGGGTAAGGGTAAGGGTAAGGGTAAAGGTAAGGGTAAGGGTAAGGGTAAGGGTAAGGGTAAGGGTAAGGGTAAGGGTAGGGGTAAGGGTAAGGGTAAGGGTAAGGGTAAGGGTAAGGGTAAGGGTAAGGGTAAGGGTAAGGGTAAGGGTAAGGGTAAGGGTAAGGGTAAGGGTAAGGGTAAGGGTAAGGGTAAGGGTAAGGGTGAGGGTAAGGGTAAGCTTAAGGGTAAAAGCAAGGATAAGGGTAAGGGTAAGGGTAAGGGTAAGGGTGAGGGTAAGGGTAAGGGTAAGGGTAACGGTAAGGGTAAGGGTAAGTGTAAGAATAAGGGTAAGGGTAAGGGTAAGGGTAAGGGTAAGGGTAAGGGTAAGGGAAAGGGTAAGGGTAAGGGTAAGCTTAAGGGTAAAATCAAGGGTAAGGGTAAGGGAAAGGGTAAGGGTAAGGGTAAGCTTAAGGGTAAAAGCAAGGGTAAGGGTAAGGGTAAGAGTAAGAATAAGGGTAAGGGTAAGGGTAAGGGTAAGGGTAGGGGTAAGGGTAACGGTAAGGGTAAGGGTAAGGGTAAGGGTAAAGGTAAGGGTAAGCCTAAGGGTAAAAGCAAGGGTAAGGGTAAGGGTAAGGGTAAGGGTAAGGGTAAGGGTAAAGGTAAGGGTAAGCCTAAGGGTAAAAGCAAAGGTAAGGGTAAGGGTAAGGGTAAGGGTAAGGGTAAGGGTAAGGGTAAGGGTAAGGGTAAGGGTAAGGGTAAGGGTAAGGGTAAGGGTAAGGGTAAGGGTAAGGGTAAGGGTAAGGGTAAGGGTAAGGGTAAGCTTAAGGGTAAAAGCAAGGGTAAGGGTAAGAGTAAGGGTAAGGGTAAGGGTAAGGGTAAGGATAAGGGTAAGGGTAAGAATAAGGGTAAGGGTAAGGGTAAGGGTAAGGGTAAGGGTAAGGGTAAGGGTAGGGATAAGGGTAAGGGTAAGAATAAGGGTAAGGGTAGGGGTAAGGGTAAGGGTAAGGGTAAGGGTAAGGGTAAGGGTAAGGGTAAGGGTAAGGGTAAGGGTAAGGGTAAGGGTAAGGGTAAGGGTAAGGGTAAGGGTAAGGGTAAGGGTAAGGGTAAGGGTAAGGGTAAGGGTAAGGGTAAGGGTAAGGGTAAGGGTAAGGGTAAGGGTAAGGGTAAGGGTAAGAGTAAGGTTAAGGGTAAGCCTAAGGGTCAAAGCAAGGGTAAGGGTAAGGGTAAGGGTAAGGGTAAGGGTAAGCTGAAGGGTAAGGGTAAGGGTAAGGATAAGTGTAAGGGTAATCTTAACGGTAAAAGCAAGGGTAATGGTAAGGGTAAGATTAAGAATAAGGGTAAGGGTAAGAGTAAGAATAAGGGTAAGGGTAAGGGTAAGGGTAAGGGTAAGGGTAAGGGTAAGGGTAAGGGTAAGGGTAAGGGTTAGGGTAAGGGTAAGGGTAAGGGTAAGGGTAAGGGTAAGGGTAAGGGTAAGGGTAAGGGTAAGGGTAAGGGTAAGGGTAAGGGTAAGGGTAAGGGTAAGGGTAAGAGTAAGGTTAAGGGTAAGCCTAAGGGTAAAAGCAAGGGTAAGGGTAAGGGTAAGGGTAAGGGTAAGGGTAAGCTGAAGGGTAAGGGTAAGGGTAAGGATAAGTGTAAGGGTAATCTTAACGGTAAAAGCAAGGGTAATGGTAAGGGTAAGATTAAGAATAAGGGTAAGGGTAAGAGTAAGAATAAGGGTAAGGGTAAGGGTAAGGGTAAGGGTAAGGGTAAGGGTAAGGGTAAGGGTAAGGGTAAGGGTAAGGGTTAGGGTAAGGGTAAGGGTAAGGGTAAGGGTAAGGGTAAGGGTAAGGGTAAGGGTAAGGGTAAGGGTAAGGGTAAGGGTAAGCTTAAGGGTAAAAGCAAGGGAAAGGGTAAGGGTAAGGGTAAGGTCAAGGGTAAGGGTAAGGGTAAGGGTAAGGGTAAGGGTAAGGGTAAGGGTAAGGGTAAGGGTAAAGGTAAGGGTAAGGGTAAGGGTAAAGGTAAGGGTAAGCCTAAGGGTAAAAGCAAGGGTAAGGGTAAGGGTAAGGGTAAGGGTAAAAGCAAGGGTAAGGGTAAGGGTAAGGGTAAGGGTAAGGGTAAGGGTGAGGGTAAGGGTAAGGGTAAGGGTAAAGGTAAGGGTGCGCCTAAGGGTAAAAGCAAGGGTAAGGGTAAGGGTTAGGGTAAGGGTAAGGGTAAGGGTAAGGGTAAGGAAAAGGGTAAGGGTAAGGGTAAGCTTAAGGGTAAAAGCAAGGGTAAGGGTAAGGGTAAGGGTAAGGGTAAGGGTAAAGGTAAGGGAAAGGGTAAAGGTAAGGGTAAGCCTAAGGGTAAAAGCAAGGGTAAGGGTAAGGGTAAGGGTAAGGGTAAGGGTAAGGGTAAGGGTAAGGGTAAGGGTAAGGGTAAGGGTAAGGGTAAGCTTAAGGGTAAAAGCAAGGGTAAGGGTAAGGGTAAGGGTAAGGGTAAGGGTAAGGGTAAGGGTAAGGGTAAGGGTAAGGGTAAGCTTAAGGGTAAAAGCAAGGGTAAGGGTAAGGGTAAGGGTAAGGGTAAGGGTAAGGGTAAGCTTAAAGGTAAAAGCAAGGGTAAGGGTAAGGGTAAGGGTAAGGGTGAGGGTAAGGGTAAACCCTTAAGCTTACCCTTACCCTTACCCTTTCCCTCACCCTTACCCTTACCCTTACCCTTACCCTTACCCTTACCCTTACCCTTGCTTTTACCCTTAAGCTTACCCTTGCCCTTACCCTTACCCTTACCCTTACCCTTACCCTTACCCTTAACCTTGCTTTTACCCTTAGGCTTACCCTTAACCTTACTCTTACCCTTACCCTTACCCTTACCCTTACCCTTACCCTTACCCTTACCCTTACCCTTACCCTTACCCTTACCCTTACCCTTACCCCTACCCTTACCCTTACCCTTACCCTTACCCTTTCCCTTACCCTTACCCTTACCCTTACCCTTACCCTTGCCCTTACCCTTATTCTTACCCTTACCCTTACCCTTACCCTTACCCTTACCCTTACCCTTACCCTTACCCTTACCCTTACCCTTACCCTTACCCTTACCCTTACTCTTACCCTTACCCTTGCTTTTACCCTTAAGCTTACCCTTACCCTTACCCTTACCCTTACCCTTACCCTTACCCTTACCCTTACCCTTACCCTTACCCTTACCCTTACCCTTACCCTTACCCTTACCCTTACCCTTACCCTTACCCTTACCCTTACCCTTACCCTCACCCTTACCCTTACCATTACCCTTAAGCTTACCCTTACCCTTACCCTTACCCTTATTCTTACCCTTACCCATACCCTTACCCTTACCCTTACCCTTACCCTTACCTTTACCCTTACCTTTACCCTTGCTTTTACCCTTAGGCTTACCCTTACCTTTACCCTTACCCTTACCCTTACCCTTACCCTTACCCTTACCCTTACCCTTACCCTTACCCTTGCTTTTACCCTTAGGCTTACCCTTACCTTTACCCTTACCCTTACCCTTACCCTTACTCTTACCCTTACCCTTACCCCTACCCTTACCCTTACCCTTACCCTTACCCTTACCCTTACCCTTACCCTTACCCTTGCCCTTACCCTTACCCTTACCCTTCCCTTACCCTTACCCTTACCCTTACCCTTACCCTTACCCTTGCTTTCCCCTTAGGCTTAAGGGTAAAAGCAAGGGTAAGGGTAAGGGTAAGGGTAAGGGTAAGGGTAAGGGAAGGGTAAGGGTAAGGGTAAGGGCAAGGGTAAGCTTAAGGGTAAAAGCAAGGGTAAATGTAAGGGTAAGAGTAAGAATAAGGGTAAGGGTAAGGGTAAGGGTAAGGGTAAGGGTAAGGGTAAGGGTAAGGGTAAGGGTAAGGGTAAGGGTAAGGGTAAGGGTAAGGGTAAGGGTAAGGGTAAGGGTAAGGGTAAGGGTAAGGGTAAGGGTAAGGGTAAGAATAAGGGTAAGGGTAAGGGTAAGGGTAAGGGTAAGGGTAAGGGTAAGCTTAAGGGTAAAAGCAAGGGTAAGGGTAAGGGTAAGGGTAAGGGTAAGGGTAAGGGTAAAGGTAAGGGTAAGCCTAAGGGTAAAAGCAAGGGTAAGGGTAAGGGTAAGAGTAAGAATAAGGGTAAGGGTAAGGGTTAGGGTAAGGGTAAGGGTAAGGGTAAGGGTAAGGGTAAGGGTAAGGGTAAGGGTAAGGGTAAGGGTAAGGGTAAGGGTAAGGGTAAGGGTAAGGGTAAGGGTAAGGGTAAGGGTAAGGGTAAGGGTAAGGGTAAGGGTAAGGGTAAGAATAAGGGTAAGGGTAAGGGTAAGGGTAAGCTTAAGGGTAAAAGCAAGGGTAAGGGTAAGGGTGAGGATAAGGGTAAGAATAAGGTTAAGGGTAAGGGTAAGGGTAAGGGTAAGGGTAAGGGTAAGGGTAAGGATAAGGGTAAGGGTGAAGGTAAGGGTAAGGGTAAGGGTAAGAGTAAGGGTAAGGGTAAGGGTAAGGGTAAGGGTAAGGGTAAGGGTAAGGGTAAGGGTAAGGGTAAGGGTAAGGGTAAGGGTAAGGGTAAGGGTACAGGTAAAGGTAAGGGTAAGGGTAAGGGTAAGGGTAAGGGTGAGCTTAAGGGTAAAAGCAAGGGTAAGGGTAAGGGTAAGGGTAAGGGTAAGGGTAAAGGTAAGGGTAAGGGTAAGGGTAAGGGTAAGCTTAAGAGTAAAAGCAAGGGTAAGGGTAAGGGTAAGGGTAAGGGTAAGGGTAAGGGTAAGGGTAAGGGTAAGGGTAAGCTTAAGGGTTAAAGCAAGGGTAAGGGTAAGGGTAAGGGTAAGGGTAAGGGTAAGGGTAAGGGTTAACCCTTAAGCTTACCCTTACCCTTACCCTTACCCTTACCCTTACCCTTACCCTTACCCTTACCCTTACCCTTACCCTTACCCTTACCCTTACCCTTACCCTTACCCTTACCCTTACCCTTGCTTTTACCCTTAAGCTCACCCTTGCCCTTACCCTTACCCTTAATCTTACCCTTACCCTTACCCTCACCCTTACCCTTACCCTTACCCTTGCTTTTACCCTTAGGCTTACCCTTAACCTTACTCTTACCCTTACCCTTACCCTTACCCTTACCCTTACCCTTACCCTTACCCTTACCCTTACCGTTACCCTTACGCTTACCCTTACCCTAACCCTTACCCTTACCCTTACCCTTACCCTTACCCTTACCCTTACCCTTACCCTTACCCTTACCCTTACCCTTACCCTTACCCTTACCCTTACCCTTACCCTTACCCTTACCCTTACCCTTACCCTTACCCTTACCCTTACCCTTACCCTTACCCTTACCCTTACCCTTATTCTTACCCTTACCCTTACCCTTACCCTTACCCTTACCCTTACCCTTACCCTTACTCTTACCCTTACCCTTGCTTTTACCCTTAAGCTTACCCTTACCCTTACCCTTACCCTTACCCTTACCCTTACCCTTACCCTTACCCTTACCCTTACCCTTACCCTTACCCTTACCCTTACCCTTACCCTTACCCTTACCCTTACCCTTACCCTTACCCTTACCCTTACCCTTACCCTTACCCTTACCCTTACCCTTACCCTTACCCTTACC
>CAUEHS010000232.1:0-22078 GCA_958510865.1 Myrrha octodecimguttata | reverse complement strand
GGGTAAGGGTAAGGGTAAGGGTAAGGGTAAGGGTAAGGGTAAGGGTAAGGGTAAGGGTAAGGTTAAGCTTAAGGGTAAAAGCAAGGGTAAGGGTAAGGGTAAGGGTAAGGGTAAGCTTAAGGGTAAAAGCAAGGGTAAGGGTAAGGGTAAGGGTAAGGGTAAGGGTAAGGGTAAGGGTAAAGGTAAGGGTAAGCCTAAGGGTAAAAGCAAGGGTAAGGGTAAGGGTAAGGGTAAGGGTAAGGGTAAGGGTAAGGGTAAGGGTAAGGGTAAGGGTAAGGGTAAGGGTAAGGGTAAGGGTAAGCCTAAGGGTAAAAGCAAGGGTAAGGGTAAGGGTAAGGGTAAGGGTAAGGGTAAGCTTAAGGGTAAAAGCAAGGGTAAGGGTAAGGGTAAGGGTAAGGGTAAGGGTAAGCTTAAGGGTAAAAGCAAGGGTAAGGGTAAGGGTAAGGGTAAGGGTAAGGGTAAGGGTAAGGGTAGGGGTAAGGGTAAGGGTAAGGGTAAGGGTAAGGGTAAGGGTAAGGGTAAGGGTAAGGGTAAGGGTAAGCTTGAGGGTAAAAGCAAGGGTAAGGGTAAGGGTAAGGGTAAGGGTAAGGGTAAGGGTAAGGGTAAGGGTAAGGGTAAGGGTAAGCTTATGGGTAAAAGCAAGGGTAAGGGTAAGGGTAAGGGTAAGGGTAAGGGTAAGGGTAAGGGTAAGGGTAAGCCTAAGGGTAAAAGCAAGGGTAAGGGTAAGGGTAAAAGCAAGGGTAAGGGTAAGGGTAAGGGTAAGGGTAAGGGTAAGGGTAAGGGTAAGGGTAAGGGTAAGGGTAAGGGTAAGCTGAAGGGTAAAAGCAAGGGTAAGGGTAAGGGTAAGGGTAAGGGTAAGGGTAAGTGTAAGCTTAAGGGTAAAAGCAAGGGTAAGGGTAAGGGTAAGGGTAAAGGTAAGGGTAAGCCTTAGGGTAAAAGCAAGGGTAAGGGTAAGGGTAAGGGTAAGGGTAAGGGTAAGGGTAAGGGTAAGGGTAAGGGTAAGGGTAAGCTTAAGGGTAAAAGCAAGGGTAAGGGTAAGGGTAAGGGTAAGGGTAAGGGTAAGGGTAAGGGTAAGGGTAGGGTAAGGGTAGGGTAAGGGTAAGGGTAAGGGTAAGGGTAAGGTTAAGGGTAAGGGTAAGGGTAAGGGTAAGGGTAAGCTTGAGGGTAAAAGCAAGGGTAAGGGTAAGGGTAAGGGTAAGGGTAAGGGTAAGGGTAAGGGTAAGGGTAAGGGTAAGGGTAAGGGTAAGCTTATGGGTAAAAGCAAGGGTAAGGGTAAGGGTAAGGGTAAGGGTAAGGGTAAGGGTAAGGGTAAGGGTAAGCCTTAGGGTAAAAGCAAGGGTAAGGGTAAGGGTAAAAGCAAGGGTAAGGGTAAGGGTAAGGGTAAGGGTAAGGGTAAGGGTAAGGGTAAGGGTAAGGGTAAGGGTAAGGGTAAGCTGAAGGGTAAAAGCAAGGGTAAGGGTAAGGGTAAGGGTAAGGGTAAGGGTAAGTGTAAGCTTAAGGGTAAAAGCAAGGGTAAGGGTAAGGGTAAGGGTAAAGGTAAGGGTAAGCCTTAGGGTAAAAGCAAGGGTAAGGGTAAGGGTAAGTGTAAGGGTAAGGGTAAGGGTAAGGGTAAGGGTAAGGGTAAGGGTAAGCTTAAGGGTAAAAGCAAGGGTAAGGGTAAGGGTAAGGGTAAGGGTAAGGGTAAGGGTAAGGGTAAGGGTAAGGGTAAGGGTAAGGGTAAGGGTAAGCTTAAGGGTAAAAGCAAGGGTAAGGGTAAGGGTAAGGGTAAGGGTAAGGGTAAGGGTAAGGGTAAGGGTAAGGGTAAGGGTAAGGGTAAGGGTAAGGGTAAGGGTAAGGGTAAGGGTAAGGGTAAGGGTAAGGGTAAGGGTAAGCTTAAGGGTAAAAGCAAGGGTAAGGGTTAGGGTAAGGGTAAGGGTAAGGGTAAGGGTAAGCTTGAGGGTAAAAGCAAGGGTAAGGGTAAGGGTAAGGGTAAGGGTAAAGGTAAGGGTAAGCCTAAGGGTAAAAGCAAGGGTAAGGGTAAGGGTAAGGGTAAGGGTAAGGGTAAGGGTAAGGGTAAGGGTAAGGGTAAGGGTAAGGGTAAGGGTAAGGGTAAGGGTAAGGGTAAGGGTAAGGGTAAGGGTAAGCTTAAGGGTATAAGCAAGGGTAAGGGTAAGGGTAAGGGTGAGGGTAAGGGTAAGGGTAAGGGTAAGCTTAAGGGTAAAAGCAAGGGTAAGGGTAAGGGTAAGGGTAAGGGTAAGGGTAAGGGTAAGCTTAAGGGTAAAAGCAAGGGTAAGGGTAAGGGTAAGGGTAAGGGTAAGGGTAAGTTTAAGGGTAAGGGTAAGGGTAAGGGTAAGGGTAAGGGTAAAGGTTAGGGTAAGCCTAAGGGTAAAAGCAAGGGTAAGGGTAAAGGTAAGGGTAAGGGTAAGGGTAAGGGTAAGGGTAAGGGTAAGGGTAAGGGTAAGGGTAAGCTTAAGGGTAAAAGCAAGGGTAAGGGTAAGGGTAAGGGTAAGGGTAAGCCTAAGGGTAAAACAAGGGTAAGGGTAAGGGTAAGGGTAAGGGTAAGGGTAAGCTTAAGGGTAAAAGCAAGGGTAAGGGTAAGGGTAAGGGTGAGGGTAAGGGTAAGCTTAAGGGTTAAAGCAAGGGTAAGGGTAAGGGTAAGGGTAAGGGTAAGGGTAAGGGTAAGGGTAAGGGTAAGGGTAAGGGTAAGGGTAAGGGTAAGCTTAAGGGTAAGGGTAAGGGTAAGGGTAAAGGTAAGGGTAAGCCTAAGGGTAAAAGCAAGGGTAAGGGTAAGGGTTAGGGTAAGGGTAAGGGTAAGGGTAAGGGTAAGGGTAAGGGTAAGGGTAAGGGTAAGGGTAAGGGTAAGGGTAAGGGTAAGGGTAAGTGTAAGGGTAAGGGTAAGGGTAAGCTTAAGGGTAAAAGCAAGGGTAAGGGTAAGGGTAAGGGTAAGGGTAAGGGTAAGGGTAAGGGTAAGGGTAAGGGTAAGGGTAAGCTTAAGGGTAAGGGTAAGGGTAAGGGTAAGGGTAAGCCTAAGGGTAAAAGCAAGGGTAAGGGTAAGGGTAAGGGTAAGGGTAAGGGTAAGCTTAAGGGTAAAAGCAAGGGTAAGGGTAAGGGTAAGGGTAAGGGTAAGGGTAAGGGTAAGGGTAAGGGTAAGCTTAAGGGTAAAAGCAAGGGTAAGGGTAAGGGTAAGGGTAAGGGTAAGGGTAAGGGTAAAGGTAAGGGTAAGCCTAAGGGTAAAAGCAAGGGTAAGGGTAAGGGTAAGGGTAAGGGTAAGGGTAAGGGTAAGGGTAAGGGTAAGGGTAAGGGTAAGGGTAAGGGTAAGGGTAAGGGTAAGGGTAAGCTTAAGGGTAAAAGCAAGGGTAAGGGTAAGGGTAAGGGTAAGGGTAAGGGTAAGGGTAAGGGTAAGGGTAAGGGTAAGGGTAAGGGTAAGGGTAAGGGTAAGGGTAAGGGTAAGGGTAAGGGTAAGGGTAAGGGTAAGGGTAAGGGTAAGGGTAAGGGTAAGGGTAAGGGTAAGGGTAAGCTTAAGGGTAAAAGCAAGGGTGAGGGTAAGGGTAAGGGTAAGGGTAAGGGTAAGGGTAAGGGTAAGGGTAAGGGTAAGGGTAAGGGTAAGCTTAAGGGTAAAAGCAAGGGTAAGGGTAAGGGTAAGGGTAAGGGTAAGGGTAAGGGTAAGGGTAAGGGTAAGGGTAAGGGTAAGGGTAAGGGTAAAGGTAAGGGTAAGCCTAAGGGTAAAAGCAAGGGTAAGGGTAAGGGTAAGGGTAAGGGTAAGGGTAAGGGTAAGCTTAAGGGTAAAAGCAAGGGTAAGGGTAAGGGTAAGGGTAAGGGTAAGGGTAAGGGTAAGGGTAAGGGTAAGGGTAAGGGTAAGGGTAAGGGTAAGGGTAAGGGTAAGCTTAAGGGTAAGGATAAGGGTAAGGGTAAAAGCAAGGGTAAGGGTAAGGGTATGGGTAAGGGTAAGGGAAAGCTTAAGGGTAAAAGCAAGGGTAAGGGTAAGGGTAAGGGTAAGGGTAAGGGTAAGGGTAAGGGTAAGGGTAAGCTTAAGGGTAAGGGTAAGGGTAAGGGTAAGGGTAAGCTTAAGGGTAAAAGCAAGGGTAAGGGTAAGGGTAAGGGTAAGGGTAAGGGTAAGGGTAAGGGTAAGGGTAAGGGTAAGGGTAAGGGTAAGGGTAAGCTTAAGGGTAAAAGCAAGGGTAAGGGTAAGGGTAAGGGTAAGGGTAAGGGTAAGGGTAAGGGTAAGGGTAAGGGTAAGGTTAAGCTTAAGGGTAAGGGTAAGGGTAAGAGTAAGGGTAAGGGTAAGGGTAAGGGTAAGGGTAAGGGTAAAGGTAAGGGTAAGCCTAAGGGTAAAAGCAAGGGTAAGGGTAAGGGTAAGGGTAAGGGTAAGGGTAAAAGTAAGGGTAAGGGTAAGGGTAAGGGTAAGCTTAAGGGTAAAAGCAAGGGTAAAGGTAAGGGTAAGGGTAAGGGTAAGCCTAAGGGTAAAAGCAAGGGTAAGGGTAAGGGTAAGGGTAAGGGTAAGGGTAAGCTTAAGGGTAAAAGCAAGGGTAAGGGTAAGGGTAAGGGTAAGGGTAAGGGTAAGGGTAAGGGTAAGGGTAAGCTTAAGGGTAAAAGCAAGGGTGAGGGTAAGGGTAAGGGTAAGGGTAAGGGTAAGGGTAAGGGTAAGGGTAAGGGTAAGCTTAAGGGTAAAAGCAAGGGTAAGGGTAAGGGTAAGGGTAAGGGTAAGGGTAAGGGTAAGGGTAAGGGTAAGGGTAAGGGTAAAGGTAAGGGTAAGGGTAAGGGTAAGGGTAAGGGTAAGGGTAAGGGTAAGGGTAAGGGTAGGGGTAAGGGTAAGCTTAAGGGTAAGAGCAAGGGTAAGGGTAAGGGTAAGGGTAAGGGTAAGCATAAGGGTAAAAGCAAGGGTAAGGGTAAGGGTAAGGGTAAGGGTAAGGGTAAGCTTAAAGGTAAAAGCAAGGGTAAGGGTAAGGGTAAGGGAAAGGGTAAGGGTAAGGGTAAGCTTAAGGGTAAAAGCAAGGGTAAGGGTAAGGGTAAGGGTAAGTGTAAGGGTAAGGGTAAGGGTAAGGGTAAAGGTAAGGGTAAGCCTAAGGGTAAAAGCAAGGGTAAGGGTAAGGGTAAGGGTAAGGGTAAGGGTAAGGGTAAGGGTAAGGGTAAGGGTAAGGGTAAGGGTAAGGGTAAGGGTAAGGGTAAGCTTAAGGGTAAAAGCAAGGGTAAGGGTAAGGGTAAGGGTAAGGGTAAGGGTAAGGGTAAGGGTAAGGGTAAGGGTAAGGGTAAGGGTAAGGGTAAAGGTAAGTGTAAGCCTAAGGGTAAAAGCAAGGGTAAGGGTAAGGGTAAGGGTAAGGGTAAGCTTAAGGGTAAAAGCAAGGGTAAGGGTAAGGGTAAGGGTAAGGGTAAGGGTAAGGGTAAGGGTAAGCTTAAGGGTAAAAGCAAGGGTAAGGGTAAGGGTAAGGGTAAGGGTAAGGGTAAGGGTAAGGGTAAGGGTGAGGGTAAGGGTAAGCTTTAGGGTAAAAGCAAGGGTAAGGGTAAGGGTTAGGGTAAGGGTAAGGGTAAGGGTAAGGGTAAGGGTAAGCTTAAGGGTAAAAGCAAGGGTAAGGGTAAGGGTAAGGGTAAGGGTAAGGGTAAGGGTAAGGGTAAGGGTAAGGGTAAGGGTAAGGGTAAAGGTAAGGGTAAGCCTAAGGGTAAATGCAAGGGTAAGGGTTAGGGTAAGGGTAAGGGTAAGGGTAAGTGTAAGGGTAAGGGTAAGGGTAAGGGTAAGGGTAAGGGTAAGCTTAAGGGTAAAAGCAAGGGTAAGGGTAAGGGTAAGGGTAAGGGTAAGGGTAAGGGTAAGGGTAAGGGTAAGGGTAAGGGTAAGGGTAAGGGTAAGGTTAAGCTTAAGGGTAAGGAAAAGGGTAAGGGTAAGGGTAAGCTTAAGGGTAAAAGCAAGGGTAAGGGTAAGGGTAAGGGTAAGGGTAAGGGTAAGCTTAAGGGTAAAAGCAAGGGTAAGGGTAAGGGTAAGGGTAAGGGTAAGGGTAAGGGTAAGGGTAAGCTTAAGGGTAAAAGCAAGGGTAAGGGTAAGGGTAAGGGTAAGGGTAAAGGTAAGGGTAAGCCTAAGGGTAAAAGCAAGGGTAAGGGTAAGGGTAAGGGTAAAGGTAAGGGTAAGGGTAAGGGTAAGGGTAAGGGAAAGGGTAAGGGTAAGGGTAAGGGTAAGGGTAAGGGTGAGGGTAAGGGTAAGGGTAAGGGTAAGCTTAAGGGTGAAAGCAAGGGTAAGGGTAAGGGTAAGGGTAAGCCTTACCCTTACCCTTACCCTTACCCTTGCTTTTACCCTTAAGCTTACCCTTACCCTTACCCTTACCCTTACCCTTACCCTTGCTTTTACCCTTAGGCTTACCCTTACCCTTACCCTTACCCTTACCCTTGCTTTTACCCTTAAGCTTACCCTTACCCTTACCCTTACCCTTACCCTTACCCTTACCCTTACCCTTACCCTCACCCTTACCCTTACCCTTACCCTTACCCTTGCTTTTACCCTTAGGCTTACCCTTACCTTTACCCTTACCCTTACCCTTACCCTTACCCTTACCCTTACCCTTGCTTTTACCCTTAAGCTTACCCTTACCCTTACCCTTACCCTTACCCTTACCCTTACCCTTACCCTTACCCTTACCCTTACCCTTACTTTTACCCTTAAGCTTACCCTTACCCTTACCCTTACCCTTACCCTTACCCTCACCCTTACCCTTACCCTTACCCTTACCCTTGCTTTTACCCTTAAGCTTACCCTTACCCTTACCCTTACCCTTACCCTTAAGCTTACCCTTACCCTTACCCTTACCCTTACCCTTACCCTTACCCTTACCCTTACCCTTGCTTTTACCCTTAAGCTTACCCTTACCCTTACCCTTACCCTTACCCTTACCCTTGCTTTTACCCTTAAGCTTACCCTTACCCTTACCCTTACCCTTACCCTTAAGCTTACCCTTACCCTTACCCTTACCCTTACCCTTACCCTTACCCTTACCCTTACCCTTACCCTTACCCTTACCCTTACCCTTACCCTTACCCTTGCTTTTACCCTTAAGCTTACCCTTAGCCTTACCCTTACCCTTACCCTTAAGCTTACCCTTACCCTTACCCTTACCCTTACCCTTACCCTTGCTTTTACCCTTAAGCTTACCCTTACCCTTACCCTTACCCTTACCCTTAAGCTTACCCTTACCCTTACCCTTACCCTTACCCTTACCCTTACCCTTACCCTTACCCTTACTCTTACCCTTGCTTTTACCCTTAAGCTTACCCTTACCCTTACCCTTACCTTTACTCTTAAGCTTACCCTTACCCTTACCCTTACCCTTACCCTTACCCTTACCCTTACCCTTACCCTTGCTTTTACCCTTAAGCTTACCCTTACCCTTACCCTTACCCTTACCCTTGCTTTTACCCTTGAGCTTACCCTTACCCTTACCCTTACCCTTACCCTTAAGCTTACCCTCACCCTTACCCTTACCCTTACCCTTACCCTTACCCTTACCCTTAGCCTTGCTTTTACCCTTAAGCTTACCCTTACCCTTACCCTTACCCTTACCCTTACCCTTACCCTTACCCTTACCCTTACCCTTACCCTTACCCTTACCCTTACCCTTGCTTTTACCCTTAGGCTTACCCTTACCTTTACCCTTACCCTTACCCTTACCCTTACCCTTACCCTTACCCTTACCCTTACCCTTACCCTTGCTTTTACCCTTAGGCTTACCCTTACCCTTACCCTTTCCCTTACCCTTACCCTTACCCTTGCTTTTACCTTTAAGCTTACCCTTACCCTTACCCTTACCCTTACCCTTACCCTTGCTTTTACCCTTAGGCTTACCCTTACCCTTACCCTTACCCTTACCCTTGCTTTTACCCTTAAGCTTACCCTTACCCTTACCCTTACCCTTACCCTTACCCTTACCCTTACCCTTACCCTTACCCTTACCCTTACCCTTACCCTTACCCTTACCCTTACCTTTACCCTTACCCTTACCCTTACCCTTACCCTTACCCTTACCCTTACCCTTACCCTTGCTTTTACCCTTAAGCTTACCCTTACCCTTACCCTTACCCTTACCCTTACCCTTACCCTCACCCTTGCTTTTACCCTTAAGCTTACCCTTACCCTTACCCTTACCCTTACCCTTACCCTTGCTTTTACCCTTAAGCTTACCCTTACCCTTACCCTTACCCTTACCCTTACCCTTGCTTTTACCCTTAGGCTTACCCTTACCCTTACCCTTACCCTTACCCTTGCTTTTACCCTTAAGCTTACCCTTACCCTTACCCTTACCCTTACTCTTACCCTTACCCTTACCCTTACCCTTACCCTTACCCTTACCCTTACCCTTGCTTTTACCCTTAGGCTTACCCTTACCTTTACCCTTACCCTTACCCTTACCCTTACCCTTACCCTTACCCTTACCCTTACCCTTACCCTTACCCTTGCTTTTACCCTTAAGCTTACCCTTACCCTTACCCTTACCCTTACCCTTACCCTTGCTTTTACCCTTAAGCTTACCCTTACCCTTACCCTTACCCTTTCCCTTAAGCTTACCCTTACCCTTACCCTTACCCTTACCCTTACCCTTACCCTTACCCTTACCCTTACCCTTGCTTTTACCCTTAAGCTTACCCTTACCCTTACCCTTACCCTTACCCTTACCCTTGCTTTTACCCTTACCCTTATCCTTACCCCTAAGCTTACCCTTACCCTTACCCTTAC
The DNA here is from genome assembly GCA_958510865.1 of Myrrha octodecimguttata. Classification (NCBI taxonomy): domain Eukaryota; kingdom Metazoa; phylum Arthropoda; class Insecta; order Coleoptera; family Coccinellidae; genus Myrrha; species Myrrha octodecimguttata. Next base: position 13,392 of record CAUEHS010000232.1, on the reverse strand, counting down.
CCTTACCCTTACCCTTACCCTTACCCTTACCCTTACCCTTACCCTTACCCTTGCTTTTACCCTTAAGCTTACCCTTACCCTTACCCTTACCCTTACCCTTACCCTTACCCTTACCCTTGCTTTTACCCTTAGGCTTACCCTTACCTTTACCCTTACCCTTACCCTTACCCTTACCCTTACCCTTACCCTTACCCTTACCCTTACCCTTGCTTTTACCCTTAAGCTTACCCTTACCCTTACCCTTACCCTTACTCTAACCCTTACCCTTACCCTTACCCTTACCCTTACCCTCACCCTTGCTTTTACCCTTAAGCTTACCCTTACCCTTACCCTTACCCTTACCCTTACCCTTACCCTTACCCTTACCCTTACCCTTACCCTTACCCTTACCCTTGCTTTTACCCTTTAGCTTACACTTACCCTTACCCTTACCCTTACCCTTACCCTTACCCTTACCCTTACCCTTGCCCTTACCCTTGCTTTTACCCTTAGGCTTACCCTTACCTTTACCCTTACCCTTACCCTTACCCTTACCCTTACCCTAACCCTTGCTTTTACCCTTAAGCTTACCCTTACCCTTACCCTTACCATTACCCTTACCCTTACCCTTGCTTTTACCCTTAAGCTTACCCTTACCCTTACCCTTACCCTTACCCTTACCCTTGCTTTTACCCTTAGGCTTACCCTTACCCTTACCCTTACCCTTACCCTTAAGCTTACCCTTACCCTTACCCTTACCCTTACCCTTACCCTTACCCTTACCCTTACCCTTACCCTTACCCTTGCTTTTACCCTTAAGCTTACCCTTACCCTTACCCTTACACTTACCCTTACCCTTACCCTTACCCTTACCCTTACCCTTACCCTTACCCTAACCCTTACCCTTACCCTTGCTTTTACCCTTAGGCTTACCCTTACCTTTACCCTTACCCTTACCCTTACCCTTAAGCTTACCCTTACCCTTACCCTTACCCTTACCCTTACCCTTACCCTTACCCTTACCCTTACCCTTACCCTTACCCTTACCCTAACCCTTACCTTTACCCTTGCTTTTACCCTTAGGCTTACCCTTACCTTTACCCTTACCCTTACCCTTACCCTTACCCTTACCCTTACCCTTACCCTTACCCTTACCCTTGCTTTTACCCTTAAGCTTACCCTTACCCTTACCCTTACCCTTACCCTTACCCTTACCCTTACCCTTACCCTTGCTTTTACCCTTAAGCTTACCCTTACCCTTACCCTTACCCTTACCCTCACCCTTACCCTTACCCTTACCCTTGCTTTTACCCTTAAGCTTACCCTTACCCTTACCCTTACCCTTACCCTTACCCTTACCCTTACCCTTACCCTTACCCTTACCCTTACCCTTGCTTTTACCCTTAAGCTTACCCTTACCCTCACCCTTACCCTTACCCTTACCCTTACCCTGACCCTTACCCTTACCCTTACCCTTACCCTTACCCTTACCCTTGCTTTTACCCTTAGGCTTACCCTTACCTTTACCCTTACCCTTACCCTTACCCTTACCCTTACCCTTACCCTTACCCTTACCCTTGCTTTAACCCTTAAGCTTACCCTTACCCTCACCCTTACCCTTACCCTTACCCTTGCTTTCACCCTTAAGCTAACCCTTACCCTTACCCTTACCCTTACCCTTGTTTTACCCTTAGGCTTACCCTTACCCTTACCCTTACCCTTGCTTTTACCCTTAAGCTTACCCTTACCCTTACCCTTACCCTTACCCTTACCCTTACCCTTACCCTTACCCTTACCCTTACCCTTACCTTTACCCTTACCCTTGCTTTTACCCTTAGGCTTACCCTAACCTTTACCCTTACCCTTACCCTTACCCTTACCCTTACCCTTACCCTTACCCTTACCCTTACCCTTACCCTTAAGCTTACCCTTACCCTTACCCTTACCCTTACCCTTACCCTTACCCTTACCCTTGCTTTTACCCTTAAGCTTACCCTTACCCTTACCCTTACCCTCACCCTTACCCTTACCCTTACCCTTGCTTATACCCTTAAGCTTACCCTTACCCTTACCCTTACCCTTACCCTTACCCTTACCCTTACCCTTACCCTTACCCTTACCCTTACCCTTACCCTTGCTTTTACCCTTAGGCTTACTCTTACCTTTACCCTTACCCTTACCCTTACCCTTACCCTTGCTTTTACCCTCAAGCTTACCCTTACCCTTACCCTTACCCTAACCCTAACCCTTACCCTTGCTTTTACCCTTAAGCTTACCCTTACCCTTACCCTTACCCTTACCCTTACCCTTACCCTTACCCTTACCCTTACCCTTACCCTTACCCTTACCCTTCCTTGCTTTTACCCTTAAGCTTACCCTTACCCTTACCCTTACCCTTACCCTTACCCTTACCCTTACCCTTACCCTTACCCTTACCCTTGCTTTTACCCTTAAGCTTACCCTCACCCTTACCCTTACCCTTACCCTTACCCTTACCCTTACCCTTACCCTTACCCTTACCCTTGCTTTTACCCTAAGGCTTACCCTTACCTTTACCCTTACCCTTACCCTTACCCTTGCTTTTACCCTTAAGCTTACACTTACCCTTACCCTTACCCTTACCCTTACCCTTACCCTTGCTTTTACCCTTAAGCTTACCCTTACCCTTACCCTTACCCTTACCCTTACCCTTACCCTTACCCTTACCCTTACCCTTACCCTTACCCTTACCCTTACCCTTGCTTTTACCCTTACCCTTACCCTTGCTATTACCCTTAGGCTTACCCTTACCCTTACCCTTACCCTTACCCTTACCCTTACCCTTGCTTTTACCCTTAAGCTTACCCTTACCCTTACCCTTACCCTTACCCTTACCCTTACCCTTACCCTTACCCTTACCCTTGCTTTTACCCTTAAGCTTACCCTTACCCTTACCCTTACCCTTACCCTTACCCTTACCCTTACCCTTACCCTTACCCTTACCCTTGCTTTTACCCTTAAGCTTACCCTTACCCTTACCCTTACCCTTACCCTTACCCTAACCCTTACCCTTACCCTTACCCTTACCCTTACCCTTGCTTTTACCCTTAAGCTTACCCTTACCCTTACCCTTACCCTTACCCTTACCCTTACCCTTACCCTTACCCTTACCCTTACCCTTACCCTTACCCTTACCCTTACCCTTACCCTTACCCTTACCCTTACCCTTACCCTTACCCATACCCTTGCTTTTACCCTTAGGCTTACCCTTACCTTTACCCTTACCCTTACCCTTACCCTTACCCTTGCTTTTACCCTTAAGCTTACCCTTACCCTTACCCTTACCCTTACCCTTACCCTTGCTTTTACCCTTAAGCTTACCCTTACCCTTACCCTTACCCTTACCCTTACCCTTGCTTTTACCCTTAGGCTTACCCTTACCCTTACCCTTACCCTTACCCTTACCCTTACCCTTACCCTTACCCTTACCCTTACCCTTACCCTTACCCTCACCCTTACCCTTACCCTCACCCTTGCTTTTACCCTTAAGCTTACCCTTACCCTTACCCTTACCCTTACCCTTACCCTTACCCTTACCCTTACCCTTACCCTTACCCTTACCCTTACCCTTACCCTTACCCTTGCTTTTACCCTTAGGCTTACCCTTACCTTTACCCTTACCCTAACCCTTACCCTTACCCTTACCCTTACCCTTGCTTTTACCCTTAAGCTTACCCTTACCCTTACCCTTACCCTTACCCTTGCTTTTACCCTTAAGCTTACCCTTACCCTTACCCTTACCCTTACCCTTACCCTTACCCTTACCCTTACCCTTGCTTTTACCCTTAAGCTTACCCTTACCCTTACCCTTACCCTTACCCTTACCCTTACCCTTACCCTTACCCTTACCCTTACCCTTGCTTTTACCCTTAAGCTTACCCTTACCCTTACCCTTACCCTTACCCTTACCCTTACCCTTACCCTTACCCTTACCCTTACCCTTACCCTTACCCTTACCCTTACCCTTACCCTTACCCTTACCCTTACCCTTACCCTTACCCTTGCTTTTACCCTTAGGCTTACCCTTACCTTTACCCTTACCCTTACCCTTACCCTTACCCTTGCTTTTACCCTTAAGCTTACCCTTACCCTTACCCTTACCCTTACCCTTACCCTTACCCTTGCTTTTACCCTTAAGCTTACCCTTACCCTTACCCTTACCCTTACCCTTACCCTTGCTTTTACCCTTAGGCTTACCCTTACCCTTACCCTTACCCTTACCCTTACCCTTACCCATACCCTTACCCTTACCCTTGCTTTTACCCTTAGGCTTACCCTTACCTTTACCCTTACCCTTACCCTTACCCTTACCCTTACCCTTACCCTTACCCTTACCCTTACCCTTACCCTTACCCTTACCCTTACCCTTACCCTTGCTTTTACCCTTAAGCTTACCCTTACCCTTACCCTTACCCTTACCCTTACCCTTACCCTTGCTTTTACCCTTAAGCTTACCCTTACCCTTACCCTTACCCTTACCCTTACCCTCACCCTTACCCTTACCCTTACCCTTGCTTATACCCTTAAGCTTACCCTTACCCTTACCCTTACCCTTACCCTTACCCTTACCCTTACCCTTACCCTTACCCTTACCCTTACCCTTACCCTTACCCTTACCCTTACCCTTGCTTTTACCCTTAGGCTTACCCTTACCTTTACCCTTACCCTTACCCTTACCCTTACCCTTACCCTTACCCTTACCCTTACCCTTACCCTTGCTTTTACCCTTAAGCTTACCCTTACCCTTACCCTTACCCTTACCCTTGCTTTTACCCTTAAGCTTACCCTTACCCTTACCCTTACCCTTACCCTTACCCTTACCCTTACCCTTAACCTTACCCTTGCTTTTACCCTTAAGCTTACCCTTACCCTTACCCTTACCCTTACCCTTACCCTTACCCTTACCCTTGCTTTTACCCTTAAGCTTACCTTCACCCTTACCCTTACCCTTACCCTTACCCTTACCCTTACCCTTACCCTTACCCTTACCCTTACCCTTGCTTTTACCCTTAAGCTTACCCTTACCCTCACCCTTACCCTTACCCTTAAGCTTACCCTTACCCTTACCCTTACCCTTACCCTTACCCTTACCCTTACCCTTACCCTTGCTTTTACCCTTAAGCTTACCCTTACCCTTACCCTTACCCTTACCCTTACCCTTACCCTTAACCTTACCCTTACCCTTACCCTTGCTTTTACCCTTAGGCTTACCCTTACCTTTACCCTTACCCTTACCCTTACCCTTACCCTTACCCTTACCCTTACCCTTACCCTTACCCTTGCTTTTACCCCTAAGCTTACCCTTACCCTTACCCTTACCCTTACCCTTACCCTTACCCTTACCCTAACCCTTACCCTTACCCTTACCCTTACCTTTACCCTTACCCTTACCCTTACCCTTACTCTTACCCTTACCCTTACCCTTACCCTTACCCTCATTCTTATTCTCACCCTTACCCTTACCCTTACTTTTACCCTCAAGCTTACCCTTACCCTTACCCTTACCCTTACCCTTACCCTTACCCTTACCCTTGCTTTTACCCTTAAGCTTACCCTTACCCTTACCCTTACCCTTGCTTTTACCCTTAAGCTTACCCTTACCCTTACCCTTACCCTTACCCTAACCCTTACCCTTACCCTTACCCTTACCCTTACCCTTACCCTTACCCTTGCTTTTACCCTTAGGCTTACCCTTACCTTGACCCTTACCCTTACCCTTACCCTTACCCTTACCCTTACCCTTGCTTTTACCCTTAAGCTTACCCTTACCCTTACCCTTACCCTTACCCTTACCCTTACCCTTACCCTAACCCTTACCCTTACCCTTACCCTTACCCTTACCCTTACCCTTACCCTTACCCTTACCCTTACTCTTACCCTTTCTTTTACCCTTAAGCTTACCCTTACCCTTACCCTTACCCTTACCCTTACCCTTACCCTTACCCTTACCCTTACCCTTACCCTTGCTTTTACCCTTAAGCTTACCCTTACCCTTACCCTTACCCTTACCCTTAAGCTTACCCTTACCCTTACCCTTACCCTTACCCTTACCCTTACCCTTACCCTTACCCTTACCCTTACCCTTACCCTTACCCTTACCCTTGCTTTTACCCTTAAGCTTACCCTTACCCTTACCCTTACCCTTACCCTTACCCTTACCCTTACCCTTACCCTTACCCTTACCCTTACCCTTACCCTTACCCTTGCTTTTACCCTAAGGCTTACCCTTACCTTTACCCTTGCCCTTACCCTAAACCTTACCCTTACCCTTACCCTTACCCTTACCCTTACCCTTACCCTTGCTTTTACCCTTAAGCTTACCCTTACCCTTACCCTTACCCATACCCTTACCCTTACCCTTACCCTTACCCTTGCTTTTACCCTTAAGCTTACCCTTACCCTTTCCCTTGCTTTTACCCTTAAGCTTACCCTTACCCTTACCCTTACTCTTACCCTTACCCTAACCCTTACCCTTGCTTTTACCCTTAAGCTTACCCTTACCCTTACCCTTACCCTTACCCTTACCCTTACCCTTACCCTTGCTTTTACCCTTAAGCTTACCCTTACCCTTACCCTTACCCTTACCCTTACCCTTACCCTAACCCTTACCCTTACCCTTACCCTTGCATTTACCCTTAAGCTTACCCTTACTCTTACCCTTACCCTTACCCTTACCCTTACCCTTGCTTTTACCCTTAAGCTTACCCTTACCCTTACCCATACCCTTACCCTTACCCTTACCCTTACCCTTACCCTTACCCTTACCCTTACCCTTACCCTTACCCTTACCCTTACCCTTACCCTTACCCTTACCCTTACCCTTGCTTTTACCCTAAGGCTTACCCTTACCTTTACCCTTACCCTTACCCTTACCCTTACCCTTACCCTTACCCTTACCCTTAACCTAACCCTTACCCTTACCCTTACCCTTACCCTTACCCTTACCCTTACCCTTACCCTTGCTTTTACCCTTAGGCTTACCCTTACCCTTACCCTTACCCTTACCCTTACCCTTACCCTCACCCTTACCCTTGCTTTTACCCTTAAGCTTACCCTTACCCTTACCCTTACCCTTACCCTTACCCTTGCTTTTACCCTTAGGCTTACCCTTACCCTCACCCTTACCCTTACCCTTGCTTTTACCCTTGAGCTTACCCTTACCCTTACCCTTACCCTTACCCTTACCCTTACCCTTACCCTTACCCTTGCTTTTACCCTAAGGCTTACCGTTACCTTTACCCTTACCCTTACCCTTACCCTTACCCTTACCCCTACCCTTACCCTTACCCTTACCCTTACCCTTACCCTTACCCTTACCCTTACCCTGACCCTTACCCTTGCTTTTACCCTTAAGCTTACCCTTACCCTTACCGTTACCCTTACCCTTACTCTTACCCTTACCCTTACCCTTACCCTTACCCTTACCCTTACCCTTACCCTTACCCTTACCCTTACCCTTACCCTTACCCTTACCCTTATCCTTACCCTTGCTTTTACCCTTAGGCTTACCCTTACCTTTACCCTTACCCTTACCCTTACCCTTACCCTCACCCTTACCCTTGCTTTTACCCTTAAGCTTACACTTACCCTTACCCTTACCCTTACCCTTACCCTTACCCTTACCCTTACCCTTACCCTTACCCTTACCCTTACCCTTACCCTTACCCTTACCCTTACCCTTACCCTTACCCTTGCTTTTACCCTTAAGCTTACCCTTACCCTTACCCTTACCCTTACCCTTACCCTTACCCTTACCCTTACCCTTACCCTTACCCTTACCCTTACACTTACCCTTGCTTTTACCCTTAAGCTTACCCTTACCCTTACCCTTACCCTTACCCTTAAGCTTACCCTTACCCTTAATCTTATCCTTACCCTTACCCTTACCCTTACCCTTACCCTTACCCTTACCCTTACCCTTACCCTTGCTTTTACCCTTAGGCATACCCTTACCCTTACCCTTACCCTTACCCTTACCCTTACCCTTACCCTTACCCTTACCCTTACCCTTACCCTTACCCTTACCCTTACCCTTACCCTTACCCTTACCCTTACCCTTACCCTTGCTTTTACACTTGGGCTTACCCTTACCTTTACCCTTACCCTTATCCTTACCCTTACCCTTACCCTTACCCTTACCCTTGCTTTTACCCTTAAGCTTACCCTTACCCTTACCCTTGCCCTTACCCTTAAGCTTACCCTTACCCTTACCCTTACCCTTACCCTTACCCTTACCCTTGCTTTTACCCTTAAGCTCCCTTACCCTTACCCTTACCCTTACCCTTACCCTTACCCTTACCCTTACCCTTACCCTTGCTTTCACCCTTAGGCTTACCCTTACCTTAACCCTTACCCTTACCCTTACCCTTACCCTTACCCTTACCCTTACCCTTGCTTTTACCCTTAAGCTTACCCTTACCCTTACCCTTACCCTTACCCTTACCCTTACCCTTACCCTTACCCTTACCCTTACCCTTACCCTTACCCTTACCCTTACCCTTACCCTTACCCTTACCCTTACCCTTACCCTTACCCTTGCTTTTACCCTTAAGCTTACCCTTACCCTTACCCTTGCTTTTACCCTTAAGCTTACCCTTACCCTTACCCTTACCCTTACCCTTACCCTTGCTTTTACCCTTAAGCTTACCCTTACCCTTACCCTTGCTTTTACCCTTAAGCTTACCCTTACCCTTACCCTTACCCTTACCCTTACCCTTACCCTTACCCTTACCCTTACCCTTGCTCTTACCCTTAAGCTTACCCTTACCCTTACCCTTACCCTTACCCTTACCCTTACCCTTACCCTTACCCTTACCCTTGCTTTAACCCTTAAGCTTACCCTTACCCTTACCCTTACCCTTACCCTTACCCTTACCCTTACCCTTACCCTTACCCTTACCCTTACCCTTGCTTTTACCCTTAAGCTTACCCTTACCCTTACCCTTACCCTTACCCTTGCTTTTACCCTTAAGCTTACCCTTACCCTTACCCTTACCCTTACCCTTACCCTTACCCTTACCCTTACCCTTACCCTTACCCTTACCCTTACCCTTACCCTTACCCTTACCCTTACCCTTACCCTTACCCTTTCCCTTACCCTTACCCTTACCCTTACCCTTACCCTTGCTTTTACCCTTAGGCTTACCCTTACCTTTACCCTAACACTTACCCCTACCCTTACCCTTACCCTTACCCTTACCCTTACCCTTGCTTTTACCCTTAGGCTTACCCTTACCCTTACCCTTACCCTTACCCTTGCTTTTACCCTTAGGCTTACCCTTACCTTTACCCTTACCCTTACCCTTACCCTTACCCTTACCCTTACCCTTGCTTTTACCCTTAAGCTTACCCTTACCCTTACCCTTACCCTTACCCTTACCCTTACCCTTACCCTTACCCTTACCCTTACCCTTACCCTTGCTTTTACCCTAAGGCTTACCCTTACCTTTACCCTTGCCCTTACCCTAACCCTTACCCTTACCCTTACCCTTACCCTTACCCTTACCCTTGCTTTTACCCTTAAGCTTACCCTTACCCTTACCCTTACCCTTACCCTTACCCTTACCCTTACCCTTACCCTTACCCTTACCCTTGCTTTTACCCTTAAGCTTACCCTTACCCTTTCCCTTGCTTTTACCCTTAAGCTTACCCTTACCCTTACCCTTACTCTTACCCTTACCCTAACCCTTACCCTTGCTTTTACCCTTAAGCTTACCCTTACCCTTACCCTTACCCTTACCCTTACCCTTACCCTTACCCTTACCCTTACCCTTACCCTTACCCTTGCTTTTACCCTTAGGCTTACCCTTACCCTTACCCTTACCCTTACCCTTACCCTTACCCTTACCCTTACCCTTACCCTTACCCTTACCCTTACCCTTACCCTTACCCTCACCCTTGCTTTTACCCTTAAGCTTACCCTTACCCTTACCCTTACCCTTACCCTTACCCTTACCCTTACCCTTACCCTTACCCTTACCCTTACCCTTACCCTTACCCTTACCCTTGCTTTTACCCTTAGGCTTACCCTTACCTTTACCCTTACCCTTACCCTTACCCTTACCCTTACCCTTACCCTTGCTTTTACCCTTAAGCTTACCCTTACCCTTACCCTTACCCTTGCTTTTACCCTTAAGCTTACCCTTACCCTTACCCTTACCCTTACCCTTACCCTTACCCTTACCCTTACCCTTACCCTTGCTTTTACCCTTAAGCTTACCCTTACCCTTACCCTTACCCTTACCCTTACCCTTACCCTTACCCTTACCCTTGCTTTTACCCTTAAGCTTACCCTTACCCTTACCCTTACCCTTACCCTTACCCTTACCCTTACCCTTACCCTTACCCTTACCCTTACCCTTACCCTTACCCTTACCCTTACCCTTACCCTTACCCTTACCCTTACCCTTGCTTTTACCCTTAGGCTTACCCTTACCTTTACCCTTACCCTTACCCTTACCCTTACCCTTGCTTTTACCCTTAAGCTTACCCTTACCCTTACCCTTACCCTTACCCTTACCCTTACCCTTACCCTTACCCTTGCTTTTACCCTTAAGCTTACCCTTACCCTTACCCTTACCCTTACCCTTACCCTTGCTTTTACCCTTAGGCTTACCCTTACCCTTACCCTTACCCTTACCCTTACCCTTACCCATACCCTTACCCTTACCCTTGCTTTTACCCTTAGGCTTACCCTTACCTTTACCCTTACCCTTACCCTTACCCTTACCCTTACCCTTACCCTTACCCTTACCCTTACCCTTACCCTTACCCTTACCCTTACCCTTACCCTTACCCTTGCTTTTACCCTTAAACTTACCCTTACCCTTACCCTTACCCTTACCCTTACCCTTACCCTTGCTTTTACCCTTAAGCTTACCCTTACCCTTACCCTTACCCTTACCCTTACCCTCACCCTTACCCTTACCCTTACCCTTGCTTATACCCTTAAGCTTACCCTTACCCTTACCCTTACCCTTACCCTTACCCTTACCCTTACCCTTACCCTTACCCTTACCCTTACCCTTACCCTTACCCTTACCCTTGCTTTTACCCTTAGGCTTACCCTTACCTTTACCCTTACCCTTACCCTTACCCTTACCCTTACCCTTACCCTTACCCTTACCCTTACCCTTGCTTTTACCCTTAAGCTTACCCTTACCCTTACCCTTACCCTTACCCTTGCTTTTACCCTTAAGCTTACCCTTACCCTTACCCTTACCCTTACCCTTAACCTTACCCTTGCTTTTACCCTTAAGCTTACCCTTACCCTTACCCTTACCCTTACCCTTACCCTTACCCTTACCCTTGCTTTTACCCTTAAGCTTACCTTCACCCTTACCCTTACCCTTACCCTTACCCTTACCCTTACCCTTACCCTTACCCTTACCCTTGCTTTTACCCTTAAGCTTACCCTTACCCTCACCCTTACCCTTACCCTTAAGCTTACCCTTACCCTTACCCTTACCCTTACCCTTACCCTTACCCTTACCCTTACCCTTGCTTTTACCCTTAAGCTCACCCTTACCCTTACCCTTACCCTTACCCTTACCCTTACCCTTAACCTTACCCTTACCCTTACCCTTGCTTTTACCCTTAGGCTTACCCTTACCTTTACCCTTACCCTTACCCTTACCCTTACCCTTACCCTTACCCTTACCCTTACCCTTACCCTTACCCTTGCTTTTACCCCTAAGCTTACCCTTACCCTTACCCTTACCCTTACCCTTACCCTTACCCTTACCCTAACCCTTACCCTTACCCTTACCCTTACCTTTACCCTTACCCTTACCCTTACCCTTACTCTTACCCTTACCCTTACCCTTACCCTTACCCTCATTCTTATTCTCACCCTTACCCTTACCCTTACTTTTACCCTCAAGCTTACCCTTACCCTTACCCTTACCCTTACCCTTACCCTTACCCTTACCCTTGCTTTTACCCTTAAGCTTACCCTTACCCTTACCCTTACCCTTGCTTTTACCCTTAAGCTTACCCTTACCCTTACCCTTACCCTTACCCTAACCCTTACCCTTACCCTTACCCTTACCCTTACCCTTACCCTTACCCTTACCCTTGCTTTTACCCTTAGGCTTACCCTTACCTTGACCCTTACCCTTACCCTTACCCTTACCCTTACCCTTACCCTTGCTTTTACCCTTAAGCTTACCCTTACCCTTACCCTTACCCTTACCCTTACCCTTACCCTTACCCTTACCCTAACCCTTACCCTTACCCTTACCCTTACCCTTACCCTTACCCTTACCCTTACCCTTACCCTTACTCTTACCCTTGCTTTTACCCTTAAGCTTACCCTTACCCTTACCCTTACCCTTACCCTTACCCTTACCCTTACCCTTACCCTTACCCTTGCTTTTACCCTTAAGCTTACCCTTACCCTTACCCTTACCCTTACCCTTAAGCTTACCCTTACCCTTACCCTTACCCTTACCCTTACCCTTACCCTTACCCTTACCCTTACCCTTACCCTTACCCTTACCCTTACCCTTGCTTTTACCCTTAAGCTTACCCTTACCCTTACCCTTACCCTTACCCTTACCATTACCCTTACCCTTACCCTTACCCTTACCCTTACCCTTACCCTTGCTTTTACCCTAAGGCTTACCCTTACCTTTACCCTTGCCCTTACCCTAACCCTTACCCTTACCCTTACCCTTACCCTTACCCTTACCCTTGCTTTTACCCTTAAGCTTACCCTTACCCTTACCCTTACCCTTACCCTTACCCTTACCCTTACCCTTACCCTTGCTTTTACCCTTAAGCTTACCCTTACCCTTTCCCTTGCTTTTACCCTTAAGCTTACCCTTACCCTTACCCTTACTCTTACCCTTACCCTAACCCTTACCCTTGCTTTTACCCTTAAGCTTACCCTTACCCTTACCCTTACCCTTACCCTTACCCTTACCCTTACCCTTACCCTTGCTTTTACCCTTAAGCTTACCCTTACCCTTACCCTTACCCTTACCCTTACCCTTACCCTAACCCTTACCCTTACCCTTACCCTTGCATTTACCCTTAAGCTTACCCTTACTCTTACCCTTACCCTTACCCTTACCCTTACCCTTGCTTTTACCCTTAAGCTTACCCTTACCCTTACCCTTACCCTTACCCTTACCCTTACCCTTACCCTTACCCTTACCCTTACCCTTACCCTTACCCTTACCCTTACCCTTACCCTTACCCTTACCCTTACCCTTACCCTTACCCTTACCCTTACCCTTGCTTTTACCCTAAGGCTTACCCTTACCTTTACCCTTACCCTTACCCTTACCCTTACCCTTACCCTTACCCTTACCCTTAACCCTTACCCTTACCCTTACCCTTACCCTTACCCTTACCCTTACCCTTACCCTT